>JAVSCE010014226.1:0-92396 GCA_032199065.1 Smutsia gigantea
GCTGTCTCTCCTCTCACTGTATCTCTAAATAAAAGCCTCCCCTTAGCTCTCCTACCTAGACTGTTTGTTAAGTTCATTCTTCAGCTCTGCAAACAAGAACCCCAGCATCATTTTAAGGCGCTCGTCTGAGATAACCTCAGAGGTGAGTATCGGCATCCAAGCCTGCCTTTTCCTTCACTGTCCTTATAGAAGGAAGCTGTCTATGGCACACAACATCGGACGCTCATCAGCCACTTAAATGGGACTAGCCTGGCTGCCGATGTCAAAGTCTTGAGTGACAGGTTCCCCTGTGTCTCCCTCAGTGGATCCCCCGTCTCCCTTGGGAGCTGGGAAAGTCACCTGAGTGGAAGCCAGCATTCCCTTTCAGAGGCATCTCCTTGGATGCGAGGGACTGAGGAAGCCGTGGGCAACTGCGAGGGTCTAGGCTGAGGCTACACTTCAGTGGCTTCTCAAAGGCCCACGTGTCTGGAATCAGACCCTGACAGCCCAACTGGGTATCCATGAGGAGTGACTCTCTTTCTGTCTCTCTGACTTCCAGCCTACTTTTTCAGGCTGCCCTGGCCTCTGAGTGAGGCAAGGGGCATTCCTAACTTTCTTCTAACTTCATCAGTTTCATGGAACCTGATGCCCACCACTGTAAGGTAAGAAATTGCTCTTATTCCTGACTAAATGCTGTACTCTTTATCTCATAAAATGTGTCTGAGCCCTCGTTAGCCACTTAAAAGATGATTAGTGTCAGCTACCAGTTTTAAATTTCTGATTAGAGAGGCTTGGCCCCTGAAAGAAGTATGCAATATAATGTTATGCAGCTAAATATATCTTGCCACAAGGAAAGAAAATAGTCAAAAGTCCCGTGAACTACTACAATATGGAACTAGTTTTCTAAATTCTTTTAGTGAAAATCTATTCTACTTACTGAGTTCATCATTATCTTCAAAAATTTGAGAGGTTCTTAAACTAGACTCCCTGAAATGGAAGAAATTTATCTTCTGCAATACAGCCTGGCCTTAAATAACTAGTGCTAGAATGGTACTTGCATTTCATTTCCAGCTCTCTGGACAAACACAGTCCCTATCAGTACAGAGCCTTCATCGGCTCCTTTTAGTCTGAGACCAGCTAAACCTTAACCCAGTTATGTGAACTACTCACCCTTCTTGCAAATTGAAATACCTTTAATCAAGTAAGCTAAAAAGAAAGAGGGTAATTGAATATTAGTAACTCAAATCTTTGTATCAGTTTATCTATCTGAGTATATATTCTTTTATGAAAAGTATTGCTAACTGTAACCATTATGTCTCAGTCTGTATGTTTGTTCGTCTAAGTGTGTAAATGAAAAATGTTTTTTTACCTCCGGATAGTATTAATAAAATTAACTTAAAAACAAGCGCTTGTGAAAATTGGACATTCTAAAACTCCCAAGAAACTCTAATAAAAGATATTAAGCATTGATGCTAATTTAAGTTGAACTGAAACGGACATATCCTATGGTTATCAGCTGCCTGTTTACCTAAAGTCATTTCAATTGATGTTATCTGTTAAATCTTTCAAGAAAAAATGCTTAAGCTTAACTCTGTGTAATGTAAAAGTTTTTATAAGTAATCTAGCATAATTGCTAAAGAGTGTGTAAACAAGTGTAACAAATAAATATTTTAATAATAATAATAGTATATTAATGTATAACTGTGTATATCTGCAAACAGCCTGAGAATTTTTGTGGTAACCAAAATTCTTAGAGTTCTGCTAAGTTATATGAAGATGTTTTGTGCTCAGTAAAAATTGTGCTGTAAGGCACATTTCCAGAAATGATAAAAAATGTTCATAAATATATCAATCTGAGGAATGCTAGTGTTACAGTTTACAATAGCCTATTTTTCAGTGTTCATTGAAAGTTAAAGTACCTAATGTTTTAAGTCCTAATTAAAACTACTTAATATAATAAAGAAGACATCTCTGCTTGCTAGAAAAGATGTGTGTTTAATAGAGAAAGTATAAAGAATGGAAATTCATTTTGTTGAGGGTAAAAGAATGTAACTTCTAAAGTACAGCTGTTTATTTAAAAGAACTCTGAATGTAAAAAGAAAGTTGTAGAAAGTTTGTGGAAGTTGATACAGACATGCTATGTGAAATTAAAGCAAATGAGTCTCAATATCAAGTACATAGCAAATTTAGAATTTTGTTTTCAGCTAAAGACAAAGTTTTCTTAAACTGATTAGTCTGCTCTTAATGTTAAGAGATTGCAAAGAACTTTCTAATTGTTTTTATCAAAGCAGTTTCTCATGCTTAAAGTCTCAATGAGTTCTCTGAGTATTTAAGAAAATGAAATCTTCATATTAAAAGGACTGTAAGCTAAGTGTTGTTAGCAGCTGAGTAACCTGTATTTGCCTTTAAACCTTTTTATTGTCATTTTAGTTAAATAATAAGTATGAATAACCTATAATTCTATTTAGGCAAGTGCCTTAAAAGCTTTCTTTTGACAACTTTCCAAAATCAAATTCAAAAAGGTGCTTCTTACCCCTAGTTAACTCTGATATTTTCCAGAGGGCCCCTGGAAAATGTCAGAGGAACTTTCTCTTCATTAGAGAAAGTATGTGGCTAATTTGGCTTATTTATCGATATATAATCACTTGCTTAATTACCTGGAAAGCACTGTCAAAGAGAATGATGCCAAACTTTGTTGCTGGATGTTTTGTGTTGCAAAAATATCCAAATTTCCTTATGTCAACTGTCTTGTGGTAAGCCCTCCTCAGATCTTTAGCCACTCTCATTTACAAGTCTTTTGTCATTTATAGTCACTGTTTTGTTGCTCCTGAACTAGTGAAGAGCTGGATTTCAGCAGAACAAATATTAAAGATTAAGTAAACTACAGAAGATGGTTTTGTGCTGTGGGATGCATCCTTCCTGCTCTAATAGATTATCCTGAAAATAATCATGAAAGACTTCTCTGAGCTCTGCCGTCTGATTGTGACAACAACTTGAGGCTTTGGATCCCGCCTCTGAGGCAGTTACAGCGGCATTCATCCTGCTGGACTTATCATTAGAATGCAAAAAGAAAAACATCTAAGCTGGCCTGTGCATACAGTGAGACAACAAATTTGACTGCTTCTGTATTATCTGAACTCAATCAAGAGCTAGGAGAAGTGCGAGTTGTAGTGCTTCAGAATTGTGCTACTATAGATTATCTGCTGTTAAAAAACAAAACAAAACATATGAGATGTGAACAGTTTCCAGGAATGTGTTGTTTTAATTTATCTGATTTTTCTGCCTTTGCTATATATCTGTATTCCTGTTCTATTAATGTGTGTACTTAATTTAATTAGTAGTTTGTTAAAACCTATACATGCCTCATACTTAAAATTACTGTGCATCATAATCCTTTCAACAAGTACAGTTGCAGAGAGGCCATCAGGTGAGAAATTGGGGGCCAAAAGATGTGAGGCTTAGAACCTCACCCCCCTAGTTTAGAGAGAAATCTTCTGCACCTGTGGATGTTTTGTTGTCCTTGCCCAGCTCAGATCAAAGCTCAGTCTATAGGCATAGACATGCTCACCTACAATTACCTTATAATTGCACTAGATTTATTTTCTATCTTTATTCTACTTCACGTAAATTCAATAAATAGATTATTTTATACTGCAGAATATAGGGAAGTAAACTTTGTTAAAAGCCTCCTGTTAGAAACTATCTACTTGCTATATTCTCTATTATATCTATGTACTACTTAATAAAATGAAATAAAATAAAAAAAGGGGGGGAAATGTTGGAGTTCTCACAGAAGAATGTGCAGCTGTTAATTTGGAACTTTTTGTTTTGTGTCAGCCTGAGTCTGCAAACAGCTCAGGTTGCAGACCTGTTATCTCAAGCAAAGCAAGTCTGAGGAAGTTGGCTGCATACCACAGACTTCAGGGGACGGAGTTGAACCACAGTTCAAGGAACTGTATCAATGTAGAGACTGCTCTGTGTTCTTTTTCTCTCCCTGGGAAAGAATAATTTAGCCTTGAAGTCTGGGAAAGAATGATTTAGCCTCCTTCTTCCATGCTTTTTAAAATTAGTTCTAAGAACCTCGCTTACAGTTGCCAGAGACTTACATGGCTTGCAGCTATATGTGTCCCCTCCCGGAGTGCCAGAATAGAGGCTGGTTAGTCGAAGACGGGTAAGACTGGCAAAGGGAGATACCAACCTAAGATAGGACACAAACCATGCTGTTTGAAGTCTGATGACGGGTAAGGATCTCCTTTGTGCCTCTCAACCTAAGACAGGCACAGTCTTCTATTATGACAATAGAGTTTGTCATAAAAAAATAAAAAAGGGGGAGATGTGGAGAGACATGAGAGCATAAGCACAACTATTTTAAGTTTAGCAGCCATTTTAGATGTGGGGAGCCGTGTTTGGTTACTGCTTGACATAAGTGAAGCCATGTTGTGAACTTCCTCCATATTGTAGAGAGAACTTGTTTATCATGCAGCTTTTGTCCTTGTACAAGTTGTTTTGAGACATGAATGTCTGGGAACAGAGTAACTGTTCCTGGGTCCTGGGAACGGGGAACTTGATTAAGAAAACAACTCTCTGTATGATAAGGTAGTGTCTTTGTTGTAATGCCAATATACTTTGGATAGTTTCATAACAAGACTGCATATATACCAAAGAGAAATAAAGCATTTTGGCTTTCTGCACCGACAGACTGCCCTCCTGTGATCTTTGTATATACAAACCCTCGCCCCCCCCATTCAGGTACTGTTCAACTCCTGCCGGCAGGCCCCGGCAATATATATATATAAATATATATGCCACATCTTTATCCATTCATTTGTAGATGACACTTAGGTTGCTTCCATATCTTGGCTATTGTGAATAATGCTGCAATGAACATCAGAGCACAGATATCTCTTGGAAATCCTGGTTTCATTTCCTTTGAATATATACCCAAAAGTGGGATTGCTGGATTATGTGATAGTCCTATGTTGGTCAAAGGGTACCAAACTTCCCATTATAAGATGAATAAGTATGTACAGCATACAATAATATATAGCACAATGACTGTAGTTAGCAGTGTAATGCATACTTAAAAGCTGCTTAGAGAGATCTTAAGAGTTTCACCAAACAAAGAAATGGTAATTAGATGAGGTGATAGAGGTGCTAACTAATCCTACTGTGGTAATCATTTCACAGCATGTAAGTACATCAAATCATTATATTGTACACCTTAAACTTACACAGTGTCATATGACAATTATATGTCAATAAAGCTGGGAAAAATAAAGAGCAAATTTAAAGAACAACACAAAAAACCTGAGTAAAATAGGCCTGTACTTTTGTTATAGAAAACTTCTAGTCCAAGAATCAGGGAATAAAGAAGCAAAACGTATTAGCTAATATATAGCTAATATAGTTAATATATAGCCAACAATTCCTAATCTACATGTTCAATTTTATCAACTTAATAAAATCCAATTCAGGATTATTTTATGATTAAAAGGATACTTTTTCATTCTTACTACACCTTTCTATACTTTTTATAACCTAGTTCCACTTCAACTAGGATGAACACAGAAGAGAATCTGGCTTCTGAACAACCAAAATGCTACCAAGTTAATTTATTTAATTCACTCAGTATAGAAAGACCACCTGAGTCAGTGGGAGGTACAAAATCACAGTGCTTTCCTTCTGGGCATTTAATGAAGAAAAGGAAAAAGAAGAATTAAGAAAAGAGATTAGTTACTTCTGGTTGACTGGGAGTCAAATAGATTAGGATCATGAAAAGCTTCATGGAAGAGCTGACCTTGATGATTTTGACATGAGGAAATAGGAGGTTAGGTAGAAAGGAAAAGACATCTTAGAGGAAAGGTAAGCAAACACTGAGAAGGTAAAGAATGGGACAGTTCAGGAAAGGACAAAGGAATACAGGAAGGAGGAAAAGTAGGCAACATGTAAAAGGGAAAGAAAAATTTTAAAGGTAGATGTGGACTAGATTTTGAAGGCATTCAATATTTAGGCTTTTACTTATAATGTTTTCTACATTAGACACAATTCTCAAAAGCAGAATTGAAAAGAAGGGATGTGTTAGGAAGCTGATGGAAGGGGCGGTGGTGGCGGTGTAAGATGTATTAATAGCAGTAAAGTCATACTGAACATGAAGGGCAACGGGAAAAGTGATGAAAAAAACCACTCAAAATGCTATTCAGCATTAGTACTGTGCAGAGTCATACTGGAGCTTGGGGTGAAAAGAAAAGTCAGTAATAATGACTTTTACTTAAAAATTTGGCATTTTATTCATCACTAACTTTTCACATTAACTTTAGTTTTTTAAAATAGTTAATTAAAATACTATTTATCTTGATTACTGAGTTTCTGGTACCCTCTTAAAATTAGTACCTGAAGCAAGTAAAACTTTTTTGAATACAAGTATATGTAGTGCAGAAGTTCCTAAGAGCTATATTATTGTATAATAGCTCAATAATTGACTTCCTGACTGCTTATCTTGAGCCATCAAAAAAAAGATTAATTCTTGTTACAAATGTTTAAAAGGACAGGAAGTCCACAATTTATTTTAAAAAGATTCCCCAATAGCGTTATTAAAATTATAGGACTTTTCACCTGTATGAAGAGAAGGAGCTTAAATCTGGGAGAACATTAATTTATGTAAAACAGAGTGATAATAGGCAATAATAAAGCATTCCTGCATCTATGCAGAATCTAAGTTTTAGTCAATATATCAGCCAAGTGCCAGGTACTCAATGAGCTCACCAACTGAAACTGTCTACCTGTATGTAAAACTTTCAGTGTTCTTTGAATACTATCTCTTTCTCAAGGTTATCCAGGGAAAAGCAAAGTTCTTTCCAAAAGTTCTTTCCACATTTCTCTGACCTCATCAAGGTTACTTTTTACCTCTCTTTGGTGGTCGTACATGATATGTTAAGTCATTAATGACCAGCTTAAAGTCATCAAGGAGGAGGAGGTCTATCCCTGTTGAGGCAGCAACTCGAACACCATCTGTGAGAAATTTAAATGTGAAAGTTAAAATTTGTCACAAATCCATAATTATTCAAGAAATTGAGGAAAAGCAATCTTCAAAATAGATTTTAAAAATTAAATCTTCTCTTAAATTTCAGTTAACTTTTGCCTCATCCCCAAGTTCTGTGCTGAACAAAACTTTATATTATTTAAGTTTTGTTGTTTTCATGGCCTCAAGTCTGTGAAGATTTAACAAGATGTTTTCTGGCAGAACTTTATAAAACAAGTAAAATGATTACACAGACGTATAGGTGTCAGCTGGAAATCGAGGGTCAATGGGAAAGCTGCATGGGTATTTATCTATGATGGAAGCTGGTTAAGTAAAGAAACAATGCTTTCTAATACATGGTACTTTCCAGTATAGTTACTGATTAGTTGTTAGTGACTTGGTTATGGACAAGCTAGGGTTATTAACAAAGAATACCGATCTGGTCTACTAATTACATTACTAGATGAGTTGAAAATTACGTATATTTAAAGTACTTAAAGCACAGAAATGTAGCAAATTATCAACAACTCGTAAATCCAAGGGTAAGTGGACATTTACTGTAACTAGTCTTTTATAGTTTCTGCAGGTTTAAAAAATTTCAAAGTAAAAATAGATAAAAACATTAGGCACTAAAAAATAAACAAATGGAATGGATGGATGTCATGTCAAATGGGAATTTTTAGTGCCTTGTTTTATATGCTTTTCAAATTATATACGTACTTTGTAAACTTTTATGTAAAAGACAAAAGCTCTAAAAGAAAGTCCTAATGTTTCATATCTTCAGCGATAAGGGCTCAACTACTAGAAAAATTTATTCTATGCCTAAGGTAATGATAAAAGGTATCAATAATATAAAATGTGATTGACTGTTCATCTTTGCCCATGGCATTGTATGTGAGGTGATTTTGAATGAGATTCCTTGTATGTATACATTTGCTAAAACTGCATAATAATATTCTGAGAACTAGAACAGAAATCACTCTTTTGACATTGCTAAGCAAAAAAGTGTGCTCTAAAGTTAAGAGTATGGGATTCTTTTGCAGTGACCTGTGTGTTAATAGAAGTGGTTTGGGGTGAAATGATGGATGGGTGGGAATTGATAATGAAGATGACTTTACCTGGTGAATAGATTGCAACTCTGTCAATTCCCCGATCCTCTTCTTGCAGTTGTCGTAAAAACACTCCAACAGAGTCTGAGATAGGTTTGAGTGTGAATTGGCAGCGTTCACGCCGAGATGGTAGCCTCACAGATATCACAGGTAACCCATTTTGATACACTACTGTCACATCTGAATGAAAAAGAACCATAATCAGACGATAATTATATTTCATTATAAGTTAAAGCTATATTACTATTATTCTTATATGGGAGTCTATTATTATGAGAGTGGTTTAAAACGTTTTCAAAGGCTTAAGAATATGCCCTTAAGCTTTAGTTGAAGGTTATTCAGCAACTGGCTTATGGAAGAGCATATGGGTCACACAATTCACTTTTCAGAAGAACAAAACAAAACCTGCAAAGGATTATCTTCTAAGTGGGTCAAGGAGAGGCTTTTCCAGGAATTTGAGGTAAAGTTTTGGTACTGGTGAATATAAACCCTGGTTCCATTTAGTAAAATTTTATTAAGTAGCCAGAGATTCCTGGGCCAGACTCTATAACCTGTAGGAAGTAGCCCATGGGAGCCAGAGCTTTCAAGAACCCCTGGAGAATGGCACCTGAAAGTACACTTTTACTCAAGGCCAGTCAACCCTTATTTATATTATATCCAAGGTGCTTCATAACTATTCTCTTATGCAATATAATAAAAAAACTATTCCTTTTATGTTCTTTTGAACAACTTCCTGAAATTAGCTAGAAGCCAAAGCTCAATTATTTGTGATTAAAATATTATTAAGGGAAATATTATCATAAGATACACAACTGGAAGGACTTTTATAGAAGTCCAGCACAGAATTCCATATTTTCTTTTTTTCTCAAGTCTTGATTTACAGAGCTTTAGTCACTAAATAAATGTCAGAATAACTCTTTCAAAATAATTTTCAAATGAAATTTTTAAATAAATTTTTTATATAAGCAACCAAGCATTTAAAGATAATAAGTTAGCATTAGTCTGTGAAGGAAAACAGAATTTGGAATCAAATCTTGGAAGGAATTCTGGCTCTGTATTTTTGGGAATAACTTCTCTGAGCCTCATTCTTTCATATATAAAATAGATTTAATCCCTAACTAAGAGAGTTGTTTTGAGGAATAAAAGAGTAAACCATTTAAAATACTTAGCATCTGCTCAGTTAATACATAAATGATGTTTCTTTATTAGCTTTTTTCAATAACCAATAGATACATTCTATAATGTTTCCAAAGATTAATATCCATCAAAATTTAAGAGTTGAGAGGAAATGCAACAGATTAATGTTTAAAAGATTCTAAATCCATGAAGCTTTCCATAGTTGTAATCATTTCTATCTTATATCCTTGCCTATGCCAGTAATTTTAAGGCCTACATGTAATGCATACAAAAGCCTCATACTATATTCTTCCATGTTCTAAAATTTTTAAGTAACCATTGTTGAGGCGTAATTTATATATAACAAAAAAATACCCTAATTTTAAATGGACATTTGATCAGTTTTGACACAATAATCATGATAAATAACATTTCCATTACCTCCCAAAATTCCTTGGTCCCCATCCCAGTTAATCCCTGGGCAACCACTGATTTGACTTTTGTCACCACAGATTGTATTTAGTTTTTCTAGAGGTTTATATTACTGAAAATCATATAATATGCACTCTTCTACATCTGGCTTCTTTCTCTCAGCATAATGCTTTTGAGATCTACCCATGTTGTTGCATGCATAGTAGTTTGTTCATTTTTATTGCTGAGTAGTAGTTCCTGTATGGCTACATCATAAGTTGTTTATCTATTTACCTGTTGATTAACATTTGATTGTTTCCAGTCTTTGCTACTATGAATAGAGATTTTATGATTCTTCACTTATAAGTCTTTGTGTGGACATATGTTCTTGTGGTATGCCTTTTCTCATCCTTACTTTTAACCTATCCATGTCTTTATATGTAAGATGGGTTTCCTGCAGACAGCATTTAGTTGGGTCTTGCTATTCTGCCCAATCTGACATCTCTGCCTTTTAATTGAAGTGTGTATATATCATTTGCACTTAGTGAATTATAGATATGGTTGTAAGTCTATCCTTGTTATTTCTTGACCCAAGTGTTCTTTCTTCCATTTTCCCTTTATTTTTGCCCTCTTTTAGATTAACTGAGTATTTTTATAATTACATATAATCTCTACTTTGGCTTATTAACTATGCCTTTTTATATTTTTAGGGGTTACCCTATAGCAGGTATTGGCAAACTTTTTCTGTAAAGGGCTAGATATTAACTATTTTAGGCTTTGTGAGCCATAAGATGTCTGTTGCAATTACAGATTCTGTGCTATGGTACAAAAGCAGCCATTCGTGATATGTAAAGAAATGGGCATGGCTATGTTCCAACAAATTTTATTTACAAAAACAAGCATTGGGCTGAACTTGGCCTACTGGATTTTCTCAACACTGCTTAAGGGTGTACAATATACACCTTTAACTTATCATGGTTAACCTTCAAATAATATCATACCACTTTAGGTATTATATAGACAACCTTACAACAATATACTTCCACTCCCCCTACTTTGTGCTATTGTTCTCATATATTTTACTTCTACATGTTAAAAACCACATATTTTTACTTTGAGAACTAATTATACTTAAAAGAAATTTTTAAATGAGGAAGAATATCTTATATTTGCACACATATTTATCTTCACTCCTTTCGCATAGATCCAATATTCCATTTGCTATCATTTTTCTTTTTCCTCAAGAGCTTCCTTAAACATTTCTTCTGCAGATGTATTGGCAATTATTCTATCAGCCTTGGTAAGTCTAAAGAAGTCTTTATTTTACCTTCTTTTTTTTATTAGTTTATTTTGATATCATTAATCTACAATTAAATGAGTAATATTATGGTGATTACACTACCCCCTTCATCAGGTTGCCCCCCCCCCACAAATCCCATTGCAGTCACTGTCCATCAGCGTAGTGAGATGCCATAGAGTCACTACTTGTCCTCTCTGGGTTGTACAGCCCTCCCCGTGCCCCCCCAATATTACATCTGCTAATTGTAATGTCCCTTCTTGCCCCTTACCCCTCTCTTCCCACCCAACCTCCCCAGTCCCTTTCCCTTTGGTAACTATTAGTCCGTTCTTGGGTTCTGTGAGTCTGCTGCTGTTTTGTTCCTTCAGTTTTTTTCCTTTGTTCTTATACTCCACATATGAGTGAAATCATTTGATACTTGTCTTTTTCGGCTTGGCTTATTTCACTGAGCATAATACCCTCTAGCTCCATCCATGTTGTTGCAAATGGTAGGATTTGTTTTCTTCTTATGGCTGAATAATATTCCATTGTGTATATGTACCACTCTTCTTTATCCATTCATCTACTGATGGACACTTAGGTTGCTTCCATTTCTTGGCTATTGTAAATAGTGCTGCGATAAACATAGGGGTGCATCTGTCTTTTTCAAACTGGGCTGCTGCATTCTTAGGGTAAATTCCTAGGAGTGGAATTCCTGGGTCAAATGGTATTTCTATTTTGAGTTTTTTGAGGAACCTCCATACTGCTTTCCACAATGGTTGAACTAATTTGCATTCCCACCAGCAGTGTAGGAGGGTTCCCTTTTCTCCACATCCTCGCCAACATTTGTTGTTGTTTGTGTTTTGGATGTTGGCCATCCTCACTGGTGTGAGGTGATATCTCATTGTGGTTTTAATCTGCATTTCTCTGATGATTAGTGATGTGGAGCATCTTTTCATGTGCCTGTTGGCCATCTGAATTTCTTCTTTGGAGAAGTTGCTGTCCAGCTCCTCTGCCCATTTCTTAATTACCTTATTTGCTTTTTGTTTGTTGAGGTGCGTGAGCTCTTTGTATAATTTGGATGTCAACCCCTTATCAGATACGTCATTTATGAATATATTCTCCCATACTGTAGGATGTCTTTTTGTTCTACTGATGGTGTCCTTTGCTGTACAGAAGCTTTTCAGCTTGATATAGTCCCACTTGTTCATTTTTGCTTTTGTTTCCCTTGCCCGGGGAGATATGTTCATGAAGAAGTCACTCATGTTTATGTCCAAGAGATTTTTGCCTATATTTTTTTCTAAGAGTTTTATAGTTTCATGACTTACATTCAGGTCTTTGATCCACCTTGAGTTTACCTTTGTGTATGGGGTTAGACAGTAGTCTAATTTCATTCTCTTACATGTAGCTGTCCAGTTTTTCCAGCACCAGCTGCTGAAGAGGCCGTCATCTACCCAATGTATATCCAAGGCTCCCTTATCAAATATTAATTGACTGTATGTGTTTGGGTTGATGTTTGGATTTTCTATTCTATTCCACTGATCTGTGGGCCTGTTTTTGTGCCAATACCAAATTGTCTTGATTACTGTGGCTTTGTAGTAGAGCTTGAGGTCAGGGAGCGTAATTCCCCGTTTTATTCCTCCTTCTCAGGATTGCTTTGGCTATTCGGGGTCTTTTGTGTTGCCATATGAATTTTAGAATTATTTGTTCGAGTTCATTGAAGAAAGCTGTTGGTAGTTTGATAGGGATTGCGTTGAATCTGTAGATTGCTTTGGGTAGTACAGCCATTTTGACAATATTTATTCTTCCTAGCCAAGAGCATGGGATGCATTTCCATTTGTTAGTGTCCTCTTTAATTTCTCTTAGGAATGTCTTGGAGTTTTCAGGGTACAGGTCTTTTACTTCCTTTGTTAAGTTTATTCCTAGGTATTTTATTCTTTTTGATGCAATTGTGAATGGAATTGTTTTTCTGATTTTCTTTCTGTTAGTTTATCGTTAGTGTATAGGAAAGCAACAGATTTCTGTGTGTTAATTTTGTATCCTGCAACTTTGCTGAATTCAGATATTAGTTGTAGTAGTTTTGGAGTGGAGTCTTTATGGTTTTTTATGTACAATATCATGTCATCTGCAAATAGTGACAATTTCACTTTTTTTTATCAATCTTGATGCCTTGTATTTCTTTGTTTTGTCTGATTGCCATGGCTAGGACCTCCAGTACTATGTTGAATAACAGTGGAGAGAGTGGGCATGCCTGTCTTGTTCCCGATCTTAGATGAAAAGCTTTCAGCTTCTCGCCATTAAGTATGATGTTAGCTGTGGGTTTTTCATATATGGCCTTTATGATGTTGAGGTACTTGCCCTCTATACCCATTTTCTTGAGAGTTTTAATCATGAATGGATGCTGAATTTTGTCAAATGCTTTTTCAGCATCTATGGAGATGATCATGTGGTTTTTGTTTTTCTTTTTGTTGATGTGGTGGATGATGTTGATGGATTTTCGAATGTTGTACCATCCTTGCATCCCTGGGATGAATCCCACTTGACCATGGTGTATGATCCTCTTGATGTATTTTTGAATTCGGTTTGCTAATATTTTGTTGAGTATTTTTGCATCCATGTTCATCAGGGATATTGGTCTGTAATTTTCTTTTTTGGTGAGGTCTTTGCCCGGTTTTGGTATTAGAGTGATGGTGGGTTCATAGAATGAGTTTGGAAGTATTCCCTCCTCTTCTATTTTTTGGAAAACCTTAAGGAGAATGGGTATTATTTCTTCTCTATATGTCTGCTAGAACTCAGAGGTGAATCCATCTGGTCTGGGGGTTTTGTTCTTGGGTAGTTTTTTGATTACCGCTTCTATTTCGTTGCTGGTGATTGGTCTGTTTAGTTTTTCTGTTTCTTGCTTGGTCAGTCTTGGAAGGTTGTATTTTTCTAAAAAGTTGTCCATTTCTTCTAGGTTTTCCAGCTTGTTAGCATATAGATTCTCATAATATTCTCTTATAATTCTTTGTATTTCTGTGGGATCCGTCGTGATTTTTCCTTTCTCATTTCTGATTCTGTTTATGTGTGTAGATTCTCTTTTTCTCTTAATGAGTCTGGCTAGGGGTTTATCTATTTTGTTTATTTTTTCAAGGAACCAGCTCTTGGTTTCACTGATTTTTTCTATTGTTTTGTTCTTCTCGATTTTATTTATTTCTTCTCTGATCTTTATTATGTCCCTCCTTCTGGTGACTCTGGGTCTCATTTGTTGTTCTTTTTCCAATTTCAGTAATTGTATCTTTAGACTATTGATTTGGGAATGTTCTTCTCTCTTTAGATAGGCCTGGATTGCAATATACTTTCCTCTTAGAACTGCCTTTGCTGCGTCCCTCAGAAGCTGTGGCTTTGTGTTGTTGTTGTCATTTGTCTCCATATATTCTTTGATTTCTGTTTTGATTTGGTCATTGACCCACTGATTAATTAGGAGAATGTTGTTAAGTCTCCATGTATTTGTGAGCCTTTTTGTTTTCTTTCTAAAGTTTAATTCTAGTTTAATACCTTTATGATCTGAGAAGTTCGTTGGTAGAATTTCAATATTTTCGATTTTACTGAGGTTCTTTTTGTGGCCTAGTATGTGGTCTATTCTGGAAAATGTTCCATGTGCACTTGAGAAGAATGTGTATCCCCTTGCTTTTGGGTGTAGAGTTCTGTAGATGTCTGTTAGGTCCATCTGTTCTAGTGTGTTGTTCAGTGCCTCTGTGTCTTTACTTATTTTCTGTCTGGTTGATCTGTCCCTTGGAGTGAGTGGTGTGTTGAAGTCACCTAAGATGAATGCATTTCTGTCTATTTCCTCCTTTAATTCTGTTAGTATTTGTTTCACAAATGCCGGCGCCCCTGTGTTGGGTGCATATATATTTAAAATGGTTATATCTTCTTGTTGGATTGAGCCCTTTATCATTATGTAATATCCTTCTTTATCTCTTGCTACTTTCTTCATTTTGAAGTCTATTTTGTCTGATACAAGTACTGCAACACCTTCTTTTTTCTCTTTGTTATTTGCATGAAATATCTTTTTCCATCCCTTCACTTTTAATCTGGGGATATCTTTGCGTTTGAGGTGAGTTTCTTGTAGGCAGCATATAGATGGGTTTGCTTTTTTATCCATTCTATTACTCTGTGTCTTTTGATTGGTGCATTCAGTCCATTTACGTTTAGGGTGATTATCGAAAGATATGTACTTATTGCCATTGCTGGCTTTAGATTCGTGGTTACCAAAGGTTCAAGGTTGCTTCTTTACTATCTAACAATCTAACTTAACTTTCTTGTTAAGTTATTGTAAACACAGTCTGATGTTTCTTTATTTCTCTCCCTTCTTATTCTTCCTCCTCCATTCTTTATATACTAGGTGTTTTATTCTTTGCCTTTAGTTAGTATTTGGATGGTCTGCTTTCTTTGCTATGATTTTATTTTCTCTCGTGACAGCTTTTTAGCCTTGGGAGTGCTTCCCTCTAGAGCAGTTCGTTTAAGATGTCCTGTAGAGGTGGTTTATGGCAGGCAAATTCTCTCAGCTTTTGCTTGTCTGAAAATTGTTCAATGCTGCTGTCATATTTAAATGATAATCGTGCTGGATACAGTATTCTTGGTTCGAGGCCCTTCTGTTTCATTGCGTTAAATATATCATGCCATTCTCTTCTAGCCTGTAAGGTTTCTGTTGAGAAGTCTGATGTTAGTCTGATGGGTTTTCCTTTGAAGGTGATCTTTTTCTTTCTCTAGCTGCCTTTAATACTCTGTCCTTATCTTTGATCTTTGCCATTTTAATTATTATGTGTCTTGGTGTTGTCTTCCTGGGGTCCCTTGTGTTAGGAGATCTGTGGGCTTCCATGGACTGTGAGATTATTTCCTTCTCCAGCATGGGGAAGTTTTCAGCAATTATTTCTTCAAAGACACTTTCTATCCCTTTTTCTCTCTCTTCTTCCTCTGGTACTCCTATAATGCGAATATTGTTCCTTTTGGATTGGTCACACAGTTCTCTTAATATTCTTTCATTCCTAGAGATCCTTTTGTCTCTCTCTACCTCAGCTTCTCTGTATTCCTGATCTCTGGTTTCTATTGCATTAACAGTGTCTTGCATCTCGTCCTGTCTGCTGCTGAGCCCGTCGATGGCTTGTCTCATTTCTGCGTTATCTTTCCTGACTTCCCTCACTTCCTCCCTTAGCTCTTGCATATTTCTCTGTAGATCCATCGGCATGGTTATGACTTTTATTCTGAATTCTTTTTCAGGAAGATGCTGCATTTCCATCTCTTCAGGTTCCTTCTCAGAGGGGCTCTGAATCTTGGTGAGCTTTGTCTGTATCATTTTCTTCTGTCTTGTCTTGCTGGCAGGAGTGGTCGCTGGTAGGTGCCACTTATGTCAGCTGAGGCCTGGAGTGGATTCTGTATGCGTGCTGTAGGTGTCGCTGTTGCTCCACTAATTCGCAGCTGCAGTCATGCCGTTTTTGTATGTAGGAATGAATGGGACGCTATTGTTTTCTGTATAAAGTTCCAGCGTGGTTGCTCCCTTCTTTCTGTCACTAGCGAGGGGGACCGAAGTTCCCAGGACTTCCAGCCTGCAGGCTGAGCTCGCCTGGGCGCTGGTGTTCCCTCGCTGGGCCCCCTGCCTCTCCTAGACCGCTACAGATGGCGCACGCTTTTCTCTTGTTCCTGGGTGCTGGCTGCACTAGCGAAGGGGACCGAAGTTCCCCAGGACTTCCAGCCTGCAGGGCTGAGCCCGCCGGGGCGATGGTGTTCCCTCGCTGGGCCCCCTGCCTCTCCGAGACCACTACAAATGGCGCACACTTTTCTCTTTGTCCCTGGGCGCTGGCTGCACGGTCCCGGCACCTTCCCGGCTCAAAACCTGCACCTTCTGCCTCTCCAATGTCTGATGCACCGCACAGCGTGTGTCAGCGCTCTCGGTGCTCCGGCGCAGACCACCGTGGCTGGTTATTTCGTGGACCTGCTCTTCCACTCCCTTCCGGCTCCGAATCCTCTCCTCCCGCCGGCACGCTGAGCTGGGTGAGTGTTCGGGTGCCGCCGGGTCGCGGCTCTGTATCTTACCCGCCTCGCGGGGTGCTGAGTCCTCCCAGGTGTGGCTGCATGCTGTGCACTTTCCTGTGTGCTCCGATTTCTCTTTTAGGAATAGTTGTATTTGCTGTGTTTTCATAGATTTATATAGTTTTAGGAGGAGATTTCTGCCGCCCTGCTCACACCGCCATCTTCCCGGAAGTCTCCTTTACCTTCATTTTTGAAAGATACTCTTGCTGTGTAAAAAATTCAAGGCAGACATTTTTTTTCCCTTTCAGCACTCTAAAAATCTTGTCTTCTGATTTACATCATATATGATAAAGTAATATATATTCCTTCCTTTGTATGTAATATACCTTTTTTTCCTATGGCTGCTTTTAATATTTTCTCTTTATCATTGGTTTTCAAGAACTTGATTATGTTCCTTTCTATTGTTTTATGATTGTTCTCTTGGGAATTGTTAAATTTCTTAGATCTGTGGGCTCAGAGTTTTCACCAAATAAGGAAAAACCTGGGCTATTATTTAAATATTTTTTCTGTTTTCCATTCTTTCCTTCTGGAATTCCAATTACACTTATATTAGACTATGTGGTATTGTCTCACAGGGCACTGAGGTGCTCTTCATATATTCCAGGGATTTTCCCCTCTCAGATTCATTTTGAATAGTTTTAACTGCTATTCACTTCAATGTCACTGATTTTTCTTCTGTAGTTTCTAATCCACTGTTAAATCCATCTACACTGTTTTTCATTTCAGATATAGTTTTTCATCTCCAGAAGTTCCATTTGTTTCTATTTTTCTTCATATTATGTTTATATTTTCCCTTTTCTTTATGAATATAAGGATCATATTTGTAATGATTATTTTTTTAAATCCTTGGCTGTTATTCCATCATTGTCATTTCTAGCTCTTTTTCTATTGACTATTTTTTCTTCAGTTTTTACTCCCCTGCTTCTTCATACACCTAGTAATTTTTGATTGGAGGTTAGACACTTTGACTTTTACATGGATGACTGCTGGATCTTGTTGTATAGTTAAGTTACTTGCATATTAGTTTGATCCCTTCAAGTTGTTTAGACAGTCTTTTAGGACAGATCTAGAGAATCTTGATCTTTCTTCTAGGACCAATTTGGCCCCACTTCTAAGGTATGGTTTTTCTGGGAACCTCTACTGAATGTTCATTTATTCAGTAATGTCTCACCTCTCCAACTGGAGGGAAGTCAAATGATTTCTAGCCCTGACTGAGTACTAAGAACTTTTCATTTTACAGCTTCTGGTAATTATTATTTCCTTGGAAGTCACTCTAGTCTGGTCTTATGGTCCAGAATTTAGTCAGCTAAGGCAATGCAGGGTTAATCTCATTTTTTTCTCTTCTCTGAGATCACAGTACTATTCTGCCTATTGCCCTGTCCAATACCTAAAAAACAGTTGTTTCACATATTTTGTCTGGTGTTCTAGTTGTTGGCAGCAGGACAGCAATTCCAAAAGCAGTTAATTCTTTGTGGATACATGATTTGAATTTTCACATAAAATCTAAAGAGGCAAAGTCAGAAATCTCTATTTCTTTTTTCCTTCCAAAAGCTAATCTATGTATCCTAAGGAAGAAGAGGCCAGAAATAGTAATATGAACTTAATACATAGCATGCAATACCTAAAGACATTTGAAAATATGGTCATTTTCTTCCTCATTTCTAAAAGAATCCTTGGCAATCCATTGTTGCCTTAAAGTCACAGCCACTAATCAGAATATTCCAATCTCTTGTGTGGGCAGTAATGATGATGAGCTCATAAACTTAGGTGATTAACTTGCTCACGGGGTATTTTCCTCCCAATTATCTTCTTTCTACATGTGAAAAAACTATTTAATCACAAATTTCAAGAAGTAAACGGAGTTGAATTTAAATAAAAGATAGGAGTCAAACACATAAAGTATGGAAGATTTTAGTAAAGCATCAGTTTCATAGGTAAGTACTTAGGGATTATGTTTTAAAATAACTGAGACAAAGCAGAGAAAATTAAGGTCTTTCTCACCCACTTTAACTTTTTCCTTTAAAGATCATGAAGCCTTTCAAAGGAATGAAATATGAAAGCTTTCAGAAACTCTGCATGGAATAGCACATTTCAGAACTGACAAATCTTTATTATAATAATGCTTTTGAAATAAACTCCCAGATCTTCTTTCCCACACACTAGATTGCAATGTAAAAGTTAGATTTCTTGGTTTGGAACTAAAAAAGAACAGTTACCTAAGTTTAACAATATATAAAATAGCTGCGGGTTGTAATGAAGTCACAAGGGATATTTACAAGCAAGTGACAGTTGTCAGCTACTATTCTCTAGATAATTATTCTTTTCAAATGTAAGTTGCATCAAGTGGCTCTTTGGTTCAGCTTTGAAAAATCTTTTGCATTGATTTCCATTTTAATAAAATAAGACATAATCTAAGTATTTTCTTAGATACTGAAGTCTGCTTCAAAGAAATCTAGATATTATGGGTCATCCAGTATGAATACTGAGAGACAGAACATGACAACAGAATTAGGCATAATAACAAAAAGACAAGGAAGTTTCCAGACTGAGAATTGTGAGGACAACAGACATTTAGGGTTGAAGAACAAATTTTAAAAAGTCTTTGGGGCATCAAGTACAGAAAATGTCATAAAATATAAATGTTTGTTATTTAGCCAATTGTTAAAAATGTTTACAAAAATTCAAGTTTGATTGGTGTTCAAATTAAAGGGTAAAATCTCCTCTAAAATACATCATGTTATGAACATGACTATATATCTTAAGGACTTATTATGGAAAGAAACTGGTACAATAAGGAAACACATACTGTAAAGCTACTTAACTTTATATAATGGATGATTTCAGTGACTTATGATCTTGCCACTCTGTTTCTTCTCTTCCCCCCTTCTGTAATATTCTCCATCAAGAATGTGAAATATAATTATAGAATTTTAGCTTTGAAAGGACCAAAGAAATAACCTTCTTTTACAGCTAAGAATAATCAAACATAGCAAGGTTAGGTGATGTTCCTAAAGTCATACAGTTCAACCCAAGGCCCAGTGTCTTTAGATCTCATTATTTGATTAAAAAAATAATTTTCTCCTAGATCACATATTACCTTAGGTTGCTAAATTCAGTGTGGGAGCTTTAGCCCCTGTTTGTTTTACAGGCATCTAATGATGTTAACCTACTTCTTTACTTTATAAAAAGCTTTCCTTTTGGCTTCTGTGATTCCATACTCTCCTGGTTGCTTTTACCTTCTGTCTACATAGAAAGAAACTAATTTTACTTCATAGCTCTTCTTCCTGTATTCATCTTTCAAAAGTTTCTAAATTCTTTGTCCTAGGCCTCTGGGCTTCTCAATCCATATGTTCTTTAGGTAATCCCATGTCCTTCTAAAATGCCAGCTACCATTCTAAATCTGAGGATGTCCCAAACCTATACCTGTTGCCTGCTAGACAACTGAGTTTTCCACAGACACATCTCAAACTCAAAAATCCTAATATTAAATTAATCTTCCCTGAACTGCCTATCTTTGACATTTCTCATCTCAGTCAATACCACCATTATTTAACAATTGCCCAATCCAAAGAATTTTCTGATATTCTTGACTAGTCTTCAAGTCAGAACATGACATTTCTCATATACTCAGTCACCATGTCCTTTCATTGTTTTCTAAATATATCCAACCCCTCCAATTCTTTCCACTAACACCATCTTAGTCCAGGCCACTACTGCTTCTTTCTTCTACCAGCACCACTGTAACTGGACTCCTTACTTCATCCTAGCCTTTGTTCCCATTCAAAAAATTATCCATACTGGAGCAGGGTAATCTTTCTTTCTCCAAAGGAAACCACCATTCTGAAGTTGGCATTTAGTGTTTATCTTTCACATCCATGATATACATACATATAGGCGGGCAGATAGACATAGACAGATACACATACATACACACACATCTCAATATACAATATATAATATGGCAGTAGGCAGCTGCTGAGATGACACTCTATGACCCTTACCTCTAGGTATTCACATCCTTGTGTGGTGTGGTCCTAACACACATCAATTCAGGGGTGGTCTGTATAATCAGTAGAATACAGCAGATGTAATGGTGTGAAACTTCCCAGGCTATGCCATTAGACTATGTAGCTTGTCTTGCTTTCTTGGATTACTTGCTCTGGGGAAGTCAGTAGCCACATCATGAGGACAATCCTGCAACCCTATGGGGAAACCGACATGAAGAGGTGGGGTTTCCTACCAAGAACCAGCACCAACTTCTCAACCATATTGTGAACTACCCTAGAATTGGATCCTTCAGCCCAGTCAACCCTTCAGATGATTGTAGTCCTAGATGACATGGGACTGAAACTCCATGAGACCCCCAAATTGCCCAGCTAAACTGTTCCTGAACTCCTAATCCACAAAAACATGAGATAATAAAGGATTATTGCTATTTTAAATTACTAAGTATGGCATAATTTGCTATATGGCATTAAATAACTGAATACAACATGGTTTTACATGTATTTAGACTTTACATAAATGGTTGCACTGTATACAGCCTTCTATAACTTGCCTTTTATACTCAACAATACTTGAGGTTTATCCAAATTGAATAATATTTCTGGATTATTCATGCAAAGTCCTATATAGAATGTCATTATATGAATACATTACAATTTATTTATCCATCGAGAAACCAGATTTATAATATAAAAAGAAAGAAAGTTAAGGGAGTCAGCAGCACTCCTTGTTTCTAGTATCTGGTGTAAATTTGGCCAAATTTTTTCCTTTTAGAGCTCTGTTTCACATTTTATTTCTTCCACCATTTATTTAACAGTCTGCCCTTTCTCCTGATTTACAATGCTGATTATATCACATGTCAAACTTTCACATGTGTAAAGTTTCTATCATGTGAGCCTAGAATCTTTCCTGCACCAATACATCACTGTTTTGATTATTATGGTTTTAAAAATACATGTTAATATGTGGTATAGGTAAACCTCTCCCCATTTTCTAGTTTTTAAAATTTATATTAGGTATTTGTATAGTTTTATTCTTTCATATGGATTTTTGAATAAGCTCATCAGGTCCCACTGGTGTTTTGATTAGCACAGCATTAAATTTACAACTCCACTTGGGGAATACTGACATTTTTTATAATATTATCTTCATATTTATTAACATATTATAGATACGCATTTTTCCTATATTCTTTTATGTCCTTCAATGAAGTTTATTCATCTCAGTAAACATATTACACATTTTTTTACTAGTTTCTTGCCTAGACACCTTCACATAATTTTTTAATACTTACTTCTATATTTGTAAATGTAGTTCTAAAAGTCATATGCTTTCTCATTAAATGATATGGTAGACCAAATATAATATTATCATTTTAGTAGAATAAAATAAATATTTTGGTGATAGTAAGGCTCCTCTTTTTACATTATGGAAAAAATACCCACAGAATCTAAAATTAAAATATACAAACAAAAGGTGCTTGTTTCACAATAACCTCAGAAAAATCTACTTAAATATTTAAAATAATTAAAATTTTCTTTAGATTATTCATAATATATTAAAAATACTGGATCTAAAACATTAACATTATATAAAGAATACTCGAAGGATTCAAGATGACGGCATGAGAGGTGAGAGGGAGAGCTTCTCCCCAAATCATAAACGTATAAAAATATAGTTAATAAATACAACTAACCGTCAGACAGCAACAAGAAAGAAGGCTGAACCAGACTGCGTACAGACCTCACAAACAGAGCAGACCTCAAGAAACAGAGTAACGTAGGAAAGGCTTAACCTGGCAGGACCCAAGCCCTTCCACCACCCCAGCTCACCAGCTGGAAGAAGAGAAACGGAGCATGGGAGGGGGTGAAAGCCTTGGGCTGCTGGACACATAGCCCTTGACATCTGCTTTGGGAGCAGAATCCTATATTGTGTGGTGCCCTGGGCACTGGGGAGCTCAGACAGGCGGAGTGCTTGTGAAATTGACATTCCGGCTGTTTATAGAGGAGGGAATCCACACCCTCTGGACGGAAGAAAGGCAGGGGGTCTGAGAGGTTTCCTAGCAGCGAGAGGGCTGCTGAAGGGGCGGGGTTTGCATGGAGCTTGCTGCACAGGAGAAGGGAGAGCTGGACAAGGTTGTCTGGGCATGCTCTGCCCAGGTGGTTGGGAACTTTGAGGAGCTTCAGGTGCTCCATCCCCCTGACTGCCTACTCACCTCCAAGACTCCCGCTATGACACACAGCCTGCCTAGCCTTATACTGGCCTGCAGGCCCTTGCTCGCAAAACCGCAGTCACTGTGTAAGCATTAGGCCGGCCACAGGGAGGCCCCGCCTAAAACAGCTAGAAATGCAAAGCACAGAAGATTACCCATTTATGCTTGGTCCACTGCATCTGACACTGGAGACAGGCAATGCAGACGGGAAGCAGGAAACAGATCTTTCCTCCCAAGCACCAGCTCTGCTCCCCTACGTACCCCAACCTCACTCTAGGGGCTACGCAGCTCCAGGGACTGGAGTTTCTGCACACTTAGTGGGCACCACACAGAAATATGAAATGTCAAAAGAATACGGTTTAGACCAAAATCTCACAAACCCCAGAAAGAGGGTCAAATGAAACCAAACTCACAAATCTTCAAGAAAGAGAGTTCAAAATAAAAATTATAAACATGCTTATGGAGGTACGGAAAAATATTCAAGAATTCAGGAACGAATTTAAGTTGGAGATTCAACCATTAAGAAATACCGTATCTGAAATGCAACATACACTGGAGGGATTTAAAAGCAGATTAGATGTAGGAGAAGAGACAGTAAATGGAACAGAAATTAGAGAAGAGGAATACAAAGAAGCTGAAGCACAGAGAGAAAAATGAATCTCTAAGAATGAAAGAATATTGAGAGAATAGTGTGACCTATCCAAACGGAACAATATTGACATTATAGGGGTAACAGAAGAAGAAGAGAGAGAAAAAGGGATAGAAAGTGTCATTGAGGAGGGAATTGCTGAAAACTTCCCCAATCTGGGGAAGGAGATAGTCTCTCAGGCCATGGAGGTGCGCAGATCACCCAACACAAGGGACCCAAAGAAGACAACATCAAGACATATAATAATTAAAATGGCAAAGATCAAGGATAAAGACAGACTCTTAAAAGCAGCTAGAGAGAGAAAAAAGATCACTTACAAAGGAAAACCCATCAGGCTATCATCAGACTTCTCAAAAGAAACCTTACAGGCCAGAAGAGAGTGGCATGATATATTTAATGCAATGAAGCAGAAGGGCCTTGAACCAAGAATACTCTACACAGCAAGGTTATCATTTAAATTTGAAGGAGGGATTAAACAATTTTCAGATAAGCAAAAGCTGAGAGAATTTACCTCCCACAAACCACCTCTACAGTGCATTTTGGAGGGACTGCTATAGATGGAAGTATTCCTAAGGCTAAATAGATGTCACCCAAGAGCTAGACAAAGAGTACAGAATATGATTCATAACATACAGAGAATAGAAGAGGAAGAAAAAGGAGGAAAAAAAAGTACCTTTAGGTTGAGTTTATAATAGTATACAAAATAAGTTAAATTAGACTGTTAGATAGTAAGGGAATTGCCCTTGAACCTTTGGTAACCACATATCTAAAGCCTGCAATGGCAATAAGTACATACCTATCGATAATCACCCCAAATATAAATGCTCTGAATGCACCAATCAAAAGACATAGAGTTACTGAATGGATTAAAAAATAAGACCCATCTATATGCTGCCTAAAAGAGACTCACTTCAAATCCAAAGACATACACAGACTGAAAGTAAAGGGATGGAAAAATATATTTCATTCAACTAATAGTGAGAAAAAAGCAGGAGTTGCAGTACTTGTATCAGACAAAATAGACTTCAAAACAAAGAAAGTCACAAGAGAAAAGAAGGTCATTACATAATGATAAAACGGTCAGTCCAACAAGAGGATATAACTATTACAAGTATCTATGCACCCAACACAGGATCACCTACATATGTGAAACAAATACTAACAGAATTAAAGGAAGAAACAGAATGCAATGCATTCATTTTAGGAGACTTCAACACACCACTCACTCCAAAGGACAGATCAACCAGACAGAAAATAAGTAAAGAGACAGAGGCACTGAACAACATATTAGAATATGGACCTAATGGACATCTACAGAACACTCCATCCAAAAGCAGCAGGATACACATTCTTCTCAAGTGCACATGGAACATTTTCAAGAATTGACCATATATTAGGCCACAAAAAGAACCTCAGTAAATTAAAAAGACTGAAATTGTACCAGCCAGGTTCTCAGATCACAAAGGTATGAAACTAGAAATAAATTACACAAAGAAAACGAAAAGGCCCACAAACACATGGAAGCTTAATAACATGCTCCCAAATATTCAATGGATCAATGACCAAATAAAAACAGAGATCAAGCAATATATGGAGACAAATGACAACAAAAATTCAACATTGCAAAATCTGTGGAATGCAGGGAAAGCTGTGCTAAGAGGGAAATATATTGCAATAAACGCCTACCTCAGGAAAGAAGAACACTCCCAAATGAACAGTCTATATTCACAATTAATGAAACTAGAAAAGGAAGAACAAATGAGGCCCAAAGTCAGTAGAAGGAGCGACATAATAAAGATTAAAGCAGAAATAAATAAAATTGAGAAGAATAAAACAATAGAAAGAATCAATGAAAGCAGAAGCTGGTTCTTTCAGAAAATAAACAAAATAGATAAACCCGTAGCCAGATTTATCAAGAAAAAAAGAGAGTTTACACACATAAACAGAATCAGAAATGAGAAAGAAAAATCACTACAGATACCACAGAAATACAAAGAATTGTGAGAGAATACTATGAAAAAATGTATGGTAACAAACGGGATAACCTAGAAGAAATGGACACCTTTCTAGAAAAATACAACCTTCCAGGGCTGACCCAGGAAGAAACAGAAAATCTGTATAGACCAATTACCAGCAAAGAAATTGAATTGGTAATCTAAAAACTGCCCAAGAACAAAACTGCTGGACCAGATGGTTTCACTGCTGAATTTTATCAAACATTTAGTGAAGACCTAATACCCAATCTCATTAAAGTTTTCCAAGAAGTAGAAGAGGAGGGAATACTCCCAAACTCATTCTGCAAGGTGAACATCACTCTAATACCAAAACCTGCTAAAGATATCAGAAAAAAAGAGAATTACAGACCAATATCCCTGAAGAATATACATGCAAAAATACTCAACAAAATATTGCCAAACCGAATTCAAAAATACATCAAAAAGATCATCCATCATGATCAAGTGGGATTCATTACAGGGATGCAAGGATGGTACAACATTAGAAAATCCATCAA
This sequence comes from Smutsia gigantea, assembly GCA_032199065.1. Taxonomy (NCBI): domain Eukaryota; kingdom Metazoa; phylum Chordata; class Mammalia; order Pholidota; family Manidae; genus Smutsia; species Smutsia gigantea. The sequence continues at coordinate 26,354 of JAVSCE010014226.1, forward strand.
CATCATCCACTACATCAATAAAAAGAAGGAAAACAACCACATGATCATCTCCATAGATGCTGAAAAAGCATTTGACAAAATTCAACATCCATTCATGGTAAAAACTCTCAACAAAATGGGTATAGAGGGCAAGTACCTCAACGTAATAAAGGCCATATATGAAAAACCCACAGCCAAAATTATACTTAACAGAGAGAAGCTGAAAGCTTTTCCTTTGAGATCGGGAACAAGACAAGGATGCCCACTCTCCCCACTTTTATTCAACATAGTACTAGAGATCCTAGCCACGGCAATCAGACAACACAAAGAAATAAAAGGCATTCAGATCGGCAAGGAAGAACTCAAAATGTCCTTGTCTGCAGATGACATGCTATTCTATATAAAAGACCCTAAAGAATCCAATCCAAAACGATTAGATTTAATATGTGAATTAGGTAAAGTTGCGGGACACAAAAGTAATATACAGAAATCTGTTGATTCCTATACACTAACGATGAACTAGCAGAACGGGAAATCAAGAAAATAATTCCATTCACAATTGCATCAAAAAGAATAAAATACAGAGGAATAAACCTAACCAAGGATGTGAAAGACCTATACCCTGAAAACTACAAGACACTCTTAAGAGAAATTAAAGAAGACACTAATAAAAGGAAATTTATCCCATGCTCTTGGCTAGGAAGAATTAATATTGTCAAAATGGCTATCCTGCCTAAAGCAATATACAGATTCAGTGCAATCCCTATAAAATTACCAACAGCATTCTTCAATGAACTAGAGCAAATAGTTCTAAACTTCACATGGAACCAAAAAAGACCCCGAATAGTCAAAACAATCTCGAGAGGAAGAAAAAAGCAGGGGGGATTATGATTCCTGACTTCAGGCTCTACTACAAAGTTACAGTAATCTGGATAATTTGGTACTGGCACAAGAATAGACCCATAGATCAGGGGAACAGAATAGAGAGCCCAGATATAAACCCAAGCATATATCTTCAATTAATATACGATAAAGGAGCCGTGGATATACAATGGGGAAATGACCGCCTATTCAACAGCTGGTGTTGGCAAAACTGCACAGCTACATGTAAGAGAATGAAATTGGATTACTGTCTAACTCCATACACAAAAGTAAACTCAAAATGGATCAAAGACCTGAATGTAAGTTATGAAACCATAAAATTCTTAGAAAAAAATATAGGCAAAAATACTTGGACATAAACATGAGCAACTTCTTCATGAACATGTCTCGCTGGGCAAGGGAAAGAAAAGCAAAAATGAAAAAGTGGGACTATATCAAGCTGAAAAGCTTCTGTACAGCAAAGGATACAATCAGTAGAACAAAAGGACTTCCTACAGTATGGGAGAATACATTCATAAATGACATATTTGCCAAGGGGTTGACATCCAAATTATATAAAGAGCTCACACACCTCAACAAACAAAAAGCAAATAAGCCAATTAAAAATGGGCAGCAGAGCTGAACAGACACTTCTCCAAAGAACAAATTCAGATGGGCAACACGCACATGAAAAGATGCTCCACATCACTAGTCATCAGAGAAATGCAAATTAAAACCACAATGAGATATCATCTCACACCAGTTAGGATGGCTGCGATCCAAAAGACAAACAACAACAAATGTTGGCGAGGAAGTGGAGAAAGGGGAATCCTCCTACCCTGTTGGTGAGAATGTAAATTAGCACAACCACTGTGGAAAGCACGATGGAGGTTCCTCAAAAAAGTCAAAATAGAAATACCATTTGACCTAGGAATTCCACTCCTAGGAATTTACCCTAGGAATGCAGCACCCCTGTTGACAAAGATGTATGTACCTCTATGTTTATTGCAGCACCATTTACAATAGCCAAGAAATGGAAGCAACCTAAGTTTTTACCAGTAGATGAATGGATAAAGAATATGTGGTATATATACACAAAGGAATTTTATTTTATTTTATTTTGGTATCATTAATCTATAGTTACATGTACAACATTATGGTTACTAAACTCCCCACTTCATCACGTTCCCCCCAGTGACCCCATTACAGTCACTGTCCATCAGCGTAGTGAGAGGCTATAGAGTCCGTACTTGTCTTCTCTGAGCTGTACGGCCCTCCCCTGCCCCCAACATTACGTCTGCTAATCGTAATGCCCCTTTTACCCCTTATCTCTCCCTTCCCACCCATCCTCCCCAGTCCCTTTCCCGTTAGTAACAATAGTCCGTTCTTGGGTTCTGTGAGTGTGCTGCTGTTTTTTTCTTTCCGTTTTTTTCTTTGCGCTTTTGATCCTCATATGAGTGAAATCATTTGATATTTGTCTTTTTCCGCTTGACTTATTTCACTGAGCATAATACTCTCGAGCTCCGTCCATGTTGTTGCAAATGATAGGATTTGTTTTTTCTTCTTATGGCTGAATAATATTCCATTGTGTATATGTACCACATCTTCTTTATCCATTCATCTACTGATGGACACTTAGGTTGCTTCCATTTCTTGGCTATTGTAAATGGTGTTGTGATAAACACAGGGGTACATACATCTTTGTCAAACAGGGGTGCTGCATTCCTAGGGAAAATTCCTAGGAGTGGAATTCCTAGGTCAAATGGTATTTCTATTATGACTTTTTTGAGGAACCTCCATCGTGCTTTCCACAATGGTTGTACTAATCTACATTCTCAGCAACAGTGTAGGAGGATTCCCCTTTCTCCACATCCTCGCCAACATTTGTTGTTGTTTGTCTTTTGGATCTTGGCCATCCTTACTGGTGTGAGGTGATACCTCATTGTGGTTTTAATTTGCATTTCTCTGATGATTAGCGATGTGGAGCATCTTTTCATGTTCCTGTTGGCCACCTGGATTTCTTCTTTGGAGAAGTGTCTATTCATGTTCTCAGCCCATTTCTTAATTGGATTATTTGCTTTTTGTTTGTTGAGGTTCATGAGTTCTTTATATACGTTAGATGTCAACCCCTTATCGGATATGTCATTTATGAATACATTCTCCCATACTGTAGGGTGTCTTTTTGTTCTACTGATAGTGTCCTTTGCTGTACAGAAGATTTTCAACTTGACATAAGCCCACTTGTTCATTTTTGCTTTTGTTTCCCTTGCCCGGGGAGATATGTTCATGAAGAAGTAGCTCACGTTTATGTCCAAAAGATTTTTGCCTTGGTTTCTTTGTAAGAGTTTTATGGTTTCATGACTTCCATTCAGGTCTTTGATCCACCTTGAGTTTACTTTTGTGTATGGGGTTAGACAGTAGTCCAGTTTTATTCTCTTACATGTAGCTGTCCAGTTTTGCTAAAACCAGCTGCTGAAGAGGCTGTCACCACCCCACTGTATATCCAAGGCTCCTTTATCATATATTAATTGACTGTATATGTTTGGGTTAATGTTTGGACTTTCTATCTGTTCCACTGTTCTGTGGGTCTGTTTTTGTGCCAATACCAAATTGTCTTGATTACTGTGGCTTTGTAGTAGAGCTTGAAGTCAGGGAGCATAATTCCCCCTGTTTTGTTCTCCCTTCTCAGGATTGTTTTGTCTATTCGGGGTCTTTTGTGGATACACATGAATTTTAGAAGTATTTGTTCCAGTTCATTGAAGAATGGTATTGGTATATTGATAGGCATTGCAATGAATCTGTAGATTGCTTTAGGTAGTATAGACATTTTCACAATATTTATTCTTCCTAGCCAAGAGCATGGGATGCATTTCCATTTGTTAGTGTCCTCTTTAATTTCTCTTACGGGTGTCTTGTAGTTTTCAGGGTACAGATCTTTCACTTCCTTCATTAGGTTTATTCCTAGGTATTTTATTCTTTTTGATACAATTGTGAATGGAATTGTTTTTCTGATTTCTCTTTCTGTTAGCTCATCGTTAGTGTATAGAAAAGGAACAGATTTCTGTGTACTAATTTTGTTTCCTGCAACTTTGCTAAATTCAGATATTAGTTCTAGTAGTATTGGAATGGAGTCTTTAGGGTTATTTATGTACAATATCATGTCATCTGCAAATAGTGACAATTTGACTTCTTTATTACCAATCTGGATGCCTTGTATTTCTTTATTTTGTCTGATTGCCATGGCTATGACCTCCAGTAGTATGTTGAAAAACCCTGGAGAGAGTGGGCAGCCCTGTCTTGTTCCCGATCTTAGATGAAAAGCTTTCAGCTTCTCACTGTTAAGTATGATGTTCGTTGTGGGTTTCATATATGGCCTTTATTATGTTGAGGTACTTGCCCTCTATACCCATTTTCTTGAGAGTTTTTATCATGAATGGATGTTGAATTTTGTCGAATGCTTTTTCAGCATCTATGGAGATGATCATGTGGTTTTTGTTCTTCTTTTTGTTGATGTGGGGATGATGTTGATGGATTTTCGAATGTATTACCATCCTTGCATCCCTGGGATGAATCCCACTTAATCATGGTGTATGATCCTCTGATGTATTTTTGAATTCGGTTTGTAATATTTTGTTGAGTATTTTTGCATCTACGTTCATCATGGATATTGGTGTGTAATTTTATTTTTTGCTGAGGTCTTTGCCAAGTTTTGGTATTAGAGTGATGCTGGCTTCCTAGAATGAGTTTGGGAGTATTCCCTCCTCTTCTATTTTTTGGAAAACTTTAAGGAGAATGGGTATTATTTCTTCTCTATATGTCTGGTAGAATTCAGAGGTGAATCGATCTGGCCCGGGGGTTTTGGTCTTGGGTAGATTTTTGATTACCAATTCAATTTCATTGTTGGTGATTGGTGTGTTTAGGTTTTCTGTTTCTTGCTTGGTCAGTCTTGGAAGGTTTTATTTTTCTAAGAAGTTGTCCATTTCTTCTAGGTTTTCCAGCTTGTTAGCATAGAGATTTTCACAGTATTCTCTTATAATTCTTTGTATTTCTGTGGGGTCTGTCGTGATTTTTCCTTTCTCATTTCTGATTTGTTTATGTGTGTAGATTCTCTTTTTCTCTTAATAAGCCTGGCTAAGGGTTTATCAATTTTGTTTATTTTTCCAAAGAACCAGCTCTTGGTTTCATTGATTTTTTTCTATTGTTTTATTCCTCTCAATTTTATTTATTTTTTCTCTGATCTTTATTATTTCCCTCCTTCTTGTGACTTTGGGTCTCACTTGTTCTTCTTTTTCCAATTTCAATAATTGTGTCTTTAAACTATTCATTTGGGATTGTTCTTCCTTCTTTAGATAGGCCTGGATTGCAATATACTTTCCTCTTAGAACTGCCTTTGCTGTGTCCCACAGACGTTTTGGCTTTGTGTTACTGTTGTCATTAGTCTCCATATATTGCTTGATTTGTTTTGATTTGGTCATTTATCCATTGATTATTTAGGAGCATGTTGTTAAGTCTCCATGTATTTGTGAGCCTTTTTGTTTTCTTTCTACAATTTATTTCTAATTTTATACCTTTGTGATCTGAGAAGTTGGTTGGTAGAATTTCAATATTCTTGAATTTACTGAGGTTCTTTTTGTGGCCTAGTATGTGGTCTATTCTGGAAAATGTTCCATGTGAACTTGAGAAGAATGTGTATCCTGCTCCTTTCGGTGTAGAATTTGTAGATGTCTGTTAGGTCCGTCTGTTCTAGTGTGTTGTTCAGTGCCTCTGTGTCTTTACTTATTTTCTATGTGGTTGATCTGTCCTTTCGAGTGAGTGGTGTGTAGAAGTCTCCTAAAATGAATGCATTGCTGTCTATTTCCTCCTTTAATTCTGTTAGTATTTGTTTTACATATGTCTGCACTCCAATGTTGGGTGCATGTGTATTTAAAATGGTTATATCCTCTTGTTGGACTGACCCCTTTATCATTATGTAATGTCCTTCTTTATCTCTTGCTATCTTCTTCGTTTTGAGGTCTATTTTGTCTGATACAAGTACTGCAACACCTGCTTTTTTCTCCTTGTTTTTTGCATGAAATATTTTTCCATCCCTTCACCTTTAGTCTGTGTATATCTTTGGGTTTAAGATGAGTCTCTTGTAAGCAGCATATAGATAGGTCTTGTTTTTTTATCCATTCAGTAACTCTGTGTCTTTTGATTGATGCATTCAGTCCATTTACATTTAGGGTGATTATCGATAGATATGTATTTATTGCCATTGATAGCTTTAGATTCGTGGTTACCAAAGGTTCAAGGGTAGCTTCTTTACTATTTAACAGTCTAACTTAACTTTCTTGTTAAGTTATTATAAACACAGTCTGATGATTCTTTATTTCTCTCCCTTCTTATTCTTCCTCCTCCATTCTTATATACTAGGTGTTTTATTCTGTACCCTTTTCCGTTTCCTTTGAATGTGTATGTGGATAGTTGATTTTACTTTTTGCCTTTAGTTAGCATTTGGATGGTATGCTTCCTTTGCTAAGATTTTATTTTCTCTCGTGACATCTTTTTAGTCTTAGGAGTGCTTCCATCTAGAGCAGTCCCTTTAAGATATCCTGTAGAGGTGGTTTATGGGAGGCAAACTCACTCAGCTTTCGCTTGCCTGGGAACTGTTTAATTCCTCCTCAAATTTAAATGATTATCGTGCTGGATACAATATTCTTGGTTGAAGTCCCTTCTGTTTCATTACGTTAAATATGTCGTGCCATTCTCTTCTGGCTGTAAGGTTTCTGTTGAGAAGTATGATGATAGTCTGATGGGTTTTCCTTTGTAGGTGATCTTTTTTCTCTCTCTAGCTGCTTGTAATACCTGTCTTTATCTTTGATCTTTGCCATTTTAATTATTATGTGTCTTGGTGTTTCTTCCTTGGGTCCCTTGTGTTGGGACATCTGTGGCCTTCCATGGTCTGAGAAACTATTTCCTTCCCCAGCTTGGGGAAGTTTTCAGCAATTATTTCTTCAAAGACACTTTCTATCCCTTTTTCTCTCTCTTCTTCCTCTGGTACTCCTATAATGTGAATATTGTTCCATTTGGATTGGTCACACAATTCTCTGAATATTGTTGCATTCCTAGAGATCCTTTTATCTCTCTCTGCCTCAGCTTCTCTGTATTCCTGTTCTCTGATTTCTATTCCATTAACAGTCTCTTGTACCTTGTCCAGTCTGCTCCTAAGCACCGTCGATCACTTGTCTGATTTCTGTATTGTCTTTCCTCACTTCCTCCCTTAGCTCCTGCATATTTCTCTGTAAATCCAACAGCATGGTTATGACTTTTTTTCTGAATTCTTTTTCAGGAAGATTGTTTAAGTCTATCACATCAGGCACCTTCTCAGGGGTTTTCTGGGTAAGCTTTGTCTGGACCATATTCTTCTGTGTTTTCATGGTGATAGAAGTGGTCGCTGGTAGTCGCCATGTGTGTCAGCTGGGAGAAAAAGTCCCTTCCTGCTTGTTGTTCTTCTTGCCCTTCTCTGGAGCCTGGGCTGTTTTCCAGCACACCAGGAGGCAGTCTCTGGGATAATTCCCTAATCTGCCTATGTGCAGGTTACCTCAGCTTAGCCTATAGCACGGCGGGGTTTGCAGTCTCATTGGGTGCGTTCTGTTCCCCTTGGTGCCTTCTGACCCTTGTTCTGGGGCTCTTCCCACTTAGCTGCATGCCAGCCAGGAGTAGATTCTGTGTGGTTGCTGTGGGCGGGGCCGCTCCTCTGCTGTTCCACAGCAGTGGCGGCTCCCAGACCCTTTGCGGCTCTGGCCAGGCGGAGGGGTGGGGGAATGAATAGTAGGCTGCTGATATCTGTGGGAAGCCTTGGCACGGCTGCCTTGCCCGGCCACCGGCCAGGGGGTCCAAAATTCCCCAACACTCCCATCCCACTGGGTCGAGTGTGCTGGGACGATTTTGTTCCACTCTTGGGCCGTTGTCTCTTTAAGACTTAAAAAAAAAAAAGCACCCGCTTTTCTTTTGTCCCGGGGAGCCAGCTGAGAGGACCCACCTGTGGCCTCCAATCCAGATCCGGCACTTCTGTTTTTCTAATCTCCAATATACCACGTGATGTGTGTCAGTATTCCCGGTGCAGATCACCAGGGCTGGTTATTTGGCGGGCCTGTGCTTCCACTCCCTCCCCACTCTGAATCTTTTCCTCCCGCCGGTGCGCTAGTGTGGGGGAGTGCTCAGGTCCCGCTGGTCGCAGCTTTGTATCTTACCCGCTTCGTGAGGCGCTGAGTTCTCACAGATGTAGCTGTAGCCTGGCTGTTGTATTGTATCTTCCAGTCTCTCTTTTAGGAATAGTTGTATTTGTTGTATTTTCACAAATATATATGGTTTTCGGACGAGATTTCCACTGCCCTGCTCATGCCGCCATCTTTCCAGAAGTCCTATTTTTAGCTTTTTGACAAACTTCCATACTACTTTCTGCAGTGACTGCAGCAGTTTACATTCTAACCACAGTGTAGGAGTGTTCCCTTTTCTCCATATCCTCACCAACACTTGTTATTTCTTGTCTTTTCGATATTGGCCATTCTAATTGGTATGAGATGATACCTAATTGTGGTTTTGAATTGTATTTACCTGATGATTAGCGATGTGGAACATCTTTTCATATGTCTGTTGGCCATCTGTATTTCTTTTTTGTAGAAATGTCTTCTCAGTTATTCCACCCATTTCTTAATTGGATTATTGCGTTTTTCTTTTTTGGTGTTAACATACATGACTTCTTTATATAGTTTGGATGTTAACCCTTATCAGATAAGTCATTTACAATATATCCTCCCATACTCTAGGTTGCCTTTTTGTTCGGTTGATTGTGTCATTGCTGTACAGAAGCTATTTAGTTTGATGCAGTCCCACTTGTTCATTTTTTTATTTTGTTTGCCTTTTCCAAGGAAATGTGTCCAGGAAAAAAAATTGCTCATATTTATTATGTTCAGAAGATTTTTGCTTATGTTTTCTTCTAAGAGTTTTATGGTTTTATGTCTTACATTTAAGTCTTTAGTCCATTTTGAGTTTGCAGTAGACACAAAATCTAGTTTCATTCTCTTACATGTAGCTGTCCAGTTTTTCCAACACCAGTTGTTGAAGAAACTCTTTTCCACATTGGATATTCATGGCTCCTTTATGGTATACTAATTGACTATATTTGCTTGGATTTATTTCTGGGCTCCCTATTCTGTTCCATTGATCTATGGGTCTGCTCTTGTGTCAGTATATACTGTTTTTGATTACTGTAGTTTTGTAGTATATAACTTGAAGCCAGGGATTTTAATGCTTCCAGCTTTGGTGTTTCTCAGGATTGCTTTGGCTACTCAGGGTCTTTTGTGGTTCCGTATGAATTTTAGGATTATTTGCTCTAGTTCACTGAAAAATGCCATTGGCATTTTGATAGGGATTGAATGGAATATGTAAATTGCTTTGGGCAGGATGGCCATTTTGACAATATTTTTAATTCTTTCTGTCCATGAACATGGGATAGATTTCCATTTTGTTGGTGTCGTCTTTAATTTCTCTTATCAGTGCCTTAATAGTTTTCAGAGTAAAGGTCTTTCATCTCCTTGGTTAAGTTTATTCCTAAATATTTTATTCTTTTTGGTGCAATTTTAAATGGAGTTCTTTCCTGATTTCTCTTTCTGCTAGTTTGTTGTTACTATATAGGAATGCAACAGATTTCTGTGTATTAATTTTGTATCTGGCAACTTTACTGAATCCAGTTATTAGTTCTAATAGTTCTTTGGTGGAGTGTTTAGGGTTTTATACATATGTGGTATCATGTCATCTGCAAAGAGAGACAGATCATTTCCTTGCTTGCCAATTTGGATGCCTTTTATCTCTTTGTGTTGTTGGATTGCTGTGGCTAGGACCTTCAGTACTATGTTGAACCAAAGTGGTAAGATTAGATATTGTCTTGTTCCTGATCTTAAGAGGAAATGCTTTCAACTTCTCATCATGAGTATGATGTTATCTGGGTTTGTCACATGTGGCTTTTATTATGTTGAGGTACGTACCCTCTATACCCATTATGTTCAGAGTTTTTATCATGAATGGATGTTGAATTTTTCAAGTGTTTTTTCAGCATCTATTGAGATGATCATGTGGGTTTTTATCTTTCTTTCTGTTATTGTGGTGTACCACACTGACATATGAATACTATACCATGCTTGCTGCTTAGAGTAAATCCCACTTGGTTGTGAAGGATGATCCTTTTGACGAATATTTGAATTCAATTTGCTAATATTGGGTTGAGAATTTTTGTATCTATGTTCACCAGGATACTGGTCTAGACTTTTCTTTTTTTGTAGTTTCCTTAGTTTTCATATTAGAAAGATGCTGGCTTGTAGAATGAGTTTGGAAGTATTCCCTCTTCTACTTTTTGGGCTACTTTAAGAAGCGTGGGTATTAGCTCTTATATAAGTGTTTGGTAGAATTCAGCTGTGAAGACATCTGGGACTGGACTTTTGTTTACTGGAAGATTTTTGATTGCCAATTCAATTTCATTACCAGTAATTGGTCTGTTCAGATTTTCTGTTGCTTCCTGAGTCTGTCTTGGAATTTGTCCATTTCTTCTAGGTTGTCCAATTTGTTGGTATGCAAGTTTTCATAGAATTCTCTAATAATTTTTTGCCTTTCTGCAGTGTCCATTGTGACTATTCTTTTTCAGTTATGATTTTGTTTACTTTTGTGCTTTCTCTGTTTTTCTTGATAAATCTGGGTAGGGGTTTGTCTGTTTTATCTTTTCAAAGAACCAGCTCTTAGTTTCATTGATTTTTTTGTTGTTTTATTCTTCTCTATTTTATTTATTTCTGCTTTGATCTTTTTAATGTCCTTCCTTGTACTACTTTTGGGTTTCATTTGTTCTTCATCTTCTAGTTTCTTTAATTGTAAGTTTAGACTGTTCATTTGGGGTTGTTTTTGTTCCTTGGGTAGGCCTGTATTGCTCTGTAGTTCCCTTTAGAACTGCTTTTGCAGCATCCCAAAAGTTTTGGACTGTTCTATTTTTGTTTTCATCTGTCACCGTGTATTGCTTGATTTGTTTTGATTTGTTCATTGATCCATTGAGTATTTAGAAGCATGTTGTTTAGCCTCTATATGTTTGTGGGCTTCTTTGTTTTCTTTGTGTGATTTATTTCTAGTTTCATACCACTGTGGTCTGAGAAGCTGCTTGATACTATTTCAATCTTTTTGAATTTGCTGAGGCTATTTTTTTGGCTTAGTATGTGATCTATTTTGGAGACCGTTCCATGTACACTTGAGAAAAATGTATATCCTGTTGTTTTTGGGTGGAATGTTCTGTAGATATCTATTAAGTCCATCTGATCTGATGTGTTGTTCACTTCCTCTGTTTCCTTATTTATGTTCTGTCTGGTTGATCTGTGCATTGATTTCAATGGTGTGTTAAAAGTTTTTCAAAATGAATGAGTGGCAGTCTATTTCCTCCTTAATTCTGTTAGTATATGTTTTACATATTTAGGTGCACCTTTGTTGACTGCACAGATATTTATAATGGTTATAACCTCTTGTCGTACTGACCCCTTTATCATTATGTAATGTCCTTTCTGACTCTTGTTATACTTTTGTTTTGAAATCTGTTTTGTCTGATATAAGCACTGCTACTCGTGCTCTTTCCTTCCTATTATTTGCATGAAGTATCTTTTTTCCGTTCCTTTACTTTCAGTTTATGTTTCTGGGTCTGAAATGAGTTCTTGTAGGCAGCATATAAATGGATCTTGTTTCTTTATCCATTCTGCCATTCTGTCTTTTCATTGGTGCATCCAGTCCATTTAAATTTAAGGTAATTATTGATAGGTATGTACTTTTTGCTATTTTATTGTTTTGTTTGTTTTATAGCTCCTCTGTGTTCCTTTCTTCCTCTCTTATACTCTTATCTTGTTATTTGATGATTTTCATTAGTGTTGTGGTTCGATTTCTCTAATTTTTTGTGTACCTACTATAAGCTTGAGGTTTGTGGTTACCATGAGTTTCATGGATAGTTCCCTAACTATATAATGTCTATATTAAGTTGATGATTGCTCTATTTCAAATACAATATAAAGGTACTTTTTATTCTTCTTCCTCCACACTTTAGGTATTAGAGGTCATAATCTGCATTTTTTGTGTATCCCTTGACTGAACTTGTATATTGTTGTATTTACTACTTTTGTTTTGTTTTGATTTAATTTCATACTTGTTTGGTAAATAATTGGTCTACTACCTTTACTATGGGTTTATTTTCACTGGTGAAAACTGTTTAGGCTTAAGAACATTTTTGTCTACAGAGAACGTCCTTTAACATATCTTGTAATGCTGGCCTAATTAGTGGTTGTAAATTCCTTCTGCCTTCATTTATCTTGGAAATTTTTAACCTCTCCTTCAAATTTGAATGAAAATCTTGTTTGATTCTTGTTTGAATGTCCTTCTGTTTCAATATATCAAATATTTCATACCATTCCTGTCTGGACTGTACATTTTCTGCTGAGAAGTCTGCTGATAGCTGGTGAGGTTTCCTTTATAAGTAATCTTTTATCTCTTTCTGGCTGCTTTCAATACTCTCTCTTTATCCTTAATCCTTAATCCTTGTCATTTTAACTATTATATGTCTTGGTATTGTCCTCCTGGGTTCCTTTTGTTAGGCACTCTCTGAATTCCAGGACGTGGCTGTCTATTACCTTCCCCAGATTAGGAACGTTTCCAGCTATTATTTCTTCAAAGAGACTTTCTACCCCTTTGTCTCTCTCTTTTCCTCTGGTTCCGATATTATGTGAATATTGTGTTGTTTAGAGTTGTCACACAGCTCTCTTAGCATCCTGTCATTTCTATAGATTTTTTTCTCTTTCCCAGTTTCATTGTTTTCTTTCTCATTGTTTGTATCCTCTACCTGCAGCAATCTATTATTAATTGCCTCCATTGTGTATTTCATTTCAGTTACTTTAGCTCTTAGTGGCATTTTTCAACTCTTCTATCTCTTTGTTGAAGTCCTTCCTGAGATTGCTATACTTTTCCACAGATCAGTGAGCATATTTATGACTGTTACTTTGAAAGCTTTATTGAGATTGGTGATCTTCTTTTCATTTAGCCCTCTTTCTGGTGTCTTATCCTGTTCTTTTGTTTGGAACATATTCCTCTGACTGCTCATTTTGTCAGGGTTTCTGTGTTTCTACAATTAAGACGGATCTGCTATGTTTCCTGATATGGAGAGTAATGGCTTTATGAAGAGGGCATCCTGTGGTGCCCCAAAACTCAACATTCCCTACTCTCCAGTGCCTGGTTCTCCTTAGTGGTGGTGCCCCAGCTGCTGCTGGGCTAGGTAGGGCTGCTTTTCTGTCTGCCAGCAGAGGTCTATCTCAGTCTGTGTGGATGGTGGTTTGCCTCAGCCAGCCTTTTGTGAGCTGAGAAGCAGTGCTTCTGCTGGGATCATTGTGGGTGGGCCACCTTCTACCTGCCCTGCTGCAATGGTGGTCCTGCCTGCCTAAGAGGTGGGTGGGGCAGTTGCATGGCTCTAGGGCTGGGCATGCAGCAGTGGGCTGGGACCCGTGAGGAAGGAGTGCTTGGAGTTGGCTCCCACAGTCGCCTCCCCAGTTGGGCTGAGATTGGGCTAAGAAAGCTGAGAAATCCTCTCTCTGCCTGCAAGGCAGCAAAGTCTGTCACTGCTGGGCCAAGTGGGTGGGTGTGCAGGGAAGTGCCTTGGAGCTGAGTCACCAACAAGGGGAATAGAGCATTTAGAGCTTCTGCAAGTGCCCAACTTGTTGGGCTGAACAAGTGTTGCCTACTTGCCCTTTCTCCTGCGGTGAGAGCTCCATTCAACCCTGGCCCCTCTGGCACCCTTCCATCTGCTGGTAAATCTTAAAACTTCAGCCTCTCTTTTGATTCTCAGTGGGACTAATGGAGTGTGCCTGTCCTCCACAAGCGAAACTCCCCCTGGTGTCCATGGCCATTAATCACCAAAGCCCAATGCAGTGTGGATTTGTGTTCCCAGAACAGATGTTCAGGCCCAGGTGTGTAGAGTTCCTGAATGCTTATCCCCTCCCTGTTCTGTTCTTCTTCCTCCCACTTGTGGGCTGGGATAGAGGAAGGGCTTGGATTGAGTGGTTCTGCCACTTAACCCTTTGTGTGGTCTTCTCTTCTTCACCAGGTGTAGATGGTCTGTTCTGCAGTCTTCAGGTCATTTTCAGGGTTAGTTGTATTTGCTGTAGTTGCTTCCCTGGTGTGTGTGTGGGAGGAGGTTTCCACCTTGCCTTCCTACCCTGCCAACTTTTAAAAAAATTCTGGTTCTTTTAAATCAGCTTATGGAAATATTTATCATAAATATCAAAAGCATTTGTGCTAAGTAAAAGGTCATTCTGCTTTGTTCCTTCCATTTATCTATTCATTCTATTAAGAATTAAAGATTTTATTTTGCTTTCATAAAAATGAAATCCTGTCCTAATATAGTGCTTTAAACTTTCCTTCTTTTTAAGACTAATGCTTTGATGCTGCTGCTGTGAAAGTAACTTCATTAAAATTTTGACCATTGGCCTGTTTAAATTTCCAGGTGGTGAACAGAATACAATCCTAAAGTACAGACAGTGGAGTGCAGCAGAAAAATTACAGGTTTTGGAATCTCTGATTTGGTAGTATTCATGTTCTGCCAGAGGAGACCCCTTGAATTCATGGGCACATTACTGAATATAAGCGTACTTCAGTTTCTTCACCTATAATGTAAGGATTCTAATATCTCACAAGTCTGCTAAGAAGATTCAGTGAGAATATATGGAAATGCCTACTTTAGTAGTTTCTCTTACTCTTCCTAGAATATAAAGTCTTAAAACTCAAAGTCTAAAAACATGTAACACATCCATGAAAAGAACTCCAATCATGCCTTTAAAATATCAAAAGAACAAAAATGACTTGTTCCACTGAGGGAAACAAGGGGAAAAACAGTGTAAGGTATATAAAGCAATTCTGTGTTCCTTAGTGTCTTTGGATAATTGACCTCTTTGAGAATCTGATGAAGTTATAGATTCCTAGCCCTACATATAATTTATTTTATTGCCATGGAAACTGATTTTCTTCATGATGTCTGCTAAGGACTGCTAAAGACTATTGAGTATAGGTCTTTAAGAGGTAATTAAACTTAAATGAGGTCAAAAAGGCAAGACCCTAATCTGATAGAACTGTGGCTTCATAAGAAGAGTAGAAGCTCTCTTCACTCCCCACCCTGTGAGGACACAGCAAGAGGTGAACATCTACAAGCTAGGATTAGAGTTCTTATCAGAACCCTATCATGCTGGCACCCTGATCTCAGACTGCCAGTCTCCAGAACTGTGATAAAATTAATTTTTGCTGTTTAAGCCACCAGTCTATGGTATTTTGTTATGGCAGCCTAAGCAGACTAATTGCCATATTTTAAAAATAAGTGTTTACAAAAACTGGAGAATTTGTCCTCATTTAAAAAACAAAATGAATGACCATTTCCTATTTTTTTAAACTAATAAAACAAAAATGTACAAATTAAAGTAGAAAATAAACTTTAATGCTACATAAAAGAACATTTCAATTACAAGGCCACTATTGTTTGGCTTGAATAAAGAAGTCACAATGGCCTGGTTTTAGAACATGGTAATTTGAATATCACCTTTGGTATCTTGAAGGTTGTGCCTTTCTGTTTTCACGAAAAGAAATTGTGAAAACTCTGAGACTCTGAGAAAGCTACATGGGAGCAAATATAATCATAGCTCCTATAGCTCACTTTGTCAGATGATACTAGGCTAGGTATGTGTAAGGAACCTAAGAATTCTCTAAGACTCTCAGCATTTAATTCATATTTATACTTTGATGCAATATCAAAAGCAAAAAGATTTTAAGTCCATGTTCCAGTTTTAGGGTTTCTGAAGGGAGGTAATCTTCAAGAGCTCTGAGATTTTTCAAGTCTTGCAGACAAACTGACCAAGCTTTTCATTCATGACTAGCCTACAGAGAAACTGCCTCTAACAGTTGGAAAATTCACATGGTTGTCCATTTCTAATTATCTATTTCAGAGTTACACTTGATTAAAAGGTTTGTGACTTTCTACCAAATCCACAATGACTTCAAGGTATTGAATTGGAAGGTTATGCTCATGCAGAAAGCCTCAAATATCCCCAAGTAAATGATAACTAAACTCTTCCTTGTGAGACAGCGACCGTGGGTATAGTCAGAGTAGGGTGGGGGCCTCCGGAAAAAGCAAGGCAGGATATTTACAGTCAGAGCAATGTTAACTACATGCAAGGAAACCCCCTACCAAAACTCTGTGTTAAACATTAAGCTCTAGAGTCATTCTTCAGTGAGATCAGTTGATACTCCCCAGATAAAGGAAAGTAGCCCATGTTTTTATTATGCTAATTGTTTGTAATCATGTATAAGATTTACTTTAGCATGCTAAAAGGGACTTAATGTCTCATCAAGGACAAACACCCTAAGACCACTTTTAACAAGTCCACACCCCTAAGCCCTTTATCACGTTCCCCCAAATCCTCAACTGCCTATAAATCCCCTAGACAATACACCACCCCGGGCTCTCTTGTCCTGGCTTGGCGTGATCCAGGAGCTCTGTCCTCTCACTATATCTCTAAATAAAAGCCTCTCTCTGGCTCTTCTGCCTTGGGTGTTTGCTAAGATCATTCTTCAACTCTGCAAACAAGAACCCCGGCATCACTTTACTAAATTCTCTCTTTGTTTAAAAGGAAAACTCATGTCCAAAGTTAAATCAAGCAAAGGAAAATTTCCTATTTTGATTCTTTTCCTTATTTTATAAAATCTTGTTCTCATGATAGTGATTACTTCCGTGGTAACAGGCAAAGCCTTCTTTCAGGGCGGTTGGAAGCATCAATGCCGGTAAGTATCAATGAAAAAAACAATGCATGGTTACAATGGGTGAAGCTCCTTTTCTTCTCTGAAGCAACACAAGCATGCATGTGCTAAGTTTGGAAAATGTACCATCTGTGCTGAGAGTACCAAGTTCTTACTTAAAGTAAAAGATAAAAACATTTTTTTTGTAGTTATTTTGGCAAAGAAATTTAACTCTCTTTCAAAAAAGATGGCAATAGCCATTAATGTTAACAGCCTTTCTAGTTTTCATTGAAGAATCTCACATATTTCAGGACTTTTGGCTGTGGCAACATGCTTTTTAAAAGACAAAATCTAGAAGCTAAACCCTTAGGGCAGTATCAGTAGTTTCATCAAGTTGCATTCTGGAGGGAAATGGGATGGTTTCCAATTCCCTCATAAATTACTTCAAAATACTGGAATAAATGATGGCATCCTAGAATGGATGACAGCACCTGAAATTTGACCAATTTGCTTCTACTCCAAGTTAAACCAGTTCAAATACTGTCAGCACATAAAGCTTAAAGTTCTCCCCAGTTTCATGTGGCTGCTTTTCTTAGCAATGTGAAAGTCAATTTTATAGAATCCTTAAAAAAAAAAAGGGTTGTGATGGAAGAAGTTCAATCACATTTTGTTAGTTTCAAACTGAAACTCCTACTTGCACAGGAAAAAAAATCCTAACTGTAGGATATATTTTAAAAATGGAACATAACAAGGTGTTTCAGCTTTCCCCGCTTCATATTTTAGGTTGTTGAGAACTCTGCCATCATGAAACATTGAGGCTTTGTGTGCCTATTGTCTTTGGTGATTAAGCAGTTTCACTGCCTTCATTTTTTTGTTGTTGTCAAGTTTTTTAACAGTTGGGATGTAAGAGTGGTGGGATATGTCTGTGCCCTCAATATGATGATAATAAGTAAAAAGTTTCCAACTGTGTATGAGAGTGGACATTAATAACACAAAATGACCCTAAAAAATCTTCCCTTTCCCCAAAACTATTTTAAAAATAACAGGCAAAACTCTAGAATATATAAAGAACCCTTAGAAATCAGTACTAAGAAGATAGTTTACTTTTTAAAATGGGCACAAAGTTTTAACACTTTACCAAAGAAAACATATGAAGGTTTAATAAGCACATTAAAAGATGTTCAACATCATTAGTCATCAGTAAAATGCAAGTTAAAACCACAATGAAATAATACTACACATCCACTAGAAAGTAAAGAAGAATGATTATGCCAAGTGCTGGGGAGGACATGGGGTGACTGGAACACACATTGCTGGTGGGAATGCAAGGTGGTATAGCCACTTTGGAAAATGGTTTTGCAGTTTCCAGAAAAGTTAAGCATATACTTAACACATGACCCAGCCATTCTACTCTTAAGTATCTACCCAAGAGAAATGAAAACATATGTCCACACAAAGACTTATAAGAAAATGTTCACAGCAGCATTATTTTTATAGTCCAAAATGAAAAACAATCCAAACAGCTTTCATTTGGTGAAAGAATAAACAAAAGGTGGTATTTCCATATGCTAAAACAGTACTGAGCAATAAAAATAAAAGGAAGCATAATACATGCTACAGTATGGATAAACCTCAAAAGCATTATGATATGTAAACGAAGCTAGATGCAAAAGACTATATTGCATGAGTCCATTTATGTGATATTTTTAGAAAAGGTTTAACTATAGAAAGAGAAAGCAAATTAGATGTTGATGGGGCTTAGGGTGGAGAAGGGATTGACTACAAAACAGCAACAAGGGAACTTTTAGGGGTGAAGGATGAGGGAAGTAGTCTAAAACTGGATTGTTATGATGCTTGCACAATAGCTGAATTTTACAGTATATAAAATATATTTCAATAAAGCTTTAAAAAAAAGTAACATAAAACCAGTGAAAAAAATGGGACATATATTTAGTTCTCCAAACCATCCATAGACCTTAGGTTAAGAATTTATGTATTATCTATACTTGTGTTAGGCAGGAAAATGAGCAGGGTGGAAAGAGAATAAGGTCAGTAAAGACCCCTAAAAAGGACTCAGTTAACCAGTTAAAATTAGAAAGCCAGAAAAGACTCAGAGTTAGTGAGTTAATCAGTTAAAGCTCAAAAGATCAGGAGCAACTTGGCCTTGAATGTTTGAATATTCTCCAGATAAGGAAAAGTATCTGTGCACAGCCCATGTCTTCATTGTATCAATTAGATCATTGTAAGATTTACTCTAACCTGCTAAAAGGCCCAACTATAAACAGCATAATAAAGACAGGGAGATCCCACCTTAAAGCCAAAATTGCATTTTGAAAAAACCCAGGAAGTTAAGAAGAAAGATTCTTAACATATTCTTTAGCAAACAACAAACAAATAACTGCCCACCTTGGAGGAAGGGCAGACAGTTTTGATTGGTATGCTCCCAAACCAGGAAGCTACTATCCTGGGAGGGGATCAAAGCAGTGAATTTCTTGTGTTAAACTAATTTTGCAGAATTACCTAGAGGACTGATAAGAAACTTAATGTCTCATCAAAGATACCTGAGACCACTTAACAACAAGTCCACACTTCTAACCTTTTGTCACATTCCTGAAAAATCCTTAAAAGTGGGAACCCCCAACCTTTCAGTGTGCTCGTCTCTCTGGGGTCACCCCCACTTTTGAAGTGCATAGCTTTAACTGTTTCCCAACCTTTTAAACTTTCTCTCTCCAATATTTCAGGCACTTCTCCCTAAGGTCGTCGGTACTTTTTCTCTCTTTAAGTAACTTTAAATAAAACCTTTACTTTGCTTCACTACTGTGTCTCTGCCCTTCAATTTGTCACGGTGGGGACAAGAACAGAGGAAAATATACAACGACCTATGCCTCCCCACCCCCTGCCCCAACACTTGGTTTGATTGAATAGATGATTATTTTTTAAACAAGAATTTTCAATAACCCTTCATTACTAAAATTATTTGCTCTCAAGTAATTTTTGTAAGGGACTCATATCTTTTGTTAACTACAAAATAAACACAACTCTTACCACAATTCTCAATACTGGGCTAACTAAGTTGCATTATATTTCTAGAAAAAGATTTGAAAGCAGCCAGAAGGGGCTATTTTCCTTGTTTTTATTATTCTAGCTCACTTTGAGCACCATCTGTATAGTTAAGGGTATATCCTGGCTTAACGTTATTAAAAATTATCTGGACAATGTTGTCCCCCTTTCACTTTCAAAAGTATCCTAGGAACTCTGGAAGGCTTTGAAGGTCTTAGCAGATATAAATCATCTAATAATAAAAATTTGACAGTCATTTTACAATAAGGATTTTGGGCACAGAAAAATTAAAATGAGAAGTCTAAAACCACACTTTTTTAGATTAGGGATCTTTAACACTATCACAACCACTTTATAGAATAAGCATTTCTGGTGGGTAAGTACTACTTCTGCAGAGTAGTACAGTTTTCTTTTAGAAGTGGTAAATATTGTCTCCATTTCACAGATGAGGAAAGATTTTGACAAGTTAATAACATTGCCTGAGGTCTTAAGGTGCTTAAATGGTGTAACTTGGATGCAAACCTAGGTCTGCTTGACTCCAAGCTTGTCTCTTAACTTCTAAGCATAATACTTCTCATGAAAAAGAACATGGGTGTGGGTATGTGTACGTGTATGCGCACTTGTGTGCAATGTATCCAAAGCAATACTCAAGTTGAAGTCTATGACTAATTAATCCATGAGTTGGTTTGAGGGAGTCTGTAGTTCCTAAGAAATTATATGTAAAATTTCCTATTTGTATATATAAATTTTTTTTCTAGAGAAAGAGTCTAGAGCTTTCCCCAGATCTTCAAAAGTATTTATGATATAAGAAAAATTAAGAACACTTTAGATTGCTTTTAGTAAATATTTAAGATAATATGTATCTTTTATATCAGCTATTATAGTCATCACGAGAAGATTTCTCAAACAACATAATTAACAAGCAATTATGGGAGGCAGTATATAGTAGGCATATATATCAGGTAAAGAAATGTCACAATTACATAATGTGGTATTTCAGATTTTGTACTTTTAAAAAATGGGGCGTCATGCACTCATTTGATATAGAATATGACCCAGAAGTCACGATAAGAAAAGTAATGAATTATGGTAGAGATGTTCAGTACTGATCGCTAAATTCTACTGAAGTAGCTATGTATTAAGCAGTGTTCTCATAAGCTGTATTGACCTAAGGTAAAATTAATTTGGGAGGACAAAATGAGAAAGTTGTATAATTTGGGGCCAGTAAAGACTCTGAGTTGCATGAAATCAATTTTGTGCTTCTATTTCTTGGTCATTAATATGAGTTGGTTTTCTTAAGAACAATAGTATTGGTAGGAATTTTGGGAGCCACTCCTTTTTTTTAAAGTATGTAATTTTTTGTTTGTTTTTTGTAAAAATATTGCCTTCAACTCATCACGTACATAGGGGCAACCTACTAGCATTTATGTCCTAGATAACATTCAGCCATATACCCCAGAACTGTACCATTGTTCAATTATTGAAATAGCTCCACACAGACTGGTATATCAGATAATAGTAACTGCAATAGGTTGCAAAGTTAATAATATAATTTCAATATTAACTCATTAGTTCAAATTAATTGCCACTGAATATCATAACTATCACTGGCATGTGAGTGTCCTGTTGTATGACTTAGCTGATACTGAATATATATAACTTACTAAATATATATTTATATATACTGACATTGGATATACAACAATTTCAGATAATACTATAAATGGTAGAAATTTTTGAATGAAATGCTATTAGTTCAGCAAAAGCTAAGAGTAGATGGCACTTAGAAAGACACTGAGAGACATTCTTTCTTTTGAAACTAATGAAGCCACCCTTCAGGGGTAATGGAGGAAGTAATAATAGTAATAGGACCTGGGTGTGGTGCTGGCATAGATGTGGACAATCCCATTGGTTGTTTAATGGGCAAGACAATATTAGAGGTAGGAGTGATACCCACCCACTGCTTTGAATGGGCCTATGGACAAAATGGAGTAGGTGGCATGGGCAGGTGGCTTTATGTTCCTCTGGCTCTTGGCCACATGGGAAGTACTGGCATCTGTGTACATAATGAGTTTTATGAGGAGCAACACACCTACCTGTCTTCAGCTGTAACAAATGCCGAGTGCTGCTTTTTTATTTACATATTTAATATTATTTTATCAGTTCTTTGTGTCTTAAGAGAGGAAAAAGAAAGCCAGCTACTATTTTCCTTGTTTGGATTCTGGTCTACTTTTTCTTTCAACCTTTCCATACTACAAATGAGTAATCACAAATGGGTACTTCCTCCAGGTTTAGAGGATTTAGCAAATATGAACACACTGTCCATATATTCAGATAATTAAGCAGCTTTGGGGAGGGGGTTCTCATAACATTGCAAAAATCTATATTGATTAAATGCAGGCAGCAGATCCTAGGGCTTTCACAAATCATCTGAGGTTTCTTTAGTTTTAGGTGCCCTTATAAACTTGCTGGATGCTCTTTTGATGGTTGCTATGCCTACAAATTAATGTTTATAAGGTTGAAATTAGAGTTATATCAAACTAAACATTACATAGAGGAAATATATTTAACAGCCAACCCTAGGCAAACCATCTCAACTGTAAATGTGCAATACTGGGTAAGAGAAATGACAAGAAGAGTTGTACACATCTCCCCTACTAATATGAAAACAACCAAAGCTTAGATCTCAGTCTGCGGCATCGTAAACATTTGCAAAGCATGTGGTCTCCAAGCATCTGTTTATTCTTTTCCATATCAAAGAAGAGTATAACAGCCCTGAGTCTAGGGGAATAAAAAGACAACCAAGGGCAGCAGGTCTCAGACTTTGAATTGCTTCTGTCTAGGCTGTGATGTCATAAAGGGGCTGGAATGTTTGACCATTATCTGTAATATGAAGACCTAATGGTTGGGAAATCCCAAAGATGGTGCTTCTGTGATCTTCACATTACCTATGTCCCCAGTTTTAAAAACAAATGAAAATTAAGTGAATAGACAGTAATATTCCATGATCTATGAAAACTTGGTCTGTTAGTTTTTCTTCCTGAGTTCGCCTCTAAAGTCACCAGATCCTCACCCAAATTTTATTTCTCTTCTTTTAGCCCTCACTTCTCTGACTTCAGGCCCATCCTAAGTGAAAGAGTATGGTTTTAAAATTTATATATTGGTTAGAGAATGGAAAATATTGAATTAAAGGAAAAAAAAACCCAGTAGACATAAAAAATGGATTTGCCAAAACTCACCATCAGAGGGCACAAGAGAACTGCAGTAAACAACTCGTACGTTCTGCCAAGAAGACAGTCTCTGGTGCACCTAGAAAACAGACACATCCACTGTCAGGGTGGAACGGCAAATGTTATATGCGTATGTGTGTGTGTATAATAAATAATGACTTTTTGATTACTTCAGTAATATATATTCTTTACAGAAAAGTTAAAAAATACAGATGAAAACAACTCTCTCAAACTCATATCATCCTAAGATAACTGTGATGAACATTTTGGTTTATTTTCAAGATTTTATACAAATTTACACATATACATCACAAAAACTATTTTTCATCTACTTTTTAAAATACTCAATATTGATTTTATGTGCTATCGTCTAAATTAAACTTTCTTGCTTTTTCCTCTTGCTGGCTTTTCCTTCTTATCTTTTACCAGGTATAAGACAATTATTTAAGTAGTTGTATCACAAATTTACTGTTATTGGGTACACATCTAATCTTTCTGTTCACTCTCTCTCTTTTTTAAAACTTAGTCAGGTAACCTCACTCTTTGAGTCCTTACCTCATTACCTTCTTCTGAATGTAAGAAGGAAATCACTCACAATCATATCCACCTTTACTATTTTCTCAAGAATAGTGTTATTGTGGATTTAGGTCTGTAATTTATGTTCTCACAGTTAAAATAAATTTCAGAAAGAATACTGAATATGTTTGTGCCTTGCCAAATGCTTTATCCCTTGTCCTTTTTTCACTTACCCCTGTGTAGCTTTTACTTTCCCAGTCCCAAAAAACTATTAAGAAAGGAAGAAAGGAAGGCATTAACTGACTAAAAACCAATGTCTTTGCCTTAGAGCCAGGTATTCTATTCCATTTCATTAGCCCTACAAGAAAAATCACTTAGGACTCTCAAACAATGCATACCTTAACACAACTAAGACATATAACACACTTATATCCTTCCTGTGAATATCAATTCCCACCATCTTCCAACCTAAAAGAAAGTGCAGAAATGTGAGAGTGACATTTATTTTAAAATGTAAATTACAGTAGTCTCTCCTTATCCTTGGGGGATACGGTCCAAGACCCCCAGTGAATATCTGAAACTGTAGCTAATACTAAGCCTTATATATATATACACTATGTTTTTTCCTATATATACACACACCTATGATGAAGTTTAATTTATAAATTAGGCACAGTAAGAGATTAACAATAACATAATAAAATAGAACAATTATAACAATATACTGTAATAAAAGTTATGTGAATGTGAATGTGGTCTCTCTCTCTAAATGTCTTCCTGTACTCTAATCACCCTTCTTGTGATGATATGGGATGATAAAATGTTTACATGATGAGATAAGGTAAGGTGAACAACACAGGCAATGTGACACAGCATTAGGCTCCTACTATTGATCTTTTGACAATATGTCAGAGAAGGGCCATCTGCTTCTGGACCATGGGCAACTGAAACTGGAAAGTAAAACGGTGGATAAGAGGGGGACCTACTATAATCACTCAAAATTACTTACAACTTACTTCATAGCTGATCATGACACACTAATGTTTTCTGATGTGAGGCTGAGAATCTTTAAGTTAATATACACAACCACTTTATTATGGACTGTGGATTTCAGACTTTTAAAAAAAGTTTCAATACATTTAGTTAAACTCACTCTTACTCAGATCCAGGGACGTTGTGGTTAAAGGCAGGTGTGCTGGGAAACCTACAACCCCAAGACTCTCTCTGGACCGCTAATGGGATCCAAAGAATCTTTGGGCTCCATGAAGTAGTTTGAAAACTAATACTGGGAGACAAAGGAAAACGGGTCCTACCACTTATTCTACAAATGAGAAAACTGATACCCACAGAGAGCAAGTGCCTTACTGTCACATATCAGTTAGAATCAGGATTAGAATCCAGGCCTCAATATTGCTCACCATGTACTATAAAAAATGCACAGGGTCTTGATCTTGTCCTTTTTAGGACTGTTAGCTCAACTACAGCGTTAGGGGCTAGGACGCTTAGGTATCTTCTAGCAATGTGATTTCTTTGAACAGATAAAACAAGTACATGATAAAAACTTAAAAGTAAAAAAATGAAGGAAAAATTAAGTCTTTTACACCTAATATTGGTCTTCCTCTCACCTCTGTGGCCCAGCTACTCAGGTCTCCTCTCCAGAGGAGAGAAGTTACATCTTACAGAAGTAAGTACTTAAATCTGGGTAACCTATCAAAGTCAGTGTGATACATGCATTAGTTATGGATATATGCATGAATTTGTGGAGATTTTTAAAACATAAATGGTAGCATGCTGCAGTCCCATTACTCATCTTTTATTTTAATTAATTCATTTACTTATTTATTTCATTAAGGTATTATTGATATATACTCTTACGAAGTTTCACATGAAAAAACAATGTGGTTACTACATTTACCCATATTATCAAGTCCCCACCCATACCCCCAATGCAGTCATTGTCCTTCAGTGTAGTAAGATGCCACAGATTCACTATTTGCCTTCTCTGTGCTATACTGTCTTCCCTGTGACCACCCCCACACCATGTGTACTAAACATAATACCCCTCAATACCCATCTCCCTCCCTCCCCATCCACCTTCCCTCACCTCTCCCCTTTGTTAAGCACTAGTTCCTTCTTGGAGTCTCTGAGTCTGCTGCTGTTTTGTTCCTTCAGTTTTGCTTCATTGTTATACTCCACAGATGAGGGGTATCATTTGGCACTTGTCTTTCTCTGCCTGGCTTATTTCACTGAGCATAATTTCCTCCAGCTCCATTCATGCTGTTGCAAATGGTAGGATTTGTTTCTTTCTTATGGCTGAATAGTATTCCATTGTGTATACGTACCACTTCTTCTTATTCCATTCATCTACTGATGGACACTTAGGTTGCAAAGGCAGTTCTAAGAGGAAAGTATATTGCAATCCAGGCCTATTTAAAGAAGGAAGAACATTCCCAAATGAATAGTCTAAAGACACAATTACTGAAATTGGAAAAAGAAGGACAAATGAGGCCCAAAGTCACCAGAAGGAGGGACATAATAAAGATTAGAGAAGAAATAAATAAAATCGAGAAGAATGAAACAATATAAAAAAATCAATGAAACCAAGAGCTGGTTCTTTGAAAAATAAACAAAATAGATAAACCCATAGCCAGACTCATTAAGAGAAAAAGAGAATCTACACATATAAACAGAATCATAAATAAGAAATGAATAATAACGATGACCGCACAGAAATACAAAGAATCATAAGAGAATATTATGAGAATCTATATGCTAACAAGCTGGAAAACCTGGAAGAAATGGACAACTTCTTAGAAAAGTACAACCTCCCAAGACTGACCAAGCAAGAAAAAGAAAAACTAAACAGACCAATCACCAGCAATGAAACTGAAGCGGTAATCAGAAAACTACCCAAGAACAAAACCTCCGGACCAGATGGATTCACCTCTGAATTCTACCAGACATATAGAGAAGAAATAACACCCATTCTCCTAAAAGTTTTTCAAAAAATAGAAGAGGAGGGAATACTTCCAAACTCATTCTATGAAGCCAGCATCACTCTAATAACAAAACCTGGCAAAGACCTCACCAAAAAAGAAAATTACAGGCCAATATCCCTGATGAACGTAGATGCAAAAATACTCAACAAAATATTAGCAAACCGAATTCAAAAATACATCAAGAGGATCATACACCATGATCAAGTGGGATTCATCCCAGGGATGCAAGGATTGTACAACATTCGAAAATCCATCAACATCATCCACCACATCAACAAAAAGAAGAACAAAAACCACATGATCATCTCCATAGATGCTGAAAAAGCATTTGGCAAAATTCAGCATCCAGTCCTGATTAAAACTCTCAACAAAATGGGTATAGATGGCAAGTACCTCAACATCATAAAGGCCATACATGACAAACCCACAGCTAACATCATACTTAATGGCGAGAAGCTGAAAGCTTTTCATCTAAGATCGGGAACAAGACAGGGATGCCCACTCTCTCCACTGTTATTCAACATAGTACTGGAGGTCCTAGCCACGGCAATCAGACAAAACAAAGACATACAAGGCATCCAGATTGGTAAAGAAGTCAAATTGTCACTATTTGAGGATGACATGATATTGTACATAAAAAACCTTTAAGACTCCACTCCAAAACTACTACAACTAATATCTGAATTCAGCAAAGTTGCAGGATACAAAATTAACACACAGAAATCTGTTGCTTTCCTATACACTAATGATGAACTAACAGAAAGAGTAATCAGAAAAACAATTCCGTTCACAATTGCAACAAAAAGAATAAAATACCTAGGAATAAACCTAACGAAGGAAGTGAAAGACCTGTACTCTGAAAACTACAAGACACTCCTGAGAGAAATTAAAGAGGACACTAACAAATGGAAATGCATCCCATGCTCTTGGCTAGGAAGAATAAATATTGTCAAAATGGCTGTACAACCTAAAGCAATCAACAGATTCAACGCAATCCCTATCAAAATACCAACAGCTTTCTTTAATGAACTGGAACAAATAATTCTAAAATTCATATGGAACCACAAAAGACCCCGAACAGCCAAAGCAATCCTGAGAAAGAGGAATAAAACAGGGGGAATTACGCTCCCTGACTTCAAGCTCTACTATGAAGCCACAGTAATCAAGACAATTTGGTATTGGCACAAAAACAGACCCACAGAGCAGTGGAACAGAATAGAAAATCCAAACATTAACCCAAACATATACAGTCAATTAATATTTGATGAAGGAGCCTTGGATATACAATGGGGAGATGACAGCTTCTTCAGCAGCTGGTGTTGGAAAAACTGGACAGCTACATGTAAGAGAATGAAATTAGACTACAGCCTAACCCCATGCACAAAGGTAAACTCAAGGTGGATCAAAGACCTGAATGTAAGGCAAGAAACCGTAAAACTCTTAGAAAAAAAATAGGCAAAAATCTCTTGGACATAAACATGAGCGACTTCTTCATGAACATATCCCCCCCGGCAAGGGAAACAAAAGCAAAAACGAACAAGTGGGACTATATCAAGCTGAAAAGCTTCTGTACAGCAAAGGACACCATCAGTAGAACAAAAGACATCCTACAGTATGGGAGAATATATTCATAAATGACGTATCCGATAAGGGGTTGACATTCAAAATATATAAAGAACTCATGCACCTCAACAAACAAAAATCAAATAATCCAATTAAGAAATGGGCACAGGACATGAATAGACACTTCTCTAAAGAAGAAATTCAGATGGCCAACAGGCACATGAAAAGATGCTCCACATCGCTAATCATCAGAGAAATGCAGATTAAAACCACAATGAGATATCACCTCACACCAGTGAGGATGGCCAACATCCAAAGCACAAACAACAAAAAATGTTGGCGAGGATGTGGAAAAAAAGGAACCCTCCTACACTGCTGGTGGGAATGCAAATTAGTTCAACCATTGTGGAAAGCAGTATGGAGGTTCCTCAAAAAACTCAAAATAGAAATACCATTTGACCCAGGAATCCCACTCCTAGGAATTTACCCTAAGAATACAACAGCCCAGTTTGAAAAAGACATATGCACCCCTATATTTATCGCAGCACTATTTACAATAGCCAAGAAATGGAAGCAACCTAAGTGTCCATCAGTAGATGAATGGATAAAGAAGATGTGGTACATATACACAATGGAATATTATTCAGCCATAAAAAGAAAACAATTCCTACCATTTGCAACAACATGGATGGAGCTAGAGGGTATTATGCTCAGTGAAATAAGCCAAGCCGAAAAAGACAAGTATCAAATGATTTCACTCATATGTGGAGTATAAGAACTGAGAAAAAAACTGAAGGAACAAAACAGCAGCAGACTCACAGAACCCAAGAATGGATTAATAGTTACCAAAGGGAAAGGTACTGGGGAAGATGGGTGGGAAGGGAGGGATAAGAGGGAAAAAGGGGCATTATGATTGCAGATGTAATGTTGGGGGGTGGATGGGGAGGGCTGTACAACTCAGAGAAGACAAGTAGTGACTCTATCCATCTCACTATGTTGATGGACAGTGACTGTAATGGGGTTGGTGGGGGAGACCTGATGAAGGGGTAGTTTAATAATCATAATATTGCACATGCAATTGTAGATTAATGATCCAAAATAAATTATAAAAAAAAGAATACTTAGGAGAAGCTAATAAAAGAATAAGTGATTAAAATAAAAAGAACATATGGGATGTGAACAATTTCCAGGGATGTGTTGTTTTAATTTGTCTGATTTTTCGCATACTATTCAAGATCAAATAGACAACATTCACCATGTTATTGATAAGTTTTCACAAATACCTGGACTGCTAAATTGGTTTTCTTTGTTTCATTGGATATGGCCTATAATTGTAGGTCTAATATTATTATGCATTTGTATTCCTGTTCTCCTAGTGTGTGTGTGGAAGGCAGTTGTTGGTCTTTTAAAGCCAATACAAGCATATGCTACTTTTCAAGAATTAACTTCAAGAAATAAGTGATTCCTTTTGAACAATTTTGTGAAATCATATGCTGATTCCCCACCTGCATTTGCTGCAAGAAAATAATCATGTATATTGTGATTTTATCCAGAATTATAGCTGCTGGCTGTCCTCTCTTTCGTATTTTATCTCCCTGTTTGGTCCCAGGAGATGGCTGGTTAGCCAGAGATGGGTAAGATTCCTCATGGGAGGAACAACCTAAGACAGGCACAGTCGCAAGGGACCTCAGGTGAGCAACGTGGGGGCCAAGTGAGGTGAGGCATAGAACCTCACCCCTCCAGACGAGAGAGACATTGCCTGTGACAATCTATGTCACAGGCCGAGCCCAGCTAATCATTATTCTGGTACCTTCCACAAATATATGCATATGCATTTGCGTCAATTAAAACAAAAAAGGGGGAAATGTGGGGTTCACTTATAATTCAAGTATAAGAATCATATGAATAATCATAGTTGACTTGATTGATTATAGTAACTGAATTAGTTTCTCTGATATGACTGCCTTTGCATTGTTCACCTTGTGAGAACTTGTGCACTATGTTCCTTGCATTGTTCACCTTGTGGGAGCTTGTTCACTGTATTGGAACTTGTTTGTTGCATGGTGAGTAATAATGTCTTGTGTAATGAAAAATTGTTAAGAGAAAAAACCTCAAAAGTTCACATCGCAAGAAAAAATAATTTGTAACTATGTATGTTGAAGGATGTTAACTAAACTTACTGTGATAATCATTTCACAATTAAAAAATTTTTTTGAAAAAAAAAGAGAAGCATTTTAAGGTTTTCTTCATAAAGATCTTATATCTCCTTTTCCCTAATGTAATGCTTTTCATACTAAGTTCTTGTCCATTATTAAGATCATGGCCCCTGCACTTTCTGTTTGCAAATGCCTTTATATCTCTGCCTGTCCTTTAATTTTGTTATTCTTCCTAAGCTTCTGTGTTTCAGGAATGAACCGAAATAGTTATTTTGTGTATGTGATGTAATCTGGGACTCTTTTAATAGGATAGCTTAGGCTATTTATATTTATTAACATATTTAATCTCCTTTCAGGCATCAAATTTTATGCTACAAAACAATTATGCTTTGTTTTTATTGCTGCTGTTCCTTCTTAAAAAGTTTACTAAATGGCTTGTGCTTGTTTTGTTTTAGTTATACAAATGTATTTCTTCTGATAATATGGAAGATTTTTTTAGTAGTTTTTTTCAGAGTAAAAGTCTAACAAGTTCTTTTAACTGCCTTTAAGACCCCAAATTACCTGATACCCTATTATCTTTCTAACTTCATCTCCTACCACTCCCTCTCAATCATGCTGCTTTAGCTCCTTTAGAATCTTTCCTGTTTCTCGTATGCACCAGCTATATTCTTGCTTCAGGATCTCTGCAATAGTTAATACTTCTGCTTAGAATATTATTTCTCCAGATTAACTATCAGGCTCCCCTCACTTCCTTCAAATCTTTGCTCAAATTTTACTTTCTGAATAAGGCCTACTCTGAACACCCAAATTTAAAATGTCAATCCCATCATTTGGTACTCCTGATATATATATATTTATTTATATATATATTTCATATCTCTATTATAAGTAATTATGAACTTAATATAGTTATGTTTTTTCCTCCCCTCTGCCTACCATTTATTATTATTATTTCTCTCAGTGTTTATCACCTACTACCTACATACTTCCGCCCCATCACCCTACGCCCCACTATACTCCTTTCAATGTATTTATTGGTTTTAAATGACATCTTTTAACACTTGTTATAAAATGTGAGGTTAATAACACTTTACAAAATTTCTTTCCCTCACCCTTCCAACTTCTGCTAGTTATATCATTGTCAAGGTTCTAAATATTTATATCCTCACATCTGTTTTAGTCTAAATTTTATACATCAGTGGACTCTGTGCTCACTACCAATACTTTAACAGTGGTTTCTCCTTTCATTTCTCAGCTGGCTGAACTTCATCCTGTAGAAGTAGGGCTCATGAGAGCTAAATTTGCTGAACCTTGTCATTATTAAATTTGAACTTGCTAAAAAATGTTTATCTTTATACTGAATGATTATTTGGATTGGTAAAAAAATTCCCAAATTAACCTTCCCTTGAGGACTTCAGGATAAAGTGCTAGTGGTGAATGCTGCTTTGGAGGAGTCTGTGACCAGGCATTTGTTTTGGAAAACTAAGTTCTCTTGGCTTTGCTGGGTATCTGTAACCACCGAGGTTGCCTCTCAGGGTCTTCTCACACACCTATTTTGGCCTTCATTGGATCTGGCATCCTTTTTTTATATATTGTGCTTTGGGATTGCAGAGATCTCTCTGGTTGTGCTAAAGATGGGGCTTGTATTTCTGTTTCTATTCTCTTTCCTACTTTAAGGTGATTTCAAGAAGGGAAAAACTGCTGCTTTTACTGGGTCATTGTTTATTTAAGTAGTAACTTTTAAATACGGATATTTTCAAACATACACAGAAGGAGAGAACACAATGTGATGAATTTCTTTCATGTACCCATTACCTGCTTTCTACATTTACCAACATTTTGTCAAACTTAGTTCATCTATATCGACCCAGTTTTTTCCCACAGAGTATCTTTAAGGAAATTCTAACCATCATTTTGCTTTACTTGAAAATATTTCAGTGTACATCTACTAGTCCATTTTAAAACAAGAAGTCCTTTACCATCTATGATTTTACAAATGGATTATCACTAATAAAAAAAAATTTGTGGGGCAGAGAATTGCATAATACATGATTGCTTATGAATATTACTTGTCAGGATGTTAAAATATGATTGGCAAGTCAGTCACTTATTTTTGTAAACAAAGTTTTTATTGGAACACAACCAAGTCTGTTCATTTACTTATTATATACAGCTCATTTGTCTATGTTCACACTGCTAGGGCAGAATCGAGTAGTTGTGTGGTTGCAGGGGAGCTGAGCAGTCGCGACAGAGACAATATAACCCACAAGCCCAAAACATTCACTATCCGGCCCTGTAAGAACTCGCATGGGGACCCCACTGTGGGACCACCCTGCAGTTCTGAGGTCATTCACTTCCCAAAGCTGTCCGTCACTTCTTTAAATGACACTGACCATCACAAAATACTACTTATTAAGTGTTCACAAATACACATACAGGTCCTTTTCTGCCTTTAAACCTTCTAACAGCCTGTAGTGTGACAAGCCCCACAAGGATGATTTTGCTCTTCGTTTTTCCTTTGAAATAAGGCAACACCAACAAATAAACAAAAGCATAACAAAGACACAGACGAGACAAGGGGAGGCTGTGGGGCCAGAGCAAAGGGGACCGACCGCTGCTGTGAACATAACCACAGCTTTCCAAGCCCCTGGACTAAATGTATTCTGTTGTTCAAATTGTAGATTCTTAGGAAATCACAAGAAGATAGAAAGCTTTTAATAAACACTTGACTGGTGTTCAAAGTTTTAAAAATGTGTCAAGAAGGTAAAAAAAGAAAAATTCACACAAACACTATGTATTATTCACATATTTAAATTTCAAACACATACTTAAGGTTAAGGTTAAGATTAAGGTTAAGAAAGCAAAGATTCAGAATGTGCAGAAATCAGAGAAAAAGTAAATCTTAAGGCAACATCAATACCAAATGAACAAGGTGATTTGGTGCCAATATGGTCCCTTGAAAAGAGAATACAAGCTTATACTTTTGGTAAAAATAGTCCACATCTTTGATAAGTTAACTTGAGAACTTCTAGGGAAAAGAGAGGCTTCTGGTTAAAGGAAAGTATAATACCTCTGCCCTGGTATTACAATAATTTCCTTTAAATTTTAACCCCAGGAGAAGAAAAATGCTAGCATTACCAAGTTAGAATCAGACTACAGAACAATAACTTTATTTTCCCAAGTCATAAGATTCAAGTTAATAATAAACCAAACTTTAGTATTATAAAGACATTTCATGCCCCCAAGCAAGTTATTAAATTCAAGTCAAAACTTACTTTAGAATTCTTCACTACTATCATAAATTATGCAACTTCCTCTACACTCACCTTTCATTGTTCAGAAGAGCAAACTCAGCCATATACTTCTGCCAGCAACTTGAGAAAACTATCAAGTCTAAATAACCTGTCAATATCTCCAAAATATTCATAGCCAGTGAGATATTAGACCAGAGTGGGGGAAAAAATAGAAGGAAGGATGGAAGGAAAGGAGAGGAAGGGAAGAGAAAATAGGAAGGAAGGAAAAAGGTGTTTCCTTGTTAATCCATTCTCTTTATTTAAGACTGTCTTAGGACCTAAATTCATTAGGAAACAAATATCTATTAACTATGTCAAACTATATCAAACAGCTTTGAATGGAATAACTATATTTCTATATTTGTCCATGGCTAAAATCTTGTTATGAATAGCCTCAATATACCACAAGTTTATATATGTTAAATTATATCTTGCTGTTACATTTTCCCCCTAGTAAACATGGAAAGCTTATGCAAATGGATCTCTTCAATGTTCCAAAAGTCTCTTGTTTCAACAATTCCACCATACTTATCTCCAGAACCCAGGGTTTATATGTATACTAGGACTAAGAGTATAAAACTATTTCAGTTGGTCTAAAGCAAGACACAGCTGTAACAGCTTCAATTTGGCATCGATGTTGCCCATATTTTTGATATAATGAAATTGTTGAAGCATCATATCAACAATAATTTTTCACTTCTTTGCCTCTACCCATCTACTAAAATAAGCGCTGTCGCTTTGAACCCTAGAGATCTGAAATAGGGGGAAAACACTGTAGTTAGAAGACTTGGGCCCAGTCCAACTTACTATCTTGAATCTCAACCCCAAAGTCTCAGTTTCCCCTCTGTTAAATTAAAAACAATAGCAATAACAACAAAGTAGACTATTTCACAAGGCTGATTTAACTTAAGGACCTGTGATAATATGAGCACAATATCTGAATGACTGTCTACCACAATAAAAGATGTTCAGAAATAAAACAGAGAACAAATCTTCAATCTCAAGGACTGATTCTTTTTTAACTGAATTTAATAAGTATAATGCATTTCAAAACCACACTATCTCTAACAAACAGACATTATACAATATAGACACCTTTTGATGTTAAAGGTAGAAACCTGAGGTATCTTTTCAGGTAGCACCATAAAGAGCACTTAAAGGGTTAGACTAAATTCTTTTTTTAATTACTCACCAAAGAAACAAAGTTTTTCTGACAGTTTAAGTGACAGTGGTATTTATATTTTACGAGTTAAATTATAATTACAGGTTAATATTAGAAAATTATTTTCTCCTTGAATATATTATTAAAAATGGTTACTCCATTTTATTATAATATAGGCAACATTTCCTCCACTAGATTATATTGTTACTTTATAATGGAAGTCATGATTCAACTTATATTACCTTTAGTTTCCAAAAGAATTTCACACGTCTATAAAACAAGGTAATATGCAGGACTTCTTGTTGCATCTTTCAACACCAGTTTTCTAATTAGGAAATTAAATCCAGCTCCCAAATTACCAATACAGTTATTTAAAAATTAATACTTGTTCACCAAACTCACTTTGAGGATCAAGTAAGATAATGAATATAACACATACAAGGCAAGACAGAAGCCATTAAATTCTTCACCACTGTTGATCTAGCAATAGACTAAATCAGAACATTCAAACCTTAACTAGTTGTGTATCATATCATTCAACATAATATGAATTGATAAAAGGTAATTTTTTATCCTAATAAATACAAATATTTATTCACATAATGGTATTAAATGCTCATTAAAGAAAATTCTCTTACATTAGATTTTGAAATCAATAACTAGGTTCTAATATTGATAAAAATTATCACTATTTATGAAATTAAGATAAATATAAATATAAAGAATATGTTAACCTCATTGATAAACAATGTTTCTATTTTAGATTTTGGTAATACCCCAAAATTTCAACCTATGGTTTATACTGTACAAGAACCAGAGTCCAATATCTACTAAAACATCATTGTGTGGGCTAGATCCCTAGTATCTCAGGCAATTCTACACCTACATTTGGAATGTGTTTATACCCTTTTGGGTGCACATCTTCCTAAATGGTTGCACTTTTACTCTCTTGTGCCTCATGACAGAAATGTTAATGATACCAGGGCAAGAATTTTGCTTTTAAGTGACAATCTGTCCCCACAGTGAATTGGAAAATTTTCTTCCATTTTTTTCTTCTATTTATTAAGAACCTACATTCACAAGAAAAGTGAAAACTGTAGCCCCTTTATATCTTGGTTTTTTTTTTTGATGATTATTTTATCCAACATTATGAAACTTTTCAAACATAAAGCAAAATTGGAAGAGTTTTACAGTGAATACTCTTTTATGCCCTTCATCTAGATTCTATATTATCAGGTTGTCTATCCATCCCTGTATTTTACAGAATTCCCTAATTCTCATTTATCATTAAAATTTTTTTAGTTCATTTCTTTTATCATTTTTTAATGAATTACATTTTTCAACTCCGTTTCCTTTACACTGTCCTGCACTGCTTCTAGATTTTGTCCATACCTGTTTTCATTTCTCACACTGTATTCTAATGACCTGTTCAGATACCTGCCTCCCCTTGGGCATAATGATCAACCTGAAGATGGCCTTCATTTCTTTATATATACACTTAGATATATATAAGAGAAAGTGGAAGCTTAATAAATAATTGTCTTCTTTATACCTCAAAACCTTTGACAAGTTTTATAACTTTGCTTTATGTACCAGTATGACCCCCCACATACACCAGGAATTATCCCTAGCTTGTTATTTTATTGCTAAACTACTCTGAGAAATAGGAAGTAATTATGATTTCTATAAGAACTTTGGGAGATATTCAGAGTGCAAACTTCTTTACATATATACTAAATGTCTTTTATTTTTAGCTGCTGGAGGTATAAATATATTGCTAATTATTAATTTTAAACAGCAAAAAATGCAAATACAAAATCATTACAGGATTCACTCCCATAAAACCTAGCACTTGTATCTTTCAACAATCATTTGTACAATTCAAAGCAACATAAAGATTTAGATATAAGGAAATGAAGTCAGAACGTAAACTACATGGGAGTGTATCTGTTAAAGAATAAACATATAGAGAAAATCGTTCTAAAATTCATATGGAACCAAAAAAGACCCTGAATAGCCAAAGCAATCTTGAGAAGGAAGAATAAAGCTGGGGGGATTATGCTCCCCAACTACAAGCTCTACTACAAAGCCACAGTACTCAAGACAATTTGGTACTGGCACAGGAACCGACCCATAGACCAATGGAACAGACTAGAGAGTCCTGATATAAACCCAACCATATATGGTCAAATAATATATGATAAAGGAGCCATGGACATACAATGGGGAAATGACAGCCTCTTCAACAGCTGGTGTGGGCAAAACTGGACAGCTACATTCAAGAGAATGAAACTGGATTACTGTTTAAATCCATACACAAAAGTAAACTTGAAATGAATCAAGGCCCTGAATGTAAGTCATGAAACCATAAAACTCTTAGAAGACAACATAGGCAAAAATCTCCTGAGTATAAGCACGAGCAACTTCTTCCTGGACACATCTCCTCAAGCAAGGGAAACAAAAGCAAAAATGAACTCATGGGACTACATCAAACTAAAAAGTTTCTGTACAGCAAAGCACACCATCAACAGAACAAAAAGGCATCCTATAGTATGGGAGAATATATTTGTAAATGACCTATCTGACAATGGGTTAACATGCAAAATATATAAAGAACTTACATGCCTCAACACCCAAAAAGCAAATAACCCTATTAAAAAATGGGCAGAGGATATGAAGAGACAGTTCTCCAAAGAAGAAATTCAGATGGCCAACAGGCACATGAAAAGATGCTCCACATCACTAATTATTAGGGAAATGCAAATTAAAACCACAATGAGATATCACCTCACACCAGTAAGGATGACTAGCATCGAAAAGACTAAGAACAACAAATGCTGGAGAGGATACGGAGAAAGGAGAGCCCTCCTATACTGCTGGTGGGAATGTAAGCTAGTTCAACCATTGTGGAAAGCAATATGGAGGTTCCTCAAAAAACGAAAAATACAAATACCATTTGACCTGGGAATCCCACTCCTTGGAATTTACCCAAAGAATACAACTTCTCAGATTCAAAAAGACATATGCACCCCTATGTTTACTGCAGCACTTTTTACAATAGCGAAGATATGGAAGCAACCTAAATGTCCATCAGTAGATGAATGGATAAAGATGTGGTACATATACACAATGGAATACTACTCAGCCATAAGAAAGAAACAAATCCTACCATTTGCAACAACATGGATGGAGCTGGAGGATATTATGCTCAGTGAAATAAGCCAGGCAGAGAAAGACAAGTGCCAAATGATTTCCCTCATTTGTGGAGTATAACAACACAGCAAAACTGAAAAAATAGCAGCAGACTCAGAGACTCCAAGAAGGAACTAGTGGTTACCAAAGGGGCGGGGTGTGGGAGGGCGGGTGGGGAGGGTGGGAGAAGGGGAGTGCGGGGTATTTTGTTTAGTACACATGGTGTGGGGGATCACGGGGAAAACAGTGTAGCACAGAGAAGGCAAACAGTGAATCTGTGGCATCTTACTACACTGATGGACAGTGACTGCATTGGGGTATGGGTGGGGACTTGATAATATGGGTAAATGTAGTAACCACATTGTTTTTCATGTGAAACCTTCGTAAGAGTGTATATTAGTAATACCTTAATAAAAAAAAACAATGAACATAGTTGGTTTGAAAGGTGTTCCTGTTGAGACTAAAAATGGAATTTCACTGGTTGCCCTTTTTGATAGACAGTTCAATTTGTCTATGGTTCTTTTTATCACCTGAATTCATATTTCCCTCCATGCTACTAAGAAAGTCTGTGAAATTTCAGCATTCCTTGATACCACAATATCGAGGAAATAGGTAGTTGCATCTATAAATTAATGTATTGGGATAAAACTCCCTTCTCTGAAAATTTATGAAAGTAAGAACTTTTAGAAATATTTTATTTTGGCTTGATGGTGCGTAAGCAGGTGTTATATTACTCTCTATACAACTTAAATATTTTAGTTTTTCTACTTTTCTGGTGCCTGGGTGCTATGAGATTTCTGTGCTGAGTCTAGATAACTGCTACTCAAAATGCAGTCCGTGTATCTGCAGCATCAGAATTAGACAAGCATGTTAGAAATGCAGATTCTCAGGCCCTAACTCAGATTTACTGAATCATAATTTACATTTAACGAGATCACTAGGAAATTCACACACACATTGAAGTTTGAGAAGCACCTGCTAGGGTTCACCCAGATGAGATTCAAGGGGGTACACTAGTGAGGTATAGTATTCTCAGATATTTTACTTTGTCATCTATCAAGACCCTAGTATAAGTAACTAAGGCTCATGGGGAGCCAGCATGAGCTAACAGAAAGAACATTTCATTGAGAGTTTGAAAAACTAGATTTAGTCTCATCACTAGTTGTGTGACCTTGAACCTTAGGTCTTCTCATCTGCATAATGAATGGGTTATACAATGTACATTGTAACGCCCTTTCAACTCTGAAAGTCTATGAATTTATTGAAATAAATACCAACAGGTATTTAGGGAAATGGTTCAATTATACATGATACCCCAAGAACTTGGATCTACTTTTAATGCTATAGGGACCTTGTCTATCAAAACTTTATATTATTTAGGTTTAAAAATCAATCTCTTTCATTTTCTCACTAGTTTCTAGAAGATGCATAGTGATGAATAACTTAGGAAGTGGGTGGATACTATTAATAATTGCCCTCACTGCTTCCTTTGTTCTTGAATGCTGACAAAACACAGGTAATAGACAGGATTTAGGAAAAAGTAAAATCAGATTCTATATTTTGTCTAACAGCAAAAGAATGTTATTCTTAAGAAAAACATGGCTGAAGCATTTAGAGATAAAGGATTATGATGTCTGAAATGTCAAGTGGATCAGGAAATAAAAAAGAACAGTAATATGCATGTGTACATATATACATGTGTATACACATGTGTATGTAGAGAGAGAAAGCAAATGCGGCAAATTAGTAACTGGTGAATCTAGATGAAGGGTGTAATACTGTTCTGCAATTTTCTGTTGGTTTGAAATATTTTTCCAAATAAAAGTTGAGAAGAAGAATATAATACCTACTTACTCCAAAGTGCCCTGTTGTATTCTCTTTTTTAAAGGAAAATATAATAGATTAATTGTTCTGTAATCTTTAACACGCAAGAGAAAAACTAGGACAAAAGGGGAAAAATAATTATACAGATCTCAGGAACTTACACTCCCATGTTGCTTCTTTGTTTTTTAGTTACAGACTTGCTTAAATTTTTTCTTAGTTAAGGATAAAATAAAAGGGAGGAAAGAAGTGGTGGTGAGAAGTTGTTTCACATCTCCCTTATATTGATGAAGTAAACAATTTCAAACCAAATATAGTCCTTGTGTGATTTTCATTTTGTCTAGCTTTAGCTGATAATGAAAAAGAATGTAGCTACCACTCATAAATACAAGTAACGACGGGCCTTTTTTTTTAAATTAAGGTATTACTCATATACACCCTTATAAAGGTTTCACAAGAAAAACAAGGTGGTTATTACATTCACCTTTATCATCGAGTCCCTCTCCATACCCCATTGCAGTCACTGAAGGACGGGCCTTTTTTATTCCCCTGCAACGAGAGGGACACAACAGCTGCTATAAAAATCACTCTACACCCTCCCATGTGTTGTATAAGCATATCAAGTTATATCATGAGAAGACCAAAACATAAAAAGAGAAATAAGAGCAAAGTAGTTGGTTTTGTTTCAGAATTCCTTTTCCACTTATTTTAAGTTATTTAACCTAATTAAAAATAAAATAAACACACTGCCTGCATTTCTAATGTAATCATCCTGCTTAACTGTACCTCTCAGTCTGGAATATGAGTCACAGGATCATGTACTAGTTGATAATGTTCCTTCAGTCCTTCCAGACTTGATCCAATAGGAATACCGTTAAGAACAACAAATCCACTTTCATAATTGGAGATTTAAAAATAGTTCTAAGTCTTATTTGTCTTTAACATCCTGGCCTCATACAAATAAACAGATTTTGAAACCTTTCCTCATTTTTTCTACCTTTAGCGAAGGGGATTTATTTTTATTTGCTTGATTTTTAAAAATTCCTTAACAAAGCTATTCCAGGGTGTTACCTTCACGTAATAAATACACTAATGCAAAAGAATTAATGCAAAATAATAGTCACTAAAGGTCTTAGTGCAGTACAAAGGGTAAGATCAAATAAGATAGGATGATTTTTATACATAATTCAAAACTGAAAACACTCAACCCAGAATAGTCCTCAAGTCTACTCTGCCTGACTCCAGCTGATCTCTCGATCTCTTTAGGGATCACATGGTAGGGGTATCAATCTCTAATCAAACAATTCTAGTCACTACTTTACACAAAACTGGCAGGTCCTTATTTATGTATAGAGATTCCCCTTACCACTATCACTACCATCCTCTTCATTTTCTACACATGCAGAGGACCAATTTTTCAAATTATTTCATTTATCCTTTATCTGTTCTATACAGAATTTGAGGTATGACACAACCACATACCATAAAATGGTGAATTTTTTTTTAATTCTGAAATTAAAATAAGAAAACCAAAGACTAAGAAAAATTAAAATACTAGAACACAAAGATTGGGAGAAAAGAGTATGTGGGCCATCAAAACCTTTGCAACAGCTATATTAAGTTCCATATTTGGCTCTAAGCCTCTGTGGTAGCCAGGATAATTTCCCCACCCCCACAAATATATCCATGTCCTGATCTCTGGACTGTGGGCATATTACGTGGCAAAGGGAAATTAAGGTTGTAGATAGAATTAAAGTTGCTAATAAACTGGGTTTAAAATAGGAAGATGATCCTGGAGAGGACCAGTGTCATCACATGGGCCTTCTACCAGAGGAAGATGTGGCTATAAAGAGCCAGAGAGAGGGCAGTGTGAAAGACTGAGAATGACTCTCTTCAATGTCATTAAAGGAAGGAGGCCAAGGCAAGTGGGTAGCCTCAGGAGGCAATGAAACAGATTCTCCACTGGAGCCTCTGGAAAGGAACACAGCCTTGATGACACCTTGGTTTTAGCCCAGTGAGACCTATTTTTAGATTTCTTACTTACTAAACTATAAGATAATAAATTTATGCTGTTATGAACCACAAAGTTTGTAGTGATTTGTCAGAGCAATAGGAGAAAATTTTAACAGCCTCCTAACCCCCCAAGAAAAAAAGACAACACAAATCAGTGATAATTCCCATTAATAGAAGGCAGGAAGCATAACAATTTATCAGGAAAGACAAAATATTTTCCAGCACAAAGTTTTAAAAGAAATTTCTAATGCAGCTCTTCATATAGGAGGCTCTGAGTAACAGTGGTGGATACAGGGCTTCCAATGATATTCTGGTTATTAAATAAAATTAACAGGATTAATTATTATATCACTCTTTGGTTTTAAAAATGAGAGAATATCTTTATCATCTTAGAATACAATCATAAAGTCAATCATTGAGGGGGCAAAATAATATAAACCAAGTTTGGTTTTTTGGACTTGATTTCAAAAGATTATAACTTAGAACAGCATCAAGTGAAATAATTCATATAATGAAGTTCACTTATAATTAAAAACTATTAAAAGAGCTATACCTGATAAATTTCAAAGATTTATACAATTGTAGGATAACCAAATTATAGTACTCTATATGTAAATTTGAAAGAAACAAATATAATGTACATGGTACTGTTTTACTTTTCACATGTACTTATGTATATACAATAACATTTAATATACTTAAGTATTAAATATTAAAATATGTGGGAAGGATATAATTTTCATGGTAATTATCTCTGGGGAGAAAGGGGTTCATGATTAGGGAATGGGAAAAACAGCAGCTTTAACTTCATTGTATTGTATATTTGTTGTTTGTTTTCTTAGTAAAAAAGATCTGATACAAATGTAACAAAATGAATATTTAAATTAAGGGCGGTATTTGTTGTATAATTCTCCCTTGTTTCTAAAAAAATTAAAAATTATTAAAAAGAAAGAAAAACAAGGACTGTTTGTCCTTTAAACAGTCTTCAACAAACAGCATTTCTCCTGTTAGGATTTTCATGGGACCTAGAAAGAAAGCTGAAGATTTTATTTTCTTATAAAGGCTTGGACTTTATATTAATAGAACTACAAAGCATTTATTAATTTGAATTTGACTTTTGATTTTCAACATTATATCTATTAGATTCATTCATGTTGTTTAATATAGCATGAGTTAATTCTTTTACATTGTTGTATATCTATGTATCCACTATGTGCATCTATTGTGTGCATAGTCCAAAATAGGCATTTGAGCTATTTCCAAATTTGACTAATAAGGCTGTGGTGAATATTCTGCATATGTCTTTTCATGCACTTATGTATGCACATCCTTTGAGTATTCTACATAGCTAGGAGAATGA
Organism: Smutsia gigantea; assembly: GCA_032199065.1. Lineage (NCBI taxonomy): Eukaryota > Metazoa > Chordata > Mammalia > Pholidota > Manidae > Smutsia > Smutsia gigantea. The sequence continues at coordinate 69,381 of JAVSCE010014226.1, forward strand.
CTGAGTCACAGGATATGCATATATTTAGCTTTAACAGATATTGTCAGTTTTGCAAACAGCAGGTACCAATTTTCACATCTACTAATGTTTAAGAGTTCCAGATGCTCCACATTCTCAAATTCTACCTGGTATTGTCATTTTTGTTAAATTCTGCCCATTCTGGTATATACGTATTTTACCTCCTAGTAGTTTTATTCCTTGATGATTAACAGAGTTGAGATCCTGTTCATATGTTTCTTGACCATTCAGATAACCTCTTGTGAGTAACTATTCAAGTCTCTTGCTCACATTTTATCAGATTGTCTATTTTCCTTATTATTAAATTTCTTAATATAGCTGGGATATGAGGCCATTGTCAGAGATATAGATATATAGATATATATACAATATCTTCTGACACTGTAGCTTTCCCTCTATGGTATCCTGATGAACAAAAATTTTTAATGTAGCCCAATTAGTAATCTTTTCCTTTATATAAAGTTAGTATTTTTTGTATCCCAAAATCTTTTCCTACTTAAAGGTCATGAAGATATTCTCTGTCTTTAACAAGCTTTTAAACATGCTTTTTTAAACAAGCTTTATTGTTTTATCTTTCACTTTTATATTTATATTTTTACCTAGGATTTTTTTTGTCTGATGTGAGGTGAGGTGAAGATTATCTTTTCCATATGGTATCAAATGACCCAGCATCATGTATTGAAAACACACATTTTCTCTGCTGAACTGAGATGGAGCATTTGTCATAAATCAGGTGTGTGGGTCTGTTTCTGTACTTTTGATATTGTTCCATTTCCCTATTCATCTACCCTTTCACCAGTTCTACACTACCTTAATTATTATAGCTTTATTAATTCTTAATATCTGGTAGTGTAAATCCTTCAATTTTGTTTTTCTTCAAGATTGTCTTAACTATTCTTAGACCTTTGTACTTCCTTATACATTTTTGAATCAGTTTAATTGCCACAAAAATTTTTTCCCCTGGGTGTTGACTAGTATTATATTGAATACATAGATCAACTTGGGGGAGAACTGACAAATAATGCTGAGTCTTCTAATCCAAAAGCAAGATACAGTCCTCCATTCGCTGGGTCTTCTACGAGATTTGCTCTGTAGAGGTTTGGCACATCTTTTCTAGATTTATTACTAGATATTTTTATGTTTTTTGATGTTATTATAAAGAGTATCTTTTTCACATTTCATTTTCTAATTGTTAGCATACAGCAATACAACTAATTTGTAAAAGATTTTGTATTGAAATATATTAATCAGAAAAGAAGATTGTGTTACAGCTTCATGAATTTTTACAAACTGATCCCATCAAACATAGAACCAATTTTTGTATACTGACTTCATTTCCAGCAACCTTGTGGTATTCACATATTTATAGAATTCATCAGTGAAGCAATATCTGGTCTAGGGTTTTCTATGTGGGAGCCTTTAATTATAAATTAAATTTATTTTACAGATATGAGACCAATCAGATTTTATATTTCTTCTAGTATGGATTTTATTATTTTTTTGGGGGGGAGTCTTTTTTTTAGTAACACCATTATTGAGATAATATATACCATATATATACCATAATATATACCATATATATATATACCATGTATTCACCTATTTAAAGTATAAAATGATATTTAGTATACACACAGCTGTGTAACCATCATACCACTATTAGTTTTAGAACACTTTTGTCATCCCCAAAACTGTATCCATTTTGAAGTCATTTCCTGTTCCTCCCTACCTTCAATCCCTGACAATCTGCCTCCTGTCTCTGTGGATTTGCCTATTCTGGACATTTCAAATAAGTGAAATCACACAGTATGTGGTATTTTGTGACTAGCTTCTTTCACTTAGCATAATGTTCATCTATCAAGGTTCATTTATGTTTTAGCATGTATCAGTACTCTATTCCTTCTTATTGCCAAATAATATTCCATTATATGGAAATATGACATTTTGTTTATTCATCAGCTGACAGACATTTGGGTTGTTTTAACTTTTTGGCTATAATGAATAATGTTGATATAAACTTTGTGTACAAGGTTTAGTGTGGATGTATGTTGTCATATCCCTCAGGCAGTTACCTAGGAATAAAAGAGTAGAATTGCAGGATCATATGGGAAAACTCTATATATTTGACATTTTGAGGAATTGCCAAACTGTTTTTATAAAGTGACAGTACCACTTCACATTCCCACCAGCAATGCACAAAAGTTCCAATTTCTCTAAGTCCTTACGAACACTTACTATCTTTTTATTATAGCCATCTATGTGGATTTGAAGTAGTATTTCATTGTATAGTTGATTTCCATTTCTCTGATGAATGACGATGTTGAGCATCTTTTCATATGCTTATTGACTGTCTTTTTTGGAGAAATGTCTATTCAGATCCTTTGACCATTTTAAAGTTGGGTTATTTGTATTTTTATTATTGAGTTTAGTGTGGTTTTGGTAAGTTACATTATTCTAGAAATTGGTCCATTTCATTTGAATTTAAAAACTTTTTGGCATAAAGTTGTTTGGAATACCCTCTTGCCTTTTTTTTAATATAATTTATTTTGGTATCATTAATCTACAATTACATGTACAATATTATGGTTATTAAACTATCCCCTTCATCAGGTCCCCCCCAACAACCCCATTACAGTCACTGTCCATCAGCGTAGTGAGATGCTATAGAATCACTACTTGTCTTCTCTGAGTTGTACAGCTCTCCCCAACCCCCCCCCCCAACATTACATCTGCAATCATAATGCCTCTTTTATCCCCCTTGTCCCTCCCTTCCCACCCATCCTCCTCAGTTCCTTTCCCTTTGGTAACTATTAGTCCGTTCTTGGGTTTTGTGAGTTTGCTGCTGTTTCGTTCCTTCAGTTTTTTTCTTTGTTCTTATATTCCACATATGAGTGAAATCATTTGATACTTGTCTTCTTCCGCCTGGCTTATTTCACTGAGCATAACACCCTCTAGCTCCATCCATGTTGTTGCAAATGGTAAGATTTGTTTTCTTCTTTTGGCTGAATAATATTCATTGTGTATATGTACCACATCTTCTTTATCCATTCATCTACTGATGGACACTTAGGTTGCTTCCATTTCTTGGCTATTGTAAATAGTGCTGCGATAAACATAGGGGTGCATCTGTCTTTTCAAACTGGGCTGCTGCATTCTTAGGGTAAATTCCTAGGAGTGGAATTCCTGGGTCAAATGGTATTTCTATTTTGAGTTTTTTGAGGAACCTCCATACTGCTTTCCACAATGGTTGAACTAATTGGCATTCCCACCAGCAGTGTAGGAGGGTTCCCTTTTCTCCACATCCTCGCCAACATTTGTTGTTGTTTGTGTTTTGGATGTTGGCCATCCTCACTGGTGTGAGGTGATATCTCATTGTGGTTTTAATCTGCATTTCTCTGATGATTAGCGATGTGGAGCATCTTTTCATGTGCCTGTTGGCCATCTGAATTTCTTCTTTGGAGAAGTGTCTATTCATGTCCTCTGCCCATTTCTTAATTGGATTATTTGCTTTTTGTTTGTTGAGGTGCATGAGTTCTTTATATATTTTGGATGTCAACCGCTTATCGGATATGTCATTTATGAATATATTCTCCCATACTGTAGGATGTCTTTTTGTTCTACTGATGGTGTCCTTTGCTGTACATAAGTTTTTCAGCTTGATATAGTCCCACTTTTTCACTTTTGCTTTTGTTTCCCTTGCCCGGGGAGATATGTTCATGAAGAAGTCACCCCTCTTATAATAGATAGATGGATCAATGGAACAGATTAGAGAGGCCAGAAATAAACTCATTCATATATGGTCAATTAATATATGACAAAGGAGGCAAGAATATACAATGCAGAAAAGACAGTCTCTCCAATAAATGGTGCTGGGAAAACTGGACAGCTACATGAAAGAGAATGAAACTGGATCACTAACATCATACACAAAAGTAAACTTGAAATGGATTAAAGACCAAAATGTAAGACATGAAATTATAAACCTATTAGAAGAAAATATAGGCAGGAAGATTTGGAACATAAGCATGAATAATTTTTTTCTGGATACATCTCCCTGAGCAAGGGAAACAGAATAAAATTTGAAGAAGTGGGACATCAAACTAAAAAACTTCTGCACACCAAAGGAAACCGTCAACAAGATGAAAAGGCAATCTACTATGCCTTTTATATATTTCCAAATGATGCATCTGGTAATGCACTAATATCCAAATATATATAAAGAACTCATACAACTCAACACCAAAAAAAAAAAAGCAAATAATCTGATTTTAAAATGGGCAGAGGGCCTGAATAGACATGTTTCCAAAGATATACAGATGGCCAACAGACATATGAAAAGATGCTCCACATTACTAATCACCAGGGAAATGCAAATCAAAAACATAATGAGATATTACCTCAAACCAGTCAGAATGGCTACTATCCAAAAGACAAGAAATAACAAGGGTTGGAGAGGATGCAGAAAAAAGGGAATAACCTTCATACACTTTTGGTGGAATATAAATTGGTGCAGCCACTGTGGAAAGCAGCATGGAGGTTCCTCAATAAACTAAAAATAGAAATACTATATGATCCAGCAATTCCACTTCTGGGCATTTATCCAAAGAAAACAAAATCATGGATTCAAAGAAATATATGCAATCCTATGTTTACTGCTACACTATTTATAATAGCCAAGATATGGAAGCAACCTAAGTGTCTGTCAATAGATGAATGGATAAAGAAGATGTGGTACATATATATAATGGAATATTATCCAGCCATAAAAGAGAAAGAAATCTTGCCTTTTGAACAACATGGATAGACCTAGAGGATATTATGTTAAGTAAAATAAGCCTGGCAGAGAAAGACAAATACTGTATGATTTCATTTATATGTGGAATCTAAAAAAACAAAACAAATGAACAGAAATAGACTCACAGACACAGAGAAGAAACTGAGTAGTTGTCATGGGGGAGAGGAGGGGGGTGTGGGTGAAGTAGGTAAAGGGGATAAAGAGGCACAAAATCCCAATTATAATATAAATTAGTCACAAGGATGAAAAGTACTGCATAGAGAATATAGTCAACAATACTGTAATATTTTTCTATGCTGACAGATAGTAACTACACTTACTGGTGTGAGCATTTAATAATGTAACACATATCAACTTTGATTAGAAAAGACAAAAAATAATAAAAATAATAAAATTAGCTGACTACTTCACTACATCTTACATGAAGGAAGCACTTCATTAGGAAAATATCAACCTTGTATTTCATGTAGGCTTTGGGGACCAAGTGATTTGGTTTAAAATTTCTTAAACATTTTTACTCTTTGGTTTTCATCATATATCTTTTTTCTGTATTTATTTATTAAGGTGTCACTGATATACAATCTTATAAAGGTTTCGCATGAGTAACATTGTGGTTTCAATATTCACCCATATTATCAAGTCCCTCCCCACACCCCACTGCAATCACTGTCCATCAGCATAGTAAGATGCTACAGTGTCACTGTCTTCTCTGTGCTATATATACTGCCTTCCCTGTGACCTACCTATATTATGTGTGCTAATTATACTGCCCCTAATCCTCTTTTCCTTCCCTCCCCACCCACCACTAGTGGTAAACACTAGTCCCTTCTTGGAGTCAGTGAGTCTGTTGTTGTTTTGTTCCTTTAGTTTTGCTTTGTTGTTATACTCCACAAATGAGTGAAATCATTTGGTAGTTGTCTTTCTCTGCCTGGCTTATTTCACTGGGTGTACTACCCTCTAGTTCCATCTATGCTGTTGCAAATGGTAGGATTTGTTTTCTTCTTCTGGCTGAATAATATTCCATTGTGTATATTTACCACCTCTTCTTTATCCATTCATCCACTGATGGACACTTAGGTTGCTTCCATATCTTGGCTATTGTAAATAGTGCTGCGATAAACATAAGGGTGCATATGTCTTTTTCATCATTATATATCTTTGTTCCCTTTCTATTCTGTTTCCTACAATGCAGGAGCCATTGCTTCTGCTGGACATGAGTAATGATCACAAGGATGCTAGAAAGTTAAAAATGGGGCAATGCATTAGAGATAAAGCAAAAATCCATTTCAGTTGGCAGGACAGGCACTGAATCTAAGAATAGAATTCGATGTACAAAGTTCAAGTTCAGGTCTCAATACTGAGTTGTTATGAGGCACAGGATTGTATGTAATCTAGTATCATGGCATCATTTCAAAAAAACAAAGCGAAATGGAGAGGGAACATATACAGCATGTGTTAGGGAATAACCATTGACCAAAACACTGAAACTTCATATTATTCCATTAAAAAATCCTAGTCAAATGGATGAATAAGTCCAAAAGGAGATAGCTACTTGATCATTTGCCAGTAAAATATGAAGTAATTCCTTATTATTCCCCTCTTTTAAAGCCAAGCCTGAGTGATTGTGTCAAATAATCACCTAATGTTTACCCTTCAGCTAAGAGAAGCATGAAATCAGAAATAAAACTGAGATACCAAAAATATTTACTTCCTTCCAATGAGTATAGCTAGTCTAACAGAAGAATGAGAAAAACTAAGAATCAAATCATGATTGTTCTTATAATACATGGCACATAATATCTTATTTTTTACTGACAAATTTTCTTCAAATTTTAGCAAGCAATAATATCAACAAAACACAAGGTATGTAAACATATATTATACAAATGTGTAGCACAGATGAAATATTCTTTGAAGCACAAATATAAGGTGAATGGTTCATATCTTTTGAGAGATTCTCATTGATGAAAGATGCCTTCAATTATGATTATTACTTACTGCCCTGTAACAGATATATACCACTCAACTGCATAAAATAAATGGCAAACACTTTCCCCTAAGAGTTATTTTCAAGGAGGAAAATATATTCATCTTTGGGTGGGCAGAACAAACATTTTCCTTGAGTCAACAATACCATCTAATGATGATCTATTTCAATTGATTTTATATTAAACAGTATTGCATCAATGTTACATTTCTTGAGTGTAATAAATTATATTATGGTTATGTTGAAGAACATACTTATTCTTAAGAGACCCAATCTGAACTTTTTATGAAATGTCAGTGATATCTCAAAGGCTCAGTGAGGAATAAAAATACATTGGCAAAATGTTAACAATTAATGAATATAGATAAAGGGAATCTGGATGTCCACTGTACTATTCTTCCAAACTTTCTGTATATTTGAAACTTTTCAACCAAAAAAGATAAAAAAGGAAAGCATTTATTAAAAATTTTTAAATGCCAACTAAGGTTGAAGGGCTACTTAATAGACCAGGGAAGAGCAAGTGTTAAATACTTGAATATTCTAAGCTCCTGAATATGAAAAAACTTTTCATATTGAAAAACTTTTCTCTCTGACTTCCTCTTATATTTATCTTGGCATTTTACACTTAGTATGCCGATATCCAAATTTACTGATGAGTATTTAGCATGCTGGGGTAAAGGAAATAGGGAGACAGGAGTGGCAACAATTAATGAAAAAACTAACAATCTCTGTGTTAATGTGTGTGTGCACCTGAGTTCTTCCATAAAACCCCTCCCTCAGAAATTTGGGGATATGCTGAGATCTTCCATATCCCAAAGCTAATCTAAGCAGAGAAGAGGGAAGATAATGAATTCTTTATTATGAAAGTCAGAGAAGAGGGAAGGTAATGAATTCTTTATTATGAAAGTCAAATAGGAGATTCAAGAGTCATAATGGGCTATTTTCTTGGTCAAAAGCACTTTACAATACCTAAGTGGAGGCCCTAGGTAATGGTGACACATCAGTGGCAGTGAGTAGCTCAGTAGTTCCCACCCCTACTACACTCCAAAGGGTGGGTTTCATTAGTATTTCCTTTAGTGCTTCTGTATATATCACAATGTTAGCTCCTAAAGCCTACTTTTGTTAAATAAACACTCAAACAGGTATCACAGGTTTTAGATATATAAAAGACACAGGGTTTTTTGTGTATGCCTAATAAGTTTTCTGCCTCTTCTTTCTATTCCCCCTCTCCCTTCTCAACAAAATGTCATACTTACTGTGAAAGCCATTTCCTCAAAGTAGTTCTTCAGTTGAACTACGTAAGACTTGCAAATTATAAGACCTATATCATCTAATTCTTTTCCTGGCTCACCCCAATTTGTCAAAATAATGAAAACTGACCTAAATCCCTCTCTGCTATTGATTTTCAGAGATGCTATTTGGGATTCTGACACTATTCTCCATGAGGTTCTCCCACTAAATTTTCAAATGGCAACCAACAAAATATCTTAAAATATTTTTTTATCTTGCCCAGCAGAATAAAGTATAGAGACACAACAGAGTCAAAACTGGCATCTGTTTATACACTGAGTTAATGTTCCTATAAAAGGAGGATTGAGAGCATTAAGAGTTAGAAGCTACTTTTATTTGCAGTGTATATAACACCCAAGGCCAATGTGTTTAAGGTCACTGAATAGTGAAGAGCCTTAACCACGGCCATGACAGGCTTCAAATCCCTTTAAAACTTAAGTAGGCCAAAGTTTCAGTTTCCCAGTAAAACTCAGCCCAGTTCCAAAACAAAAACAAAAACAAAAACAAACCCACAAACATGGGCAGCCAATCACCAACCAGCACGCCACCTGACGAGACTAAGGTGGTTGCACAATCAACGGTGAGGAAGGTCCCATAGATAATGAACCAATCACCTATGTTCACATACCCCTAAGAATGAGCCCAGCCAACCAGGTTGTAGGTCACCCGCCCCATTCGGGAAAGCCTCAGTAGTGCTTAAAAGGCCTGCGCACCTACTCTAGGGGGTCGCCATTGCTCCGCGTGGTCGACCCCAGCATGCTGGATTCTGCTCCAAAGTAAAGGTACTCCTTGATTTTACATCCGTGGTGTGTCTTGGTCATTGTGCCCTGATTCACGGACGCTTCAAATAGCATCATTAAGACAATGCTCTGAGTCAGTGCTGTCTTTGTGTGTTTTGATAACAAGCTCTTTGAGGATAACCAGAATATCACATTCTCCCTCCTTGGATTCAACACTACTAAATTCAATAAGTGATCTTCAGTAACAATTGCAATAAATAAAAGCTGGTCAATTCTACAATAAGAGTGTGTTAAAGAAGTTCAAGGTTCTAAAATAGAAATAATCATAGAACTCAAGAAGGCCAGAGGAGAATTGTAGTGACTTCTCAGAGCAGTACTTTTTGTCTTATTTTCATGTGATAAGTTAGGAAAACACTGTGAATGTCATTATTATGACAACAGAGCAATCATGGCAATCATGGTTTGCTTACACTTACCTCCCTATCCCACTAATCATTCCATATTTGAAGCATATGAAAATCTGAGAGGCCAGAGACGAGGACAATGATTTAGATTATCAGGAGGAAATTTTCATTCTAAATAACATTTTTTCAATTCTATAACATTTGCCAAAACAGTATCTCAATTATAAGCTGTTTAAGTCTTTAAAATTTTCTCTCTATACTGTCTTATCTAATTATTTTCCAAGAGGAAGGTTGAACACTGTTGATTTTACCTTTTTTCAAACAGCTATTTCCTATTTTACAAAATTCAAAAAGAATAAATAAAGCAAGTCAAAATGTTATCCTCATTTAGGGGTTAGAGTTAGTACTTGACTGAATTTTGTTGAAGTAGTACATGCAAGGTACTCAAAAATTTTAATTTCCTTTGGGATAAAGTTTCAAAGCCCTCTGGGTAACTCAAGTCCGTTAAAATCTCTACTAATACTCCCCATTGCTTTACTAATACAAAATATAATACCACTAGCTTTTACTGACATTTACAATACATTTCCAACTAGACTGGAAGCCTTTTGAAAACAAAAAAAATACCATGACCTCTTTTCATGCTCCTTTTTAGTAAGCACATAATAACTGTCATGTTAAAGACAATAATAATTCTGGACTTCCAGGAAGATGGCGGCGTGAGCAGGGTGGCAGAGATCTCCTCCCAATACTATATTTATCTACGAAAATACAGAAAATACAACTATTGCTAAAAGAGAGACCAGAATACACAGGAAAGCACACAGCGTGCAGGTACACCCGAGAGGACTTGGCACCCCAAGAGGCGGGTAAGATACGGAGCCGCGAACCAGCAGGACCCGAGCACTCACCACCCCGGCACACGGGTGGGAGGAGAGGATTCAGAGCCAGGAGGGAGTAGAAGTACAGGCCTGCGAAGTAGCCAGCCCCAGTGATCTGCGCGGGGAGCGCTGACACACATAGCACGCTGTAGCAGAGATTGGAGAGAGAGAGAGGCAGGATCTGAGCGGGGAACGTGCCAGGGTGCTTGCAGCCGGCTCCCGGGAAGGGAAAATAAAAAAACGTGCGTTTTCTTCAGCACTCTTAAAGTGACAGGAGCCCAGCGGAGGAGCCGGATCGCCCTGGCACACTCAGCCCAGCAAGCTGGGAGTCCTGGGGAGTTTTGGACGCCTTAGCTGGCGACTGGGGAAGCGCGGCTGTACTTACACTTCTCATTGAGATCAACAGTCTCCCATTCATTCCCATCCCAGGCAGAGCGGTAAAGGGCCCTGCAGAGCGGCGCAGTCATGGCTGCGGAATAGTGGGGCAACAGTACCACCTAAAGCATGCCCACAGAATCTACTCGGGGTGGGCGTTTTTTTTGCTTTGTTTTGTCTTTTGTTTTTTGTTTTGTTTTGTTTTTTCTTTTTTCTTTTTTTTTCTCTTTTTAAAGTCTTAAAGAGCCCAGCTGACATACGTGGCAATTACCAGTGACCATTTCTATAGCCATGAAAAGACAGAGGAATTTGGTTCAGACCAAAATCAACCAGACAACCCCAGAGAGGGTGCCTGAAGGGATGGAAATGCACAGTCTTCCAGAAAAAGAATTCAGAATAAAAGTCATAACCATGCTGATGGACCTACAGAGAAATGTGCAAGAGCTGAGGGAGGAAGTGAGGGAAGTGAGGAAAGACAACGCAGAAATCAGACAAGCGATCGACGGGCTTAACAGCAGACTGGATGAGGTGCAAGAGACTGTTAAAGGAAGAGAAATCAGAGAGCAGGAATACAGAGAAGCTGAGGCAGAGAGAGATAAAAGGATTTCAAGTAATGAAAGAATATTAAGAGAACTGTGTGACCAATCGAAACGGAACAATATTCGCATTATAGGAGTACCAGAGGAAGAAGAGAGAAAAAAAGGGATAGAAAGTGTCTTTGAAGAAATAATTGCTGAAAACTTTCCCTTGCTGGGGAAGGAAATAGTCTCGCAGTACACCAAAGCCCACAGATCTCCCAACAGAAGAACCCAAGGAAGACAATACCAAGACACATAATAATTAAGATGGCAAAGATCAAAGATAAAGACAGGGTATTAAAGGCAGCTAGAGAGAGAAAAAAGATCACCCACAAAGGAAAACCCATCAGACTATCATCAGACTTCTCAAGAGAAACCTTACAGCCCAGAAGAGAATGGCATGATATATTTAATGTTATGAAACAGAAGGGCCTCAAACCAAGAATACTGTATCCAGCACGATTATCATTTAAATATGATGGAGGGATTAAACAATTTCCAGACAAACGAAAGTTGAGAGAGTTTGCCTCTCATAAACCACCACTACAGGATATCTTAAATGGACTTCTCTAGATGGAGGCACTCTTAAGGCTAAAAAGATGTCACCAGAGAAAATAAAATCACAGCAAAGAAAGCAGACCATCGAAATACTAACTAAAGGCAAAGAATAAAACACCTAGTATACAAAGAATGGAGGAGGAAGAATAAGAAGGGAGAAAAATAAAGAAATATCAGACGGTGTTTACAATAACTTAACAAGAAAGTTGTTAGATTGTTAGATAGTAAAGAAGCAACCCTTGAACCTTTGGTAACCACGAATCTAAAGCCAGCAATGGCAATAAGTACAAATCTATCAATAATCACCTTAAATGTAAATGGACTGAATGCACCAATCAAAAGACACAGAGTAACAGAATGGATAAAAAAGCAAGACCCATCTATATGCTGCTTACAAGAGACTCACCTCAAACCCAAAGATATACACAGACTAAAAGTGAAGGGATGGAAAAAGATATTTGATGCAAACAACAAAGAGAAAAAAGCAGGTGTTGCAATACTTAATCAGACAAAATAGACTTCAAAACGAAGAAAGTAGCAAGAGATAAAGAAGGACATTACATAATGATAAAGGGGTCAGTCCAACAAAAAGATATAACCATTATAAACATATATGCACCCAACACAGGAGTGCCAGCATATGTGAAACAAATACTAACAGAATTAAAGGAGGAAATAGACAGCAATGCATTCACCTTAGGAGACTTCAAGACACCACTCACTCCAAAGGACAGATCAACCAGACAGAAAATAAGTAAAGACACAGAGGCACTGAACAACACACTAGAACAGATGGACATAACAGATATCTACAGAAATCTACATGCAAAGCAGCAGGATACACATTCTTCTCAAGTGCACATGGAACATTTTCCAGAATAGACCACATACTACGCCACAAAAAGAAACTCAGTAATTTCAAAAATATTGAAATCCTGCCAACCAACTTCTCAGATCACCAAGGTATAAAACTAGAACTAAATTTTAGAAAGAAATCAAAAAGGCTCACAAATACATGGAGACTTAACAACATTCTCCTAATTAATCAATGGGTTAACAAACAAATCAAAACAGAAATCAAAGAATATATGGAGACTAATGACAACAACAACACAAAGCCACAACTTCTGTGGGACGCAGCAAAGGCAGTTCTAAGAGGAAAGTATATTGCAATCCAGGCCTATTTAAAGAAGGAAGAACATTCCCAAATGAATAGTCTAAAGACACAATTACTGAAATTGGAAAAAGAAGAACAAATGAGGCCCAAAGTCACCAGAAGGAGGGACATAATAAAGATTAGAGAAGAAATAAATAAAATTGAGAAGAATAAAACAATAGAAAAAATCAACAAAACCAAGAGCTGGTTCTTTGAAAAAATAAACAAAATAGATAAACCCCTAGCCAGACTCATTAAGAGAAAAAGAGAATCTACACACATAAGCACAATCAGAAATGAGAAAGGAAAAATCACGACGGACCCCACAGAAATACAAAGAATCATAAGAGAATATTATGAGAATCTATATGCTAACAAGCTGGAAAACATAGAAGAAATGGACTACTTCTTAGAAAAATACAACCTTCCAAGACGGACCAAGCAAGAAACAGAAAAACTAAACAGACCAATCACCAGCAACGAAATTGATTCGGTAATCAAAAAACTACCCAAGAAACCCCCCCCCGGACCTGATAATTCACCTCTGAACTCTACCAGACATATAGAGAAGAAATAACACCCATTCTCCTTAAAGTTTTCCAAAAAATAGAAGAGGAGGGAATACTTCCAAACTCATTCTATGAAGCCAGCATCACTCTAATACCAAAACCGGGCAAAGACCTCACCAAAAAAGAAAATTACAGACCAATATCCCTGATGAACGTAGATGCAAAAATACTCAACAAAATTTTAGCAAACCGAATTCAAAAATACATCAAGAGGATCATACACCATAATCAAGTGGGATTCATCCCAGGGATGCAAGGATGGGTACAACATTCGAAAATCCATCAACATCATCCACCACATCAACAAAAAGAAGAACAAAACCACATGATCATCTCCATAGATGCTGAAAAAGCATTTGACAAAATTCAGCATCCATTTCTGATTAAAACTCTCAACAAAATGGGTATAGATGGCAAGTACCTCAACATCATAAAGGCTATATATGACAAACCCACAGCTAACATCATACTTAACGGCAAGATGCTGAAAGCTTTTCATCTAAGATTGGGAACAAGACAGGGATGCCCACTCTCTCCACTGCTATTCAACATAGTACTGGAGGTCCTAGCCACGGCAATCAGACAAAACAAAGACATACAAGGCATCCAGATTGGTAGAGAAGAAGTCAAATTGTCACTATTTGCAGATGACATGATAAAGTACATAAAAAACCCTAGAGACTACACTCCAAAACTAATAGAACTAATATCTGAATTCAGGAAAGTTGCAGGATACAAAACTAATACACAGAAATCTGTTTCTTTCCTATACACTAACGATGAACTAACAGAAAGAGAAATCAGAAAAACAATTCTATTCACAATTGCATCAAAAAGAATAAAATACCTAGGAATAAACCTAACGAAGGAAGTGAAAGACCTGTACTCTGAAAACTACAAGACACTCCTAAGAGAAATTAAAGAGGACACTAACAAATGGAAATGCATCCCATGCTCTTGGCTAGGAAGAAAAATATTGTCAAAATGGTTATACTACCTAAAGCAATCTACAGAGTTAATGCAATCCCTATCAAACTACCAACAGCTTTCTTCAATGAACTGGCACAAATAATTCTAAAATTCATGTGGAACCACAAAAGACCCCGAATAGCCAAAGCAATCCTGAGAAAGAGGAATAAAACAGGGGGAATTATGCTCCCAGACTTCAAGCTCTACTACAAAGCCACAGTAATCAAGACAATTTGGTATTGGCACAAAAACAGACCCACAGACCAGTGGAACAGAATAGAAAATCCAAACATTAACCCAAACATATACAGTCAATTAATATTTGATAATGGAGCCTTGGATATACAATGGGGAGATGACAGCCTCTTCAGCAGCTGGTGTTGGAAAAACTGGACAGCTACATGTAAGAGAATGAAACTGGACTACTGTCTAGCCCCATACACAAAGGTAAACTCAAGGTGGATCAAAGACCTGAATGTAAGTCATGAAACCATAAAACTCTTAGAAAAAAACATAGGCAAAAATCTCTTGGACATAAACATGAGCAACTTCTTCATGAACATATCTCCCCGGGCAAGGGAAACAAAAGCAAAAATGAACAAGTGGGACTATATCAAGCTGAAAAGCTTCTGTACAGCAAAGGACACCATCAGTGGAACAAAAAGACATCCTACAGTATGGGAGAATATATTCATAAATAACGTATCTGATAAAGGGTTGACATCCAAAATATATAAAGAACTCACACACCTCAACAAACAAAAAGCAAATAAGCCAATTAAGAAATGGGCAGAGGACATGAATAGACACTTCTCTAAAGAAGAAATTCAGATGGCCAACAGGTTCACGAAAAGATGCTCCACATCGCTAATCATCAGAGAAATGCAGATTAAAACCACAATGAGATATCACCTCACACCAGTGAGGATGGCCAACATCCAAAACACAAACAACAACAAATGTTGGCGAGGTTGTGGAGACTAATGACAAATTAGTTCAACCATTGTGGAAAGCAGTATGGAGGTTCCTCAAAAAACTCAAAATAGAAATACCATTTGACCCAGGAATTCCACTCTTAGGAATTTATCCTAAGAATGCAGCAGCCCAATTTGAAAAAGACAGATGCACCCCTATGTTTATTGCAGCACTATTTACAATAGCCAAGAAATGGAAGCAACCTAAGTGTCCATCAGTAGATGAATGGATAAAGAAGATGTGGTACATATACACAATGGAATATTATTCAGCCATAAGAAGAAAACAAATCCTACCATTTGCAAGAACATGGATGGAGCTAGAGGGTATTATGCTCAGTGAAATAAGCCAAGCCGAAAAAGACAAGTATCAAATGATTTCACTCATATGTGGAGTATAAGAAGAACGAAAAAATACTGAAGGGACAAAACAGCAGCGGACTCACAGAACCCAAGAACGGACTAATAGTTACCAAAGGGAAAGGGACTGGGGAAAATGCGTGGAAAGGGAGGGATAAGAGGGAAAAGGGGGCATTACGATTAGCAGACGTAATGTTGAGGGGGCACGGGGAGGTATGTACGACTCAGAGAAGACAAGTAGTGATTCTATAGCATCTCACTACGCTGATGGACAGTGACTGTAATGGGGTTGGTGGGGCGACCTGACGAAGTCGTAGTTTAATAACCATAATATTGCACATGTAATTGTAGATTAATGATACCAAAATAAATTATATTAAAAAAAAGACAATAATAATTCTAATACGCAAGACTAGTGACTACTACAAGCAACACCTAAGAACGATTCAAATGCTAATCAAAAGTAATATTAGGCTTCCTTGTAGACTATTAACAAGCAGCATACCTCAAGTTCATATTAAGAAGGCAATAAAGTCAATAAAACCAAATAATATGGGCACTCAGCAGGGAAAGGATATGTAATGAGATGGAACTAGCCTATTCTGTGTAAATGGAGCCAACAGCAGGTCTCTAAGAAACACACACACCTGAAGAACGTCTATATTTCAGAGTAAAGGCTTAGTCACCATAATTATTTTTCTTGAAAAAAAAATATAGAGAGAGAAGCAACAGAGCAACAGAAGTTGAAGGGAGAGAACCAAAGACTGTTTTTCTGGATCCTTCTAGATTAAACTGTTTTTAGACTGAATGTCAGGGAGAAGTATGAAGGAAACCAACCCCAATAAACATATTACAAATAAACAGCAATAAAAAAAACACTGACAGTAAGTTTGATGTCTACTTTTTAACCAAATTGTTAAATTCAACTATTTAAATTATAACATTATGCTACCATTCCACATCCTCTTATATGGACTTGTTTGTCTGGTTGCCCAGAAGTTTTTATAAAATGCAGCCCAATAGCTTCACCAGATTATGTTTTAATTTTAATCATCCTGTATTAGCTATTTATAAGTACATACCAACTGGCTGGAAGGTAATACCTTTCAGTTACTGAAGTGTAGTAAGCCAGAGGAAATTTCCTTTTTCTTAAATAACTACTAAAAGTTTTGTTGTACAACTAAATAAAAATCTTTCTATTTATTGCCCATTCCAACACATTCCTACATTATTCTTAGAGTACTTTTAAAATTTCCCTGAAATATCTTAAGAAAAAAATTTTGGTGTAAAACGGATGATATGCTAATAAGCCAACATTGCATCATATGACATACAGGTTCCTAAAAGATCCCTTTAGAGTTAAGAAAAAACTTTTGAAAAATATTAACAGACTGGAGCAGTTTTTTTAGCCATGTCCAACTTTAAGGAGTATTTATTGATTACTTGCTATGAAAGATGAAATGAGTACATTTATATTTCCTTCTATGCCCCTCCCCCACCTGATTTGCTATAGCTATTTTATAATATCAAGGTTTATACATTTACAATCAATCCTGAAAGTATGATTTCCACTGAGGTTCCATGAGAAATGAATTTAATTTCTTATCACACTAGTTCTTTCATGGTTTCTTTTTAAATTCTTTTTTTGATTCATCTTTAGATGATTAGGTATATTTTGACTTGATGTAATTTTTTTAAAAAGGTCTTACAGATATTACGTTTGTTGAGGTTTTCCATGCTAGAGTACATCCATGTGTTTATATTTATGCTTAAAGTGTTTGGGTGGTTAAAAAATCGTGGGTACACATGGTAGACTTCCCTCTATTTCTAACATTTGTTTCTTGTTCAGAAAAAAGCTGAAGTAAGTCCAAGTTCTGTCCCCAACCTCACTACCGACTACCTAGATGTCCACAGAATTCTTTCTTTACTCTTCAAGTTTAGTAATTTGACCAAGATATGCCTTGATAGCCATTCTCCCAATATCAATTATTCCTAGGCCAGAAGGTAGACATGTTGATTCAAGATTTTAATTATTTCAGAAAAAAATTTCTTCTATTATAGTTCTAAATATTTTTTCAGTTCTATTTGTTGTTTTCATCAAGAACAGAGGCTGGCAAACTAAGAACAGGCAAGATCCAGTTCACCACCTGTTTTTCTACATAAAATTTTACTGGAACACAGCTATACATAGCATCTATGGCTGCTTCTGCTCTAGGAGACAGAGCTGAATGACGGCAACACAAACTGTACTGACTGTAAAGATTAAAATATTCACTACCTGGCCCCATAAAGAAAAAGCTTGCTGACTCCATGCATATAGTTAGATCTTTGTTTCCCTTTATTTCCTTATCTGTAATTTTTATATCTTATATTTTCTTAATATTATGTAATTTCCTCAAGCCTCTTAGCCATTTCTAATTACATTTACTCTCTCTCTTTTAAAATTCCAAAGTGGTTTTCATTTCTCTAATTTTTTTTTCACTTATACCGCTCTCCTAAAGGTTGCCACTGATTTTTTTTTTTTTTTTTTAGATTTGCAAGCTTTTATACCTTCAGGGCTCTTATTTAAGAAAAATAATACAAAATCATGAAATACAAAATTCAGGACAGAGTCCCGAGCTGCTGAAGGGACTTTCTGCCTGTGTGGGAACTTGCAAAGGAGGGCCCAGGAGCCCCAGCGTGGCTAGTGCCTTGGTAAATGCACCCCTCTGCTGCCTCCTCCTGCCTCAGCCGGCCTGTCCGGCGGCCAGCCTGTGCTCAGGCCCTCTGTCCAGGCCGTGGCCCTAAAGTCTCTCCCGCCTCCCACCCCCTTGATCCTAGGCAAGTCCATGGCCTACATGCGTGCTATGTACTTCCGCATGAAGGATGAGGTGTTCCGGGGCTCGCGGCCCTACGAGTCGGGGCCCTTGGAGGAGTTCCTGAAGCGGGAGTTTGGGGAGAACACCAAGATGACAGACGTCAAGAAACCCAAGTAAGCCGCCTCCGCTGGAGACCGTGGCTTTGTCCCCTGTACTAGTCTCCCTGTCAGTGCTGTGCCTGTCAGCATGTCGGGTGAGACTGTGCTTCATTCTCTCTCGTCGCTGGGGAGGATTCCATTGTGTAATGATGCTCCATAGTGTATGTCTCCAATACCTTCAGTGGACACTTTAGTTGGTCCCCCTTTGGAGCTCTTTCAGAGTCCTGCAGTGAACATTCTGGGACTTGTTTTCTGACCCGTATGTGTACAAGTTTCCCTGGGCCATATGCCTAGAGTAGAGCTGCTGAGCCTCAGAGAATGCATGCATTCTGCCCAAGTGTTCTCCAGAGCTGCGGTTTCTATTTTCGCTTCCATTAGCCATGTTTGAGAGTTCCTGTTGCTCTGCATTCTTGCTAACGTTTGGTTATTATCAAACATTTTTGTCTTTACAAATCTGGAGAGTTTAAGATAGTGTTTCCATGTGGTTTGAATTTTCATTTTCATGGTTACTGGGGAGGTTGAACCCTCCTCATGTGTTCAAAGGTGTTTGGATTTCTTCTTTGGTAAAGTTCCTGTTCAAGTGTTCTGCCTGTTTTGGCAAAGTTGGATTCGGTGATTTGGGGATTATGAGCCTTTTTTTTTTTTTTTGCAGATATATCTTTTTTTTGTGTGTGTGAAATGATTATCACAGTAAGTTTAGTTAACATCCTTCAACATACATAGTTACAAATTATTTTTTCTTGCTATGTGAACTTTTGAGGTTTTTTCTCTTAACAACTTTTCAATACACAAGACATTATTGCTCACCATGCAACGAACAAGTTCCAATACAGTGAACAAGCTCCCACAAGGTGAACCATGCAAGGAACATAGTGCACAAGTTCTCACAAGGTGAACAATGCAAAGGCAGTCATATCAGAGAAACTAATTCAGTTACTATAATCAATCAAGTCAACTATGATTACTCATATGATTTTTATACTTAAATTATAAGTGAATCCCACATTTCCCCCTTTTTTGTTTTAATTGACACAAATGCATATGCATATATTTGTGGAAGGTACCAGAATAATGATTAGCTGGGCTCGGCCTGTGACACAGCTTGTCACAGGCAATGTCTCTCTCGTCTGGAGGAGTGGGGTTCTATGCCTCACCTCAGTTGGCCCCCACGTTGCTCACCTGAGGTCCCTTGCGACTGTGCCTGTCTTAGGTTGTTCCTCCCATGAGGAATCTTACCCATCTCTGGCTAAACAGCCATCTCCTGGGACCAAACAGGGAGATAAAATACGAAAGAGAACAGCCAGCAGCTATAATTCTGGATAAAATCACAATATACATGATTATTTTCTTGCAGCAAATGCAGGTGGGGAATCCGTATATGATTTCACAAAGTTGTTTAAAAGGAATCACGTATTTCTTGAAGTTAATTCTTGAAAAGTAGCATATGCTTGTATTGGCTTTAAAAGACCAACAACTGCCTTCCGCACACACACTAGGAGAACAGGAATACAAATGCATAACAGTATTAGACCAACAATTATAGGCCATATCCAATGAAACAAAGAAAACCAATTTAACAATCCAGGCATTTGTGAAAACTTATCAATACCATGATGAATGTTGTCTATTTGATCTTGAATACTATACAAAAAACCAGACAAATTAAAACAACACATCCCTGGAAACTGTTCACATCCCATAGTTGTACAGCACTACCCATGCCCCCCCAACATTACATCTGCAATCATAATGCCCCTTTTTCCCTCTTATCCCTCCCTTCCCTCCCATCTTCCCCAGTCCCTTTCACTTTGGTAACTATTAGTCATTTCTTGGGTTCTGTGAGTCTGCTGCTGTTTTGTTCCTTCAGTTTTTTTCTTTGTTCTTATACTCCACATATGAATGAAACAATTTGATACTTGTCTTTTTCGGCTTGGCTTATTTCACTGAGCATAATACCCTCTAGCTCCATCCATGCTGTTGCAAATGGTAGGATTTGTTTTCTTCTTATGGCTGAATAATATTCCATTGTGTATATGTACCACATCTTCTTTATCCATTCATCTACTGATGGACACTTAGGTTGCTTCCATTTCTTGGCTATTGTAAATAGTGCTGCAATAAACATAGGGGTGCATCTGTCCTTTTCAAATTGGGCTGCTGCATTCTTAGGGTAAATTCCTAGGAGTGGAATTCCTGGGTCAAATGGTATTTCTATTTTGAGTTTTTTGAGGAACCTCCATACTGCTTTCCACAATGGTTGAACTAATTTGCAGTCCCACCAGCAGTGTAGGAGGGTTCCCTTTTCTCCACATCCTCGCCAACATTTGTTGTTGTTTGTGTTTTGGATGTTGGCCATCCTCACTGGTGTGAGGTGATATCTCATTGTGGTTTTAATCTGCATTTCTCTGATGATTAGCGATGTGGAGCATCTTTTCATGTGCCTGTTGGCCATCTGAATTTCTTCTTTGGAGAAGTGTCTATTCATGTCCTCTGCCCATTTCTTAATTGGATTATTTGCTTTCTGTTTGTTAAGGTGCATGAGTTCTTTATATATTTTGGATGTCAACCCTTTATCAGATACGTTTTTTATGAATATATTCTCCCATACTGTAGGATGTCTTTTTGTTCTACTGATGGTGTCCTTTGCTGTACAGAAGCTTTTCAGCTTGATATAGTCCCACTTGTTCATTTTTGCTTTTGTTTCCCTTGCCCGGGGAGATATGTTCATGAAGAAGTTGCTCATGTTTATGTCCAAGAGATTTTTGCCTATGTTTTTTTCTAAGAGTTTTATGGTTTCATGACTTACATTCAGGTCTTTGATCCACCTTGAGTTTACCTTTGTGTATGGGGCTAGACAGTAGTCCAGTTTCATTCTCTTACATGTAGCTGTCCAGTTTTTCCAACACCAGCTGCTGAAGAGGCTGTCATCTCCCCATTGTATATCCAAGGCTCCTTTATCAAATATTAATTGACTGTATATGTTTGGGTTAATGTTTGGATTTTCTATTCTGTTCCACTGGTCTGTGGGTCTGTTTTTGTGCCAATACCAAATTGCCTTGATTACTGTGGCTTTGTAGTAGAGCTTGAAGTCAGGGAGTGTAATTCCCCCTGTTTTATTCCTCCTTCTCAGGATTGCTTTGGCTATTCGGGGTCTTTTGTGGTTCCATATGAATTTTAGAATTATTTGTTCCAGTTCATTGAAGAAAGCTGTTGGTAGTTTGATAGGGATTGCATTGAATCTGTAGATTGCTTTAGGTAGTATAGCCATTTTGAGAATATTGATTCTTCTTAGCCAAGAGCATGGGATGAATTTCCATTTGTTAGTGTCCTCTTTAATTTCTCTCAGGAGTGTCTTCTAGTTTTCAGAGTACAGGTCTTTCACTTCCTTCGTTAGGTTTATTCCTAGGTATTTTATTCTTTTTGATGCAATTGTGAATGGAATTGTTTTTCTTTCTCTTTCTGTTAGTTCATCATTAGTGTATAGGAAAGTAACAGATTTCTTTGTGTTCATTTTGTATCCTGCAACTTTGCTGAATTCAGATATTAGTTCTAGTAGTTTTGCAATGGAATCGTTAGGGTTTTTTATGTACAGTATCATGTCATCTGCAAATAGTGACAATTTGACTTCTTCTTTACCAATCCGGATGCCTTGTATGTCTTTGTTTTGTCTGATTGCTGTGGCTAGGACCTCCAGTACTATGTTGAATAACAGTGGAGAGAGTGGGCATCCTTGTCTTGTTCCCGATCTTAGATGAAAAGCTTTCAGCGTCTCGCCGTTAAGTATGATGTTAGCTGTGGGTTGTCATATATAGCCTTTATGATGTTGAGGTACTTGCCGTCTATACCCATTTTGTTGAGAGTTTTAATCAGGAATGGATGCTGAATTTTGTCAAATGCTTTTTCAGCATCTATGGAGATGATCATGTGGTTTTTGTTCTTCTTTTTGTTGATGTGGTGGATGATGTTGATGGATTTTCGAATGTTGTACCATCCTTGCATCCCTGGGATGAATCCCACTTGATCATGGTGTATGATCCTCTTGATGTATTTTTGAATTTGGTTTGCTAACATTTTGTTGAGTATTTTGCATCTACGTTCATCAGGGATATTCGTCTGTAATTTTCTTTTTTGGTGAGGTCTTTGCCCGGTTTTGGTATTAGAGTGATGCTGGCTTCATAGAATGAGTTTGGAAGTATTCCCTCCTCTTCTATTTTTTGGAAACTTTAAGGAGAATGGGTGTTATTTCTTCTCTATATGTCTGGTAGAATTCAGAGGTGAATCCATCAGCCCAGGGGTTTTGTTCTTGGGTAGTTTTTTGATTACCAATTCGATTTCGTCACTGGTGATTGGTCTGTTTAGTTTTTCTGTTTCTTGCTTGGTCAGTCTTGGAAGGCTGTATTTTTCTA
>JAVSCE010014227.1:0-68679 GCA_032199065.1 Smutsia gigantea
GATCATGCAACTAGGGAGGCAGCAGAATGGGGATTTAAACCTGGACAGGCTCCCTCTCGAGGTCTATCTGAAGTGCTACTGATTTGGCTTTTAGATGTTTCAGGCATATTTCTAAGTTTTCTATATCAAATCAACACGTCCATTATTCAGTTCGTCTCAAATGCCTGCCTTTTCCCCCTCCTCCACAACACACTTAATTTGCTTATTCTTCTTTATTCTCCCTATATATGTTATATCTTTGAGTTTTATTGATTCTAGTATAATTATTCAGTGAATATATTTGAGTGCTACTTTGTGCTACGTGCCGGGTATATAAGGTGTGAAACAAGGATCTTGCCCTCATAGAGCTTGTACTCCAGAATAATAAGATGTAATAAACCAGAAATTACCAGGATGCTGAGAAGAAAAATGGTGATGGTAAACCTATGTAAATAATGGGCCTTCAGATAAATAGCTAATATTTACTGAGCAATTTTTATGTAAAGGACTATTTTAAGTTCTTAGTACATGGCATATTTAATTCTCACAAAGCCCCTAGTAAATAAATACCCTTTTAGATCTGAAGTATGAATACTTAGAACTAAGTATTCCATCTGGAAGGAACAGCATTAGCAGAGTTCTAAAGCAGGAAAGAGCTTTGTTGAAAGTTTGTGAACTGGACTATATAGTGATTCAAGGGGCTATCTAATAAAGCCTGAGTATCCTAAAATAAATTTTAATTCAGTGATTATAATTTGGGGGGGATTTTAATCTTCCTTTGTGTAGTAAAAGCTATGGAGCTTCTTAGAGTTTAAAAAAGGTAGGGGAGTGAGTAAAAAATTTTGCCTATAATGTCCATGAAGCTTAACCACTGACATAACCATGGTTCTATCTGTTTTTCATTTCTTTACTACCACTTAGTGTGCTCCTTTTTCCTAAATTCTCTGGAGTAATTCCTCTAACAGTTTCCCTCCATCCACACCCCTTTTTTAACAGTTTATTCTCTATGTTGTAAATGTGATTGGTTCCATTACGTATACCCTTGTTTTAACTGTTTATTATGGAGATTTTTAAACATACAAAAATAATGTAGTATCTGTGACCTGCCACAAACTTGTCACTCATGTTAAACAGTAACAACTCATGACCAGTCTTAATTTGCTTATACATCTATCCACTCCTCCCCATCCCATATTATTTTGAAACAAATCCCAGAATCAATTTCATCTATGAATATTTTGGTATATATCTAAAGAATAAGGACTTTAAAAGATAACTACAGTGCCATTATTGTACTTGTGTACCACATTGTTAAGAAAAATGAACACTTCCTTAGTACTGTCAAATAGCCACTGTTCAGGACAGTGGATTTCCAGTTTTCTAAGTTATATCTGAACAGTTTGTTTAAAACTGGATGCAAATAACTCATTGTGATTGGAACCCTCTTTACCTTTCCTTGCCATTTTTTGTTGAATAACTCAGCTCTTTGGTCCTATAATTGTTCCCAGAGTCTATGTTTTGCTGAGTGCTTCTCTATGGTATAGTTTAACATATTGTGTTGGCCTGTTTGTTTTCCCTAGACCTTGGTTATTTGATTAGTTGGATCTAGGGGCTTGATTAGAATTGGTTTATTTTCTTTTTTGTGGGGAGCGGAGGCAGAGGGGAAGCCTTTGCAGGTGGTGGTGAGGTCTTCTGTCAGAAGGCACGGTGGTTGGTTGTCTCTTGTGGTATTAGCAGTGTTTCATTAGAGCTACCTTTAGTTTTTAAAAAATTTGTCAAGACATTGAGAAATACTTCATATAACATAAAATTCACCTCTTTAAAGTGTACAGTCCTGTGGTTTAGTGTATTAGCTATGTTGCATAATTGTCATCACTAATTTCAGAACATTTTCATCACACCACAAAGGATCCCTGCACCTGTCAGTCCCAGTTCCCCCCAGTCTTTGGCAGCCACTACTTTTTTTTTAAAGTTTATTTTGATATCATTGATCTACAATTAAATGAGTAATATTATGGTGATTACACTACCCCCTTCATCAGGTCCCCCCCCAACCCCATTACAGTCACTGTCCATCAGCGTACGGCAGCCGCTACTTTTTATCTGTGACATAGAAAGAATAATCTACTTTCTGTCTTATGGGTTGCCTATTCTGCACATTTCATGTAAGTGGAATCATACAATATGTGGCTTTTTGTGACTGACTGCTTTCACTGCTGCTGTTTTCATGGTCAAATCTATGTAGCTGTAGCATGTATCAGTACTTTATTCCTTTTATGGTTGAATAATACTCTGTTGTATGGATGTAGTATATTGTGCTGTCCATCAGTTGGTAGACAAGAATAATTCTGCTGTTAACATTTGTGCACAAGTTTTTGTGTGAACGTATATCTACAGTTCTCCTGGTTTATACCTTATATACCTATGAGTGGATTGCTGAGTCATGTTGAGCTTTTTGAGGAAATCTGTGTTAAAAGTTTTCAAACTGCTCAAACTTTTCCAGAGTGACTCTATGGTTTTACTTTTTTTTGAAAGATACTTTATTTTTATTTTTTATTTTTTTTACAAAATGCCTTCACCTTGAATTTTTTTCATTTGACTCTAAACTGTGTTTTCTCCTCTCCTCTCTCTCTCTCATAGACTATTTTTTAAAGCAGTTTTAAATTTATAGTAAAATTGACCAGGTAGTTCCCACTTAACACCTCCTATATCAAAGCCTTCCCCACCATCAACAGCTCCACTAGCTTGGAATACTTGTTTCAGTTGGTAAACCAAGGTTGACCCATCATTATTAACCATAGTCCATAGTTTATATTAGTGTTCTCTTTATCTTGTACATTCTTTGGGTTTTGACAAATTTATAATGATCTGTATCCACGTTTATAGTGTAAAGATTAGTTTACTGTTCTGAAAATCCCATGCTCCACCTAGTACTTCCTCCCTCCCCCACAAACTCCTGGGAAGTACTGCTTTTTTTCCTTTTCGTCTCCAGAATGTCATATAATAGGAATCATATAGTATGTGGTCTTAGTCAGACTGGCTTCTTTCACTTAGTAATGGGCATTTAATGTCTTTTGTTGCTTAATAGAGCTTCTCCTTTTAGTGCTGAATAACATAGCATTGTATGTATATATCACAGTTTGTCCATTCACCTATTGAAGGACATCTTCATTACTTCGGAGTTGAGGTAATTAAGAGCAAACATCCATATGCAGGTTTTTGTGTGGACACAACTTTCCAAGTAATTTAGGTAAATATCAATGAGCTCCCTTACTGGGTTGTATGACAAGAGTATGTATCATTTTGGAAACTGCCAGTCTTCCAGAGTGGTGGTACATTTTTGGATTCCTAACAGCAGTGAATGAGTGGTCGTGCTCCACGTCCTTGTCAGCAGTTGATGATGTCAGTGTTTTGGATTTTAGCCATTCTGACAGGTGTGTAGTAGATCGTGCTTTAATTTGTAATTCCCTAATGACATGCAGTGTTGAGCATCTTTTCATGTGCTTATCTGCCATCTATATGGTGAAGTGTCTGTCAGATATTTTGCCCATTTGAAAATTGTATTCTCTGTTCTCCTTCCTGACATTTACTTTTTGGATGGAATGATGTCAGGCACTGTTTCCCGTCATTTATGAGTAATTGTTGAGTAAATGGCAGCCACATTATTACTTGTAACACTTGTTAAATATTTACCTTAAAAGGTTCTTTGGTGGCTTCATCTAAAGGAATGACTAAAAAACTGTATTTATTAGAGAGTGAGACCTCCCAAACCTAGTTAATAATCGTTAACACCTGGGATTCTTTAAAAATACAGATTTCCGGATTCTGTCCCTGATCATTGTGATTCCATAGTCTGAGGTAGAATCTGTGTTTTAAAAGTGTATACCTGGTGATCCTGATTATCAACCAGGTTTGGGAACTTTCATGGTCAAGGCTCTTTAATGATGGTATAATCCATTGCTCCAACCTGTTTCCTTCAGCATCCCCATTCTTCTGTTGGTACTTTAAGCTTTAACAATATATCCCTTCTCTGCACTCACAGTAGCTTATACTGTGTATATGTACGTTGTTTGTTGCACTTTTATTTTTTATTGTTTTCAATGCATTGAAGCCACTTGTTAACAGGAACTTCCTAGGTTTCCATATGCTATGAATTTTTATTGAATCCCATTGAAACACACTGTAGTGTTTGGTTGCATAGATGAAAGCATTACATGTCCATAAAAAGAACTGTTAATAATAACAACACTTGTTAACATTTAATGGGTCTTGGAAATCATTCTGATTTCCATACTATCCCTAAATCGTAGGTACAATTATTTCCATTTTAGAGAGAAGGAAACATGGATAAGATTAAATAACTTGCTCAACATAACAGTAAGTAATGAAGGCAGAAGCTGTTGAGTTGCTTTTGAACAATAAGTTACTGCTATCTTAAGATAATACTAGTACCTGGTGTTAATTGGGACCACCTATGTGGTAAAGAATTGTAAATGACCAAAGGGTAGGCTAAATGTGACAAGATTAAAAAGACTATAACTGAAATGATTATAAATGTGTGGTGAAATTTTGAATCATCTTTAGACAGACTTTATAAAGATTTTATAAAATATTAATTAAAACTTTTTCAAATTCTTAATTTTATTGTTTGAATAGGTAATACATGGTTCAAAATTAAATCTTGCACTCCCCAAACACCTGTTCACCCTTAGACTCACATTACTAATTACTTTTATTAGTACCATATATATATATATATATCCCTCCAGTGTTTCTTTGTGCAGATACATATAAGCAAATATATGCTATGTACCCTATTTTTCACTTTACTTTTTCATTTATCATTTCTTGGAGATCATTCTGAACCTGTTGATAAAGAGCATGCTAACTTTTTCTCACAGCTGCATAGTATTCTAATAAGGATGTGCTATAGTTGATTTAACTACTCCACTATAGGTGGATAGTTGCATTAAGTTTTCACAAAACATTTATAACCATGTTCTTTATTAAAAAACCAGCCTTGCTGTCTCCAAATTAACTATTGTATTGCTCTTTTGCTTAGTTAGAGTTGGTATTAGCAGTTGTAAAACAATTTTAAATTTTGTATAATGCTCTTTTATTTTAGGACTTGCATTTAAATCTGAATTTAAATGAGGGGTTACAAATGTTGCTTTGAAAGCTTTTAGCTGGGGCTTGGCTCCATTTATACCGTAAGTCTGTTACTGGTATTTTGGCAAAGAAAGGAGTGAGAAAAACAAAACAAAACAAAAAACATGAAATAGAATAAAAGGGGTAAGGTAGCCAGGAAGAGGAATAAAGACAATATAGAGAAACCAATGAACGAGTGTAATGATACGCTGCTAAATAGTTGTGTCAGATAATGATTTTAGAGTGTCCTGGACTAACATTTGTTCTGTTGCTTTTTTCTAGAGCTTTGAAAACTGGACCATACTTCCATAAGCTTACTAAAAAGGGGGGGTAGGCAATGGGGATTGGGATTCTAGAAAACCTGTACGAATCTTTATATTTTGCATTTATCACTATACCCTGGTCATTTTCTTAATATTTGCTGTAATTTTTAATTTTAAACGTACTTGTTTATTGTCTATTTCCCCTTTAAGATATTGATTGTAAACTTATTGAGAAGAGGGACCTATCTTTTCTTTTCTAAACTCCTGTACACCCAATGTGACAGTAAAGGGCCTGGCGCATAGTGAGTGTGTGCTAAGTATTTGTTGAATGAGTGAAGTTACTGAGGACATTGCATTAAGGTGTTAGATATAAGCTGAATTGCAATTTTTGTAGTAAATAGGGGGAAAAGTCCACAGGATGGAGAACAACATGCTAATAGT
Source organism: Smutsia gigantea (assembly GCA_032199065.1). NCBI lineage: Eukaryota > Metazoa > Chordata > Mammalia > Pholidota > Manidae > Smutsia > Smutsia gigantea. The sequence continues at coordinate 5,832 of JAVSCE010014227.1, forward strand.
AATTACTCTTATCAGTAGTAAAGTACTCTTCCCTCAGTCCCTCATTTGATACTATAATTAAACCAGACTTATTACAAAAAATTTGTTTCCTTCTCTCCCTCCTGGGAAAAGGAATATAAGATAAATCACCATATCAGGTAAAATGAATCTCTGCTTGGGATTAATGCACGGGGGTGATGGGGACTCTTCCCCCTAAAATAATAATCATTTTTATAAAGATATTTAATAATTGGGCAATGCTGATGATAAAATAGAAGTAAAAGCAGAGTTCTAAAAAATGTGCTAGATCAGCTATATTAAAAAATACATTGAAAAAGACTATTAATATTTAAAATAGCTTTGTGATTTTTGGGTGGTGGGATTACTGGCAACTTTTTGTTTTCCTTATTTAAAAAAAAAGTTACTCAGCAAACATTATTATAATGTAGGTATTTTCTGTTTTTAAAATTGATGTTTCAGAAATGGACTATTTCTTTACGCCTGTATATTAAAAACATAGTTGTTGAAAAATGCTTTATCATAAAATAACAAGTTGAATTTCTTAGTACTTTTATTACCAGTTTATCTTTCCTTTTTTTACTGATTTCTTTAAAAATTGCCAAATACCCTCTTATTAAGATTTTATGACGTTTTAAAATTTTTTGTGGTTGCATTTAGTTGTTTTTAATTATTTTGTAAGTTTTTATTAGTTTTTAATGTCTTACTTCAAAGTAATAAATTTATATGAAAATTAAGCTGCAGGAATGTCAGATAAAAAGTGGTGACTTTTAAATTTTTATTTTGGTATCATTGATGTACAATTACATGAGCAACATTATGTTTACTATACTCCTCCCATTATCAAGTCCCCACCACATACCCCATTACAGTCACTATCCATCAATGGTGACTTTTTTTGTAATCTTAATCTTCCAGGAACAACACTGCTTCTTTTTCAGAACTTTTTCTATGCATATAAAGCAGTGATTCTTAGTTGAGGGCAATTTTGCTTCCATGGTACATTTGTCAGTATCTGGAGACATATTTGGTTATCAAAGCCAGAGAGGGGGGTGCTACTGACATCTAGTGGATAGAGGTCACATATACTGCTTAACATGCACAGTACCCACATCAACATAAATTGTCCAGTCCAAAATGTCTATGGTGCTGAAGTTACAAACCCTGGTACAACTATCTATCTATCTTTGTGTATTTATATAAATCATCTTATATTGATTCATGTCTAATTGTAGAAAAATGCCTGGTGGTAGTAAATAATTATTCAATGGCTGTATTAATAAAAAGCAGCTTGTACTATATTTTATTCCATTTCAACGTACATAAATCTGTCTCATTTTTAACACTCTTTGAGAGTGTTGTGTTTATGAAATACTGTTATTTCTCAAAACGAAAAAACACATACTCAAATACTAGATTGCGTATGGCCAAAGTAGCTTATCCCATAACCTTCCAGTCTCTGTAGTCCAGCTTTCCAGAAGCAACCACTTTCAACCCTTTCTTCTGATATTTACTTCCTTACTTAAAAAAAAAAAAGAACTGTAATAAAACTATTACTTCTCTCAGGCAATATTAAATTACCTGTTTACTTCCTGCTATGATAGTATTTAGCACACCTCTTACATTTCCTTTCACCACATTCTAATATAGGCTAATAAAATTAGTTAAGTCATTAGATTTTACATTATGATCATGTAAATAATTTGTGAGTTAAGTATATTGTGAATACTTCTGTTTTGGCATGTTTTTTTTTTTTCTTGGAGTTTCTTCCTCCTCCCGACCTTTTTTTACTTGTGTAATTTTCTATGTATCTGTTGTTATTTTTACAAAAGGACTTACATATCTGTCAGGGTTTTCAAACTCAAGTATCTCACATTATCTACCAGTTGTACCTCTTGTGTAGGAGAGGAGTAGGGAGGACTTGTCCAAAGCTGTCAGTCCCCATGCTCTGATCTAGACTTGTTTTTAAAACTTATTGTAGAGGGAGGGGGAAAACATATGGCAAAGTAGGAAGGCAAGGTGTAAACCTCTCATACACCCACCAAGGAAGCAACTACGCAATGCAAGCACAACTAACCTTGAAAATGACCTGAAGACTGCAGAACAGACCACATATGTCTGGTGAAGAAGAGAACATACAGAGAAGGGTAAAGTGGCAAACCCACAACTGATCCTTCCCTTCCCCTATCCTATCTCATGAGTGGGAGGGAGAGGAATGGAGCAGGGTGGGGATAAGCACTCAGGAACTCTGTACACCTGGCCCTGGAGATCTGCTCTGGGAACATGAGTCCACATTTCATTGGGTTTTGCTGATTAGTGGGGCTGGACACCAGGGAGAGTTTGGAACATTTGGAGAATGAGACTCCCTGCTTGTGGAGGACAGGCATGCTCTGTCAGTTGCACTGAGACCTGAAACAGAGGTGGCAGTTTGAAAGATTTACCAACAGCGGAGGGATGCCAGAGGGGCGCAAGGGTTGGATAGAGCTCTCTCCACAGGAGAAAGGGTGGGTGGATGATGCTTCCCAGCACTCCCTTGGCCAAAAACTCCTGTACTCGGGAGCCCCAAATGCTCTCTCTGCTTCCACACTGGCATCTCCCTGTGCACTAGCCCACTGGTAGGCAGAGGGAGGCTTTCCCAATCAGGAGATGGAAACAGAAACCCAAGTCCTGGAAGCATAGAGAGCCCCTAAAAAAAGAAACCCCAGGAAACATTAAGATATATAATTAAAGTAAAAAAGATCAAAGATATGGGAAGGGTATTGAAAGCAGCCAGAGAAAAAATTACTTGTAAGGGAAACCCCATCAGGCTATCAGCAGAGTTCTCAGCAGAAGCTTAACAGGCCAGAAGGTCATGGCATGAAATATTATTTAATGTATTGAAACAGAAGGACCTTCAACCAAGAATCCTGTACTCAGCAAGATTATCATTCAGATTTGAAAGAGATTAAACATTTCCCAGGTAAATGAAGGCTGAAGGAATTTACAACCACTAACCCAGAATTACAGGATATGTTAAAGGGACTTCTGTAGATGAAAATGTTCTTGAACCTAAATAGTTTTCACCAGTGAAAATAAACCCACAGTAAAGGTGATAGACCAATTACTTACCAAGTAAGTACAAAATTAAAACGAAAAAAACAGAAGTAGTAAAACAAACAATATACAAAATCAAAGATACATAAAAAATGAAAATTATGACATCTATTACATAAAGTATGGAGGAGGAGGAATAAAAAATACTTTTACATTGTGTTTGAAATAGAGCAGTCATCAACAATGTAGACTGTTACAGTTAGGAAGCTATCCTTGAACCTTATGTGAACCACAAACCTAAAAACTATAAATGATATACAAGAAATTTAAAAAAATGCAATCACAACAGTAAAGAAAGCCATCAAAGAGCAAGAGAAGAGTATAAGAGAGGAAGGAAGAACAGAGGAACTCAACAATAAAATGGCAATGCATACCTATCAGAAATTACCTTTAATGTAAATGAACTAAATGCACCATTCAGAAGACATAGAGTAGCAGAATGGATAGAGAAATGAGCCATCTATATGTTGCCTACAGAGACTTATTTCAGACCCAAAGGCATACACAGACTGAATGTGAAGAGATGGAAAAAGATACTATGTGCAAATAATAGGGAGAAAAAAAACAGGAGTAGCAGTACTTACATCAGACAAAATTGACTTCAAAACAAACTAACGAGACAAGGACATTATATAATGATGAGGGAATCAGTCCAAGAAGAGGATATAACTATTATAAACATATCTATGCACCCAACATAGGAGCACCTAAATATGTAAAACAAATAGTAACAGAATTAAAGGGGAAAATAGACTGGATCTCATTGATATTAGGAGACTTTAATGTACCATGTGCACCAATAGAAAAATCAGACAAAATAAACAAGGAAACAGGCACTGAATAACACATTATATCAGATGGACTTAACAGATATCTACAGAACATTTCACCCAAAAGCAGGACACATTTTTCTCAAGTGCACATGGAATGTTGTCCAGAATAAATCACATACTGGGATACAAAGGGAGTCTCAATAAGTTAAAAAATATTGAAATTGTATCAAGCATCTTTTCAGATCACAATGGTATGAAACTAGAAATAAATTACATAAAACAAGCCCACAAACACATGGAGACTAAACAACATGCTTCTAAATAATCAATGGATCGATGAACAAACCAAAACAAATCAAGCAATACATGGAGACAAATGGAAACAAAAATACAACAGCCCAAAATCTGTGGGACACTGCAAAGGTAGTTCTAAGAGGAAGGTACATAGCAATAGAGACCTACTCAAAAAAAACAAGAACAAAGACACACTACACTCACAGTTTTAGTTAGAAACTAGAAAAAGAATGAAACGTAAAATGAGTAAAAGGAGGAACATAATAAAGATCAGAGCAGAAATAAAGAATAGGAAAAAAATCAATGAAACCAAGAAATGGTCCTTTGAGAAGATAAACTAAATAGACAAACACCTAGTCAGACATACCAATAAAAAAAGATACAAATGAAATCAGCAACAAAAGGTATAGGTACATAGGACACCACAGAAATGCAAAAAAATATTAGAGAATTGTATGAAAAATTATATGCCAGTAAGTTGGACAACCTAGAAGAAATGGACCCTAGAAAAATACAACCTTCCAAGATTGACCCAGGAAAAACAGAAACTGAACAGAACAAATACCAGTAACAAAATTGAATTGGTAAACCAACGCCCAACAAACACAAGTCCAGCCAGGACCAGATGGCTTCACAAATTAATTCTACCAAATATATAAAGAAGAGCTAATACCCATCTTTCTTAAAGTATTCCAAAATGTAGATGAGGGAATACTTCCAAACTCACTCTATGAGGTCAGCATACCAAGACCAGAAAGAAAGAAAGTCATAGACCAGTATGCCTGATAAACATAGGTAGAAACATCAACAACAAGATATTAGGAAATCAAATTCAAAAGTACAATGAAAGGATCATCCATCATGACCAAGTGGAATTTATCCCAGGGATGCAAGATTCATAAATAAGTATTCATAAATCAACATCATACATCACATTAACAAAAAGGATAAAAACCACACAATCATCTCTATAGATGCTGATGCTTGGAAAGCATTTGACAAAATTCAACATCCATTCATGATAAAAACAAAATGGGTATAGAGGGAACAGACATCAACATAAGAGACGCCATGTACAACAAACCCACAGCCAACATCATAATGTCAAAAAGCTAAAAGCTTTTCCTCCAAGATCAGGAACAAGACAAGAATGTCTACTCTCACCACTTTTATTCAACAAAGTACTGGAGGTCCTAGCCACAGCAGTCAGACAACACAAAGAAAAAGCATCCAGATTGGTAAGAAAGAAGTTAAGCTGTCACTGTTTGCAGATGACATGATAATACACATAGAAAACCCTAAAGACTCCACCAAAAGGCTATTAGAACTAATAACTGCATTAACCAAGTTGCAGATACAAAATTAATACATAGGAATCTGTTGGATTCCTATATACTAACAAGAAAGAGAAATCAGGGAAACAATTCCATTTATAATTGCACCAATGAATAATACACCTAGGAATACACTTAATCAAAGAGGTGGAAGACCTGTACCCTGAAAGCTATAAGACACTCATGGAAGAAATTAAAGAAGACTTAAGTAAATGGAAATCTATCCCATGCTCATGGATAGGAAGAATTAATATTGTCAGAATGGCCATACTGCCCAAAGCAATTTACAGATTCAGTGCAATCCCTATCGAAATACTGGTGGCATTTTAAAGTGGGCTAAAGCAAATAATTCTGAAATTCATATGGAACCACAGAAAACCCTGAATAGCTAAAGCAATCCTGGGAAAGAACAAAGCTGGGGGTATTATGCTCCTTGACTTAAAGCTATGCTGTAAAGCTACAGTAGTGAAAACAGTATGGTACTGGCACAAGAACAGACCCATAGGGAACAGAATAGTGAACCCAGATACAAACCTATGCATGCATGGTCAATTAATATATGATAAAGGAGCTGTGAGTATACAATGGGGAAAATACAGTCTCTCTAATGACAGGGGTTGGGAAAACTGGACAAACGACATGTAAGAGAAATAATTACTGTCTAACCCTATACACAAAAATAAACTTGAAATGGATCAAAGACCTAAATGTAAAACATGTAACCATAAAACTCTTAGAAGAAAACATAGGCAAAAGTCTCTTTGTGGAACTACATCAAACTAATAAGCTCCTGTACATCAAAGGACACCATCAACATGCAGTATGGGAGAATATGTTCGTAAATGATTTATCTGATAGGGGGTTAACTTCCAAAATACATGAAGAACTCATACACCTCAACACCAAAAAATAACCCAATTAAAAAATGGGCAGAGGACCTGAACATTTTTCCAAGCAAGAAATACAGATGGCCAGTAGACATATGAAAAGTTGCTTCTCATCGCTAATCATCAGGTAAATGCAAATCAAAAACAGAGTGAGTTACCAGGTTATACCAGTTAGAATGGCCACTATCCAAAAGACAAGAAATAGCAAGTGTTGGAGAGGATGTGGAGTAATTGGACCCTCCTACACTGCTGGTGGGAATGTAAATTGGTGCATCTACGGTGGAAAATGGTATTGAGGTTCCTCAAAAAACTAAAAATAGAAATACTATATGACCTAGTAATTCCACTTGCAAGGATTTACCTGAAGAAAACAAAATCCCTGATTTGAAAGAAACGTGTACCCCTGTGTTTATTGCCTCATTATTTACAATAGCCAAGATACGGAAGCAACCTAAGTGTCCATCAAGAGATGAATGGATCAAGATGTGGTACATAATATGAAATGGAATGTTATTCAGCAAAACAAAAACAAAAATAAAATCCTGCATTTGCAACAACATGGATGGACCTAGTGGGTATTAATGCTAAGTGAAATAAGCCAGGTGGAGAAGGACAAATACCATATGATTTCACTTATTTGTGGAATATAAAAACAAAATGAACAGAATAGCAGTAGACTCATAGACACTGAGAAGTGACTGGTAGTTACCATGGGGGAGGGATTGTGGTGGGTGAGAGGGAAGGGTGAGGGGGATAAAAGGGCACGAAAATTCTCAGTCATAAGTTGGTCACAGGGATGGTAGTACAGCATGGAGAATATAGCCAATGATTCTGTAACATCTTTTCTATGTTGACAGATAACTGTACTAGTGGGGGATGAGGATTTAATAATATGGGTAACTGTTGAACCACTGTTTTATGCTTGAAACTGATATGAGATTGTATATCAATACTTCAATTAAAAAAAAACTTGTAGGTGAATTATTCTGAGACTACTGTCCACTGTTCTCAACCCCCATTTTGTTTACTGGATTCCATTTCACCTCCTTTCTTGGCTTATTCCTTTGTTTTGCTAAAATGTATTATCTGTTTCTTGAGAAAAGATGGATAGGAAGTAAATTTTAGGGACTTGTATCTTTTTTAAATGTCTGTATTTTATGTTTACACTTGATTGGTTGTAAATAAGTTTTCTTCAACATTTAGAAGGCATTTCTCTTGTCTTTGAATTTCCAGTGTTGCTTTTGAAGAGTGATAGTGTTCTAATTTTTTATCTTTTTCTCATGTGAGTGATTTGAATTTTTTTCTAGGTATCTTTTGTTTATTTGGTGGTACTAAATTTCTTGAAAATGCATGTGTTGGGTGGTGAGAAATTATTTTTACTCCATAGTCCATATATCTCAAAAGAGGGCACTGTAGGCATTTAGGTAGTATCATTTTTGTGTTGGGACTATTTTGTGCTTGCAGGGCTTTGAGCACCCTGGCTCCTGGGCACTAAATGCCAGTATTGCCCATTGGTTATTGGGGTATCTAGAAATGTCCCCGATGTTTCAAAACCCCTCCTTGGGGAGGCAGTGCTAACTGTTTTTTGAGAAGTGTTGTAGTCCCAAGTGCTTAAGGCACTTTTTTTCTGTTCAATAGATGATGGACCTGCTTATGTAAAATTTTCTTCTGTCTTCTGTTTTTCTTCTCTTTTTGGTCTGTGTGCTGAGATACATTCTTCAACTATATTTTTCAATTCTGTTATCTTAAATTTGTAAAAGCATTTTCTTTCAGTGGAGTTTTTGTCAGTGAAGTTTTCTTTCCCTGAATTGTTGATTTCCTCAGAAGACTTGATTCTTTTGATTCTTATCTTTGCTTTTCCTAAATATTAGTGACCACTGAGTATGTGTTCATATTTAAAATGAGGAACTATAATTCTGGATGGTAGCTGTGAGCTTTTTCTTAAGTCTTTGTTCATTGGTTCTCTGAGCTTATAATTCTCTGAGATCTCTAGATAACTTCCTATATAGACTTCTGTTGGTCTCAGGTGTCCATTGTTGTGATTTTTAAAAATTCTAGCTATATAGAAAGAGTTTATTGTTCTTTGCTGAATATTGTTTGGTGCCTACCTTCAGGGTAATAATCTCATCTCTGCTGAACTTTATGGAATGTGGTTTTCTTCAAGTCTACTGTCCTTTCCTGAATTTTCTTGTATCTTCCAGCAGTATATATAGTCACTTTCTCCCTGGATTCTTACTGTGTTCCACTTTACCAATGTTACATAAACTTTAGGCCCTTGACTTTCCTTTAGTTATTCCTGTAACCACATCTTCCTGGTTTGTAGTCTCCTTGTGTTTAACACTTGTTTTCACTGTTTCTAGTGTCCTTAAATGGTAGTTTTTGTAAACCAGGTTCATTTTTTTTTAAGTCCCTTCTTTTAACCAATGGGTATCTCATACCTTTAGCTTCTGTTGAACTATCTGGAATAAACACATATATGGCATTGGTACAAATTTCTTTTGATACGAATTGAATGTCTAAAGATAAAAGTGGTTAGTTAAGGTTTTTCTTTAAATGTAATAGTATGTCATTTATGCTGCCCTTTAATACATACTAAAAATAACTATAATTGAATCTTTTTTTCCCCAGTTTTTTTTTTGTGAGTGACAAAATACACATGAAATTCGCCAACTTAACCATTTTTTAAATATACACTTCAGAGGTATGAAATATATTCATATTGTGCAACCATCACCATAGTCCATCTCCAGAACTCTTTTCATCTTGTAAAACTGAAACTCTTGTACCCCTTAAGCAGTAATTACCCATACCCTTGCCCCCCCAGTCCTGGCAGTCACCATTCTACCATCTGTGTCTCTGAATTTGACTACTCTAGGTACCTTATGTAAGTGGAATCACTCAATATTCATATTTTTGTGACTGGTTTGTTGTACTTAGCAGTATGTCCTCAAGGTTCTCCATGTTGTAGCATGTGTCAAGATTCCATTCATCTTTTAAGGGTGAAAATTATTCCATTGTATGTATATATCACAGTTTTCTTATCCATTTATCATTTGGTAGACAGTTGGGTTGCTTCTACCTTTTGGCTATTGTGAAATAGTGTTGATAAAGTGTGAGTATACAAATATCTTTAAAGACTGCCTTTACTTCTTTTGATATAACCAACTTTCACTTGATAATAACATTACTAAATTCAGTATTCCCAGGTTCTAAAGACTCTCTTCTGGTATGGTGTGCTTTTAAAAATCTTTTTGAGATCAAGGCATTCATCTCTTTTTATTGTTCTTCTCTAGTTTGAACACTTTTTGTTTTACGTTGTAAGGATGCATGAATTTTGGGGAAACAGTTTTACATGAAACCACATGACTGATGACTTAGGCAACAATGCCCAATCAAAACTATCAGATTTGAGTCTGATTTAGATAATTTCAGAAGCATGCAGGGCAACTATTACTCTACAGTAATCTTCAACTCTACCACCTCCCTTTCTAACTCAGCAGATGTCTTTACCTCCTGCTTAACAGAGAAAATAGAAACCCATCAGATGGAGAGTTTTTAAAATTCCTGCTACCAACTACAAATTGTACATGTGCACACATAACCCTTTCTTTTATGCCACTCTTAAGATGGGAGACATTTGAGCCTCTTGAATATGTATATTAATGGTTTTAATCAAATTGGGGAAATTTTTGGCCTTCCAAGTATTCTGTTCCTTTCTTTCTCTTTTCTAATATGTGTGTGTGGGTATGCTTATGGTGTTCTGCAGGTTTCTGAGACTCTCTTCATTTTTCTTCATTCTTTATTTCTGTTTCTCAAATTGGCTAATCTTGACCTGTCTTCAAATTTGCTGATTTTTTCTTTTGCCAGCTCATATCTACTGTTGAGCACCTCTGTTGAATGTTTCATTTTATTTACTATATTTTCAAATCTATAATTTCTGTTTGTTCCTTTTTTACAAAATAATTTTTGTCCATTGATATTTTCAATTTGGTGAAACATTCTTATACTCTCCTTTAGTTTTTTAGACTGGTTTCCTTTAGTTTTAAGACACTTAAAATAGCTAGTTTGAAGTGTTAGTCCAATAAATTCGATGTCTGGGCTTCCTCAGGGACAGTTTATATTGACTGATACACACATACACAAACCCTGTCCCCACTCCTCTGTGTAAACCATTGTTTGCATGCTTCACCATTTTTTGTTGAAAACTGGACATTTTTCAGTAATGTAGCGGCTGTAGAAGTAAAATTCTCCCCAGATTTATTGTTGCTGTTACTGTTTTTTTAGTGACTTAATGGAACTAATAACTGTAAAGTCTGTATTGTTTGTTCTGTGTGGTTACTAAAGTCCTTATGCTAATGATTAGGCAGAGACTTTCTTGGATACCTGGAACATGTAAGTCTTCCAGTGTTTGCTAAGGGGCTCCATGTGTGTTGGGACATACCTTCTGCATATAAGTAGGCAGTTTACAGCTCTTAACTTCCTTTTCCTGCAGAACGTAAAGATTAGCCAAACAGATTTTTTAGGGCCTTCTCGGGTCTTTCCTGAGCATGTGCACAGATCATGCATAAGTATGGCCTAGATTACCAGGAATATGTTGGAGCTTTCCAAAGTCCAGTGGACATCTCATTCCCCAGCTTTTTGGTTATCCTATTGTTTGTCCCCAGTATTTTCCATTGCCTCAGGTAGCCACAATCTTTGACCGTTATTTTTTATTGCTTTTGACCAAAGGCACCCAGAGAAAAAGCAGTTTGGATGAGCTCTGGATGAGCTCAGGTCAGATAAAGACAGATATGCTAGTAGAGGCTTCCTGGGAACTACCAGACGTGTCAAACAGTGACAGTTCTTTGAGAATGGGACTTCTAAGGAGCTGTAATCCTGGTGTTCCTTCTAGTGGCTGCTTATTTTCACTGTGGTTATATGCTGCTGGGTTTCATGGCTACATGGAACCTGGGACAAGGTGTAATGGGAATAGGGCAAATTAAAAAGCCACAAAATTTGCTGTTTTTACTGATACTTGGCTATATTTGTTGAATAAATGCTCCCCAGATTGCTGCAATCCTTTTTATTTTCAAGAATTCTGAAAAAGTTAATTACAGCTTTTGCTAGTTTTCTTATTTTTATGAAAGAATTTTGGAGATCTCCACTCTCCTAGTCTTGCTACTAGTATTTCCATACTAGCACTTAGTAAGGATGTGTGATTTCCTTCTTCAAGCTCAGAGGGTTCAAAGGAATCTGGGGATTGACCATTTTCAGGTTCATTAACCCACGTCCTCATTCCATTTTCTCAGGGTTCCAATTCTTCCCTTTATTCCTGTACAGGCTTTAACCTTGGCATTTCAGACTTGCCCAGATTGAGAATTTAACCTCTTTTGGAGCTCTTCCACTGTTATGATTAAGTCCTGGTCCTCACCCTTGGCCTTTTTGTGGCATCCTGCTGTATAGATAAATGTCTTTTTATGCTGCCAAAGAACGTCTGGCTTTCACATTTAGCTTTTTTAATTCCCTAGTACTTATTTTCACCTATTGTTTTATTTTTTCCCAAAGAGGCCATTGCCTTTAGTAACAACCCAATTTCATGGTCTTTATAATTACTGTTTTTCTTGCATTTCTCACATGCCTGATACATTTCACCTTCTAGTGCATGAGCAGGCAAATTGTCTGCCAGGTCACATCCAGTCCTAGACCTGCCTATTTTTGTCATGCTTCATTAAAAAATTTTTTAAAACAAATGAAGAATGTGAAATACTAACTGGTCTTTTAAAAAAAGTTTGCCAACTTCTGCATTCCCTTTTACTGGAAAACTCCAGGTGACCACCAGCAAAAGTTTTTAACAGTTGCACTGCCACTTTGTGCTAGGGTCTCTCTTCTACTCACCCCCAGTGATGGGGTTCTCTGCTACCTGGGTGGCTAGGTGCTGCCATTCTAAAACTTCATTTTAGAGCCTGCTTTCTTGGATCATTCCTGTCACCAGTGGCTGCATATTTGGTTCCCAGGGGAAGCTGACTCAGATTGCAGTCAGCATGCTGAAGTTTATTAGGGAATGTTCTTAGGACCAACATCTGAGGAAGGAATGCAAAAGAAGCAAAGGGATAAATTGGGCTGTAATGTAGTATCAACAAAAGCCATAGTTGACATCTTGCAGAACTCTGAATCTGAATCTGGGATGACCTTCAGAGTTGTCCAAAGTTGTGCGATGTGCTGGGCCCTTATGTCCCTGTTTTGATCAGTTACTCAATGAAGGCCTCTTAGGCAGGCAGCTGTCTTTAGCTGAGGCAATTCCTGATAAGACCTGACAGGTGAAGGCTGTTTTTCAGCAGCTGGACAATTAACCTTTGTTTCTGAAGGGGGATTTGGGCAGCACATAAAGGTTCACTACCTGTAGTTTCATGTGAGATTTTAATTATTTTCTACTTTAAGAAATTTTTTAAATTGTGATAATTTAATGAAGTTTTCTTACTCGAAAGCTGTAAAAATATAATTCTCTGAAGCTTTATACATTTTTACTCATAATATTAGATGGACAGTTGTTCCTAAGGCATTTTTGAAAAACCTAGCTGTTTTAGTTTTGATGTGTGAAAATAACATGCTAACCATTTTTATACCAGAAATCTTATTCTAGAATCCTGAAATGCTAATCATAGGGACTGATTTTTATAGCTAGAGGATTTTAAAAAGCCATCTAATCCAGCCCTCTTATTTGACAAATGAGGAAGCTTAAAACAAGAGCAATAAGGTGTTATAATGCTATTTAGTTACAAGGATTACAATGTAGGTCTCCAAACTCCCAGACTAGTGTCTTTTATCAGTGTTCTTTATCATAATCATTTTTTTTAATTGAAATATAGTTGGTATACAATACTACATTGATTTCAGATGTACAACATAGTGATTTGACAGTTACATACATTGCTAAATGTCTACTGTAAGTATAGTCGCCATCTGTCAGCAAAGATATTTGTCTTGCCAATGGGTTTCAGCCCCGGGCAAGTTCGCTATGGATTCAATACAACAAAAGTAATTGACAGCAGAAAGTTCTTTGGGGTGAAAGGGTTTATTACCCGGCTTGTTCTCGGGGAGTAGGTCGATCACCAGCATCTCTATCTCTGCGAACACTGGGCCGAGCTCTCTATATAGCACAATAATACACGCTTTCCATCTTCCGCAATGGTCCCTGTGTGAGAAAGCTGGAGCACTGTAACCAGATTCCACAATAGCAACAGAGGATAACAACAACTAAGAGATAATAAAAAATTAAGATACAGGTAACAAAAATTATAATAATCCTCAAGCCAGAGGAAGTTCCCAATCCACAAAGACTTTAGGGGTGATAAGACACATGTTTTAATGCCACCAACATAGGCAAATCTTGTCCATCAGGTAGGATGCATGCAAGAGAGTGGTCCTGTGATAGGACCGTAGCAGAAAGGGGGTCCCTTCCAGGTCTAGTATACCATACTTTTACTCCTTTCCCCGTGGGGGTTACCGAAGGGTCTATATATAGTGCTAGTGGAGGTGCATGCACTGGCCATAATGATAAAACAAAACTCCCCGGTAAGATGCTCCTACCTTCTGGCTGTTCAGGATATACTACTGTGACCTTTGGCAGCCAGTCTGCTGTTACTCCAGGAATACACAGGAGGCCAGCTTCCAGGCCTTTTCCCCAGGTGCCAGGAGAGCCAGCCATCGTTGGACCATGTGTCGAAAGGTCCAAGGCCAAGTCCACTCAACGCAGTCTCTGGGATTCAGTGCAATTGGTGCTGGCAGCAAGATGTTATTCTGGTGGCTGAACCTCGGCTTCAGTGATTCTTCCTTGCTTTGCACTTGCAGTTGTATAGGAGAGGCAGCCATATGTGTTAACATGTCTACGGGGCTCAGGGCTCCCTTTTGGGGTCTCTCATTCAAACGCCATAGCACGGTCCATAAGCGGACTGACCATCCCCGCAGACTATTGGTATCTGACTTTAGTCCGGATTTTAACAAGCCATTGTGCCTCTCTATTATGCCTGCTGTGGTAGGATTGTATGGCACGTGAAACTTCCACTTGATTCCAAGCTGTCGCACCCATTCTTGCAGCGTATGTCCAGGAAAATGAGTGCCTTGATCACTCTCAATTACCTGTGGTCAGCCATAGGCAGCAAAGAGATGCTCCGGGCCTCTTTTGGTCATCTGCTGGTCTGCACAACGGGTAGGAAAAGCAACCAGAAGTCCAGTAGCTGTGTCCACACAGGTCATCGTATACCGATATCCTTCTGACACAGGTAGAGGCCCAATATAGTCTATCTGCAACCTGAGGAGGGGTATAGGCCCCTTAGCTATTGTCCCAGGTTGCTGTGGAACTCAGTGTAAGTCCCTTTTGGAGCATATGACACACTCCTGCCAGGCTTTACTAACTTCTTTGAAGGTCAAAGGCAAGACCCACTGATGGGCTACAGCCCACATTGTCTTTTGCCCTGCATGCAACAAACGCTGATGTAGCCATTGGGCTACATCAGAGGCAGGCTTTCCTTCTAACCAACGTATCTGGGCCAGTATATCTGCTTCATCATTTCCTGGGGCTGCCAGTGGCAAATGACCTGTCACGTGGTATACTGTAATTATTTTAGCCTGACCACAGGCCCATAAGTCTTGCCACAGTTCTTGCCCCCAAAGGGGTCGGTGACCAACCAGCCAGTTGGCATGGTACCAGGTTGGTAGCCACAGGGACAAGCCCCTATAGACAGCCCAGCTGTCAATGCAGACAACTATAGGGAAGGTCTCCTGGCTGATCACAAGCCACATGGCCTGCAACTCTGCCCATTGGCTGCTCTTCCCCTCACCATCTTCCATCCATATTGTCTCAGTCTTAGGATGGAAAGCTATGGCCCTCCATTTTGGGGGCTGCCCATGGCTGGAGCCATCTGTGTACCATGCATCTTCGGGTATAGGGGCTCTTCCCTACCGATAGGGACTCTCTGCTACTAACGGTTCAAAAGCAAGTTCTTCCTGCTTTTCACTAGTATATGTCACTGGCCCCAACAAGCATTGGAGTTCTTTACTCAAGGGGCTACTAGAAAGGGCACTACGCTGCTGTAGGTAAGCACCCCACTTGGTTAGTGTGGGTGTTTGTGCCATGCCACTCCTTGGCTTTTGGGTCCAGTCTCATACCCACCCCAAAATGGGATAGGTGGTTCTTACCTTTATTGGGGCCGTTCCAGTGATGGGTTCTGTAGCCAGCAGGGTGTGATACACGGCAGCCAGTTGTTTTTCTATCAAAGTGCATCGTACCTCTGCCCCTTTCCAGAGTTGTGACCAGAATCCAATGGGTTGGCGAGTTTGCTCAAGGCCTGCATGGCCTTGACTGCCCATTTTGCTGTAGTAAAGGCAGATGCACATGTCTCATCCCAGTCCCACCTGACTCCCTTTCTTACCAACCGGTATACGGGCTTCAGAATTTGTGCCAAGTGCAGGATAAACACTCTCCAGTAGCCTAGAAGACCCAAAAACTACTGTAGCAATGCTACAGTTGTGGGGGTAGGAAAGGCCTGGACTTTATCTATAACTGCTTCTGGTATCACTTTGGTCTTACCCGACCAGATGACCCCCAAGAATTTGACAGACAAACCAGGTCCCTAACCTTGGTGCTGTTCACAGCCCATCCTTTCTCCTGTAAATGTTGCAGCAGTCTAGATGCTGCACCTTCTAGATGTGAAAGAGAATTGGACGTGAGCATGACATCATCAATATAATGGTACAGCCACACCATTGGTGGTTTCTCCCATGTAGCCAAGTCCTGGGCTACAAGTCCATGAAAGATGGTGGGGCTGTGGAGGTATCCCTGTGGGAGGATGGTGAAAGTCCATTGCCATCCTTCCCACGTGAAGGCAAACTGTTCCTGACTTTTGTGCTCAATGTCAATGGAAAAGAAGGCATTAGCAAGATCTACCACATAATGATATGTTCCTAGTTCATGACTGAGAGTATCCATCAAGCCTGCAATAGAGGGGACAGCAGCATGCATAAGGGGTATGACCTTATTCAGTTCTCTGTAATCTACAGTCATACGCCAGGAGCCATCTGGCTTTTTTACTGACCACCCTCAGGAATTGAATGGACTATGGGTGGGCTTTATAATACCCACCTCTTCCACCTCCTGGAGAGTTTCTCCAATCTCTTTATGCCCCCCAGGCAGTTTGCATTGTTTGGTATTAGTCACCCACCAAGGCACAGGCAAAGCTATGGGCGGTGCCTAACATGTCCCCTCAGAACTGCCTTCACAACACGTACTCTCAGTCTGAACTCACCTGCAGTGGTCCGCAACCATAGACCCTGCAGGATATCCATCCCCAGAATATAGTCAGGGATAGGAGATATATACACGGTATACTCTCTTGTGGGTAGGTGCCCTATATTCCCAAAGGGATTTGGGCTTTTTTTCACTCTGATAGCCTTACCTCCATATCTATCTATGATTGTGGGTGTCCCGGGGAACCGCTCAGGGTTACCATGAATCAGTGAACATTCAGCCCCAGAGTCCACAAGAGCCAGGACACGTTATATGTTCACTGGGGACCAATGGATAACTATTTCAACATGTGGCCTCCGGTCCCCCCGGTCCCTCAGGCAGATACCTTGACCTTCCCCTCAGTCAAGCCGTGTTCCCCAATTACCTTCCTGTGTGGGCTCAAGTGAGGTTGGCTCGCTTTCCAGCAGGAAGTCTTGCAAACACACAGGCCGGACTCGTGGCTCTGTCTCTGACCTCTGCCTCTTTGGTCTTAATGGCTGGAACTGCTGCTCTGGTTTCAGCTCTAGCTATAGCTCTAGTAAGATCCTATTTGACTTTCCATCTAATTTCCTTCCATCTGCTTCTGCCCGTATTAAATCAGCCCACATCTGGGTCCTCGTAACCTTCATGGGGCCCTGTAAATTCTTCTTGTGAGTAACAGGTCTTATATCTTTCTGGATTCTCGTTGCTTCAGCCTCTCCTAAGTCTGATACTGTACGTGTCACCTCGCTTATGGGATGCCCTAAGTGAGGGGTAAGAATGGCCACTAGAGACCCAAAGAGGGATGTAGGAGCATTTGAAGTACAATATTTCTCATCCCACTAGTGAAAGTCTCTTCATCTGGGCCGTAATTCTCTGGACTATAGATGGCATTTCTCATGCCTAGCTCTCGTAGCACCTGTTGGAGTTCAGCATATGTCTGCCATCTAACAGAAGAGGATGGTAGATCATCCAGATGGGGCCACACAGCACGAAGTGCAGCCATAAGCCAATCGAGAAGGGAGTGACTCCCTGGGCCCTGATGTGCATTTTGTAGTTGTTGCCTCAAGGCAGGCTTCACTGTCAGGGAAGACAGCTTTCCCATCTCTGACCCCAACAGAACAATTCCATCCACCCGTAAGTCCCACAGATGCAGGAGCCAAGCTGATACTGACTCCCAAGGGCTTCTGCCTAAACCAGGAGCCCAAATCCACCAGCTCAGCCTGATACAGGGGTGGATCATAGAGTACTCCCCGATGTGGGGAGGGGCTGCTCCTCTCCTTGGGGAACTTTCAGCTGCTGGGTCTTTATTTTCTTTACAACCACTGGTTGTGCTTTCAATACAGGAGGTGGCAGTGCCTCCGCCAGCACCCCTTCGTCTTTCTCCTGCTCCTCCATTTCTGGAGCTGATGGCACCTTTCTCTCCCCTCCCCTGAGTGCCTCCTCTGCTACAACCTTTACCTTTTCTAGTGTACTTGCAGCAATGCTACCTCAGTCTTCAGAAGGTCTCTTACCTTCAGCTCAATGCAGCTGATGTTCTCGTCCCACCTCCGCCTGTGCTTCCCTCAGGAGTTTGTCTTTTTCCTTGACGGCCTCTTCCTCCTTCAGAACACCTGGCAGCACTGCAGTCTCGTCTCCAATGGCACCTTTCTGCCGGTGCTCTTGTATCAATGCAATCTCTTTCTTCAGGGAATCCACAAAAGTGTGCAGCTCGCATTCTCATGCCACCTCCTCTCGCATCAATGCCATTTCTCTCCTCAGGGAATCCACAGAAGTTTGCAGCTCGCGTTCTCGTGCCGCCATTTCTTGGGTCTCCTCTGTAGACTTTTTAAATATTGTGAGAAGAAGCCAACCCACAGTCCCCACTGCCTCACAGGCACTCTACTTCTCAAAGGATCTGCTTACTATACCAAGAGCCACCCCTACTGCCTCAGGTGTCACCTCCACTTGCCTCCAGTCCTGGCGTGGGGCCCAGCCCTCTAGGAGGCAAGCCACCTCAGACCACATACCCATTGGGGGATGATCCACTGTTTCCCCATTCTCAGGGGCAGCCTGCTGAAGCACCCCTCCCATAAGGGCAGCTTGTTTTTTTCCTTGGTCAATAATGAACCCTGCCGACTTTGCCAGTTGTCTTGCCAATGGGTTTCAGTCCTGCCCGGGCAAGTTTGCTATGGATTCAGTGCGACCACAGAAATTGTCAGCAGAACGTTCTTTGGGGTGAAAGGGTTTATTACCCAGCTTGTTCTCCTGGCGGTAGGTCGAGCGCCAGTGTCTCTGCCTCTGCACAGAGTGCTGGGCTGAGCTCTCTATATAAGCACAATAATAGCTTATTGCCTAAAGGTGTGGAAGCGGTAGCCTAGCAACAGGCCAGGCCAGTTACATCATCAGGTGGTTTAAGTCCAGTGAGGATCCTGGCTATAGGAACCCAACTTCCCCACAATATTACAATATCATTGACTATATTCCCTATGCTGTACTGTCTTTCATCCTTGTGACTTACTTTACAATTGGAAGTTTGTACTTTATACCCCTTCACCTATTTTGTCCATCCCTTACCCCTGTGGCAACCACCAGTCGGTTCTTTGTGCTTATGAGTCCGTTTGTTTTGTTTGTTTTTTGGAGTTCATTAGTTCCCTATAATAATTTCTGAGAAGGGAGTGTTAGGGTTCTGAAACTGAGTACGAGTTTTTTTATGGCCTTTTAAGTGATCTTGTAGTGGTATGAAACAATATGCAGATACTTCAGCCACAACAATAATAATAATAAAGTCCCCTTCTAGAGGATACAGTTTTCATTACTCCTGAAATCATTTTGGACAGATGAGTCTGATTTATTTTTAACCGTGGAAAATGATTCCACAGTTAGCTTTTGGAAACTTCTTTCTGATAAGTGAGGTTATCAGAGATAATGAGAACTCTTCAATGGTTATTTGCTGGCAGGATCATACAGTGAGCATATGATTTTCAAATGAGGTCTGAAAGTGCTCTGGAATTAAAACATTTAGTATTTTAGTATTCTTCTAGGGTTCTTGGACCCAATTTTGACGTGATGGGGAGGTTCCCTGCACCTCCAAGAAAGAATTCTCAGACACCAGCAGGGTATCCGAGAATTTAGCTCAATTATGCACTTAGATTGCACAGGCTTACTCGGTCCTAAAAGAATGACACCCCACTTCGAAATCCAGTAGCAAGCCTAAGGCTGTTACCTGTGCTTCTAACCAATCAGCTACTGACCCAAGGTTCCAGTGACCTTAGAGTTCATTTATTTGCTATAGTGGCTTACAGAATTCAGGGTAACATGTATGTGTGTTTACTAGTTGATTAAAGGATAAGGATGCAGAACAGCCAGAAGACACCTCAGGCGAGGTCTTGAACAAAGGAGCTTCTGTTTTCCTGCAGCTTGGGGCTCCTGCTGAGTGGCACAAGGAAGCTTTCTGATTCCCTAAGCATGGAAGCTCTGTGAAAAGGCCAAAAGCTGTTCTTTTTTTTCTTTTGGTATCATTAATCTACAATTACATGTGCAACATTATGGTTACTAGACTCCCCACATCATTAAGTCCCCACCACATACCCCATTACAGTCATTGTCCATCAGCGTAGTGAGATGCCACAGAATCACTACTTGTTTTGTCTGTGTTGTACAGCCCTCCCCCACCCCCCACACAGCATGTCTGCTAATCATAATGCCTCTTTTTCCCCCTTGTCCCTCCCTTCCCACCCATTCTTCCCAATCCTTTTCCCTTTGGTAACTGTTAGTCCTTCTTGGATTCTGAGTCTGCTGCTGTTTTGTTCTTTCATTTTTTTTTCTTTGTTCTTATACTCCACATATGAATGAAATCATTTGATACTTGTCTTTTCCCACCTGGCTTATTTCACTGAGCATAATACCCTCTAGCTCCATCCATGTTGTTGCAAATGGTAGGATTTGTTTTCTTCTTATGGCTAAATAATATTCCATTGTGTATATGTACCACATCTTTATCCATTCATCTACTGATGGACTCTTAGGTTGCTTCCATTTCTTGGCTATTGTAAATCGTGCTGTGATAAACATAGGGATGCATATGTCTTTTTCAAACTGGGCTGCTGTATTCTTAGGGTAAATTCCTAGGAGTGGAATTCCTGGGTCAAATGGTATTTCTATTTTGAGTTTTTTGAGGAACCTCCATACTGCTTTCCACAATGGTTGAACTAATTTGCATTCCCACCAGCAGTGTAGGAGGGTTCCCTTTTCTCCACATCCTCGCCAACATTTGTTGTTGTTTGTGTTTGGATGTTGGCCATCCTCACTGGTGTGAGGTGATATCTCATTGTGGTTTTAATCTGCATTTCTCTGATGATTAGCGATGTGGAGCATCTTTTCATGTGCCTGTTGGCCATCTGAATATCTTCTTTGGAGAAGTGTCTGTTCAGCTCCTCTGCCCATTTTTTAATTGGCTTATTTGCTTTTTGTTTGTTGAGGTGCGTGAGTTCTTTATATATTTTAGATGTCAACCCCTTATCGGATACGTCATTTATGAATATATTCTCCCATACTGTAGGATGTCTTTTTGTTCTACTGATGGTGTCCTTTGCTGTACAGAAGCTTTTCAGCTTGATATAGTCCCACTTGTTCATTTTTGCTTTTGTTTCCCTTGCCCGGGGAGATATGTTCATGAAGAAGTTGCTCATGTTTATGTCCAAGAGATTTTTGTCTATATTTTTTTCTAAGAGTTTTATGGTTTCATGACTTACATTCAGGTCTTTGATCCATTTTGAGTTTACTTTTGTGTATGGGGTTAGACAATACAGCAGTTTCATTCTCTTACATGCAGCTGTCCAGTTTTGCCAACATCAGCTGTTGAAGAGGCTGTCAGTTCCCCATTGTATATCCATGGCTTCTTTATCGTATATTAATTGACTGTATGTTTGGGTTAATATCTGGACTCTCTATTGTGTTCCACTGGTCTGTGGGTCTATGCTTGTGCCATTACCAAATTGTCTTGATTACTGTAGCTTTGTAGTAGAGCTTGAAGTTGGGAAGCGAGATCCCCCCTGCTTTCTTCTTTTTCTCAGGATTGCTTTGGCTATTCGGGGTCTTTTGTGGTTCCATATGAATTTTAGAACTGTTTGTTCCAGTTCATTGAAGAATGCTGTTGGTATTTTGGTAGGGATTGCATTGAATCTGTAGATTGCTTTAGGTAGTATAGCCATTTTGACAATATTTATTCTTCCTAGCCAAGAACATGGGATGAATTTCCATTTGTTAGTGTCCTCTTTAATTTCTCTTAGTGTTCTTTTGGTTTTTATGGAGACTTTATTACTTAGCCATGATTGACTAAGTCATTGGTCACTGGCTGACTTAACCTCCAGTCCCTCACCTGGAGGTAGGAAGGGAAGTGGGTATCAGGGAAGAGGACAGGGGTGGGAGGTGTTGATGGGACTGAAAGTTCCAACTATGTATCATATGGTTGGTCCTTCTGCAAAGCAGCCACTGCCATTTGTAGAATCCAGAAGTCACCTTCATTAATAAAAAGACACCTATTTCAGGAACTGTGGTTGAAGACCAAATATATCTTAGAAATATGTATTTCTTATAAATCAAAAATGTCAGTGGTAGATTATCTTAACATGTTTTGGATCATCTGAATCATAATTGAATACTGTCACTTGACTCTGAAATTAGAATTTGCATTTGTATGTGTTTTTGGTGATGTCAAGTAATACTGTTTTGATTTTGGGGGACTAATATTAAAGGGCAAAAATGGAGGAAGTCTTAATGAATAAGAAGCTTTTAAGTTAAGTGAAGACCAAATGATTTCTAGCATGTGGAATTATCTTTCATAATAATGTGAAAGTGAGAAAAGTTACATGCCTTAACATGAGGCATTTAGTAGTACAGGCATTCCAAGGAAGCTTAATGGTGGTACTGTTTTCTTGTTGTGAACAGAGATTTAAATTCACCAAAACTATGCCATTCATACTTCTAAGTGTTCTTATTAAATTGAATTTTGTTTGGAGGTTTGGTATTTTGTTTTTAGTTTATTTTCTTTTATATTCATGTAACATTTGTATGCATAAAGAGTTCACTTAACGCTTTATGTATGCATAGCTTTAAATAATGGTATGAGAAGAGTTTTTGTAAATATTAGAAACTGCAGGAACATTTCTACTTCTTAAGGGGTCTGTATATTACTGAAACTTGAGTATATGTCTCTAGAGTTCTAAGTTACAGAAATTGATATTAGACCACGTAAAGTATATGAAACTTATAATGAATGGGCCAGTCATATTTTGTGTGTATGTGTGTGTGTGTAGGCAAAGGGGAAGGAAAGGGAAGATTCTGTATAGAAGAAAAGTAATTTATAGTAGGAAATAGGTTTCTTCTGAATAAAGTGTTTAATGCCATTGACTATCAGGAGGAAGTTTTAGTAATTTCAGTCTTCAGAGGTTCACTCATGTTATATTGAATTATTTTATATGTGCTTAAGTCTTGAAAAAATTCTGTAGTGACTTGTAATAAAAAGGCTCCTAATTTGTTTTGTATGTTGAAATTTTGGTAGATAGCTAGTTAGTAGAGTATAGGTATTTATCATGGGCTAGTCATGATCTACCTGGTAAAATCTACTTGATAAATCTAGTAATTGTTAAATGCCTGTGTTGGGTCAGTCACGGCCTGTAGTCAGTCACTTCTAATGGGGGAATATAAATGTGTGTTAAAATAATTCAGATGGGAGGGGGAGAAAATGGCATGAGAAGTGAGGCAGAAACCTTCTCCTGAAATCACATAAAACACAAAAATACAGCAAATACAACTATTCCTGAGAAAGCTACTGGAGGACTACAGAACAGACTGCTTACATAGGAGGAAAAAGAGAAGACCTTACAGAAAAGGGTAAAGTTAGCAAAGCTGTGATCTGGTGGGATCCAGCCCACAGGAGGGAGGAAGAGAAACGGAGCAGGAAGCGAGTAGAAGCCCATGACCACTGAATACCCAGCCCTGGAGATCTGCTCCAGGAGCATGAACCCACATTACATGGTGCTCTGCGGATGAGTGGGTTTGGAAAACAAGTATGTGCGGGATTCTTGGAAGACTGAGATTCCAGCAGGTTATGGAGAACAGGTACTCAAAACCGGTCCCCCTGGGACAAAAGAAAGGTGGGCAGGTTGAAGGATGCAGCCCGCCATTCCTTCCTCCCAGCAGACGCCGGTCCCGCTCACCTGCCGCCGCTGACCTGACAGTGGAGGCAGGTATGTTACAGGCAGGAAGATAGGACACTCTTCCAGCCAGCTCTTTCCTCCTGGAGGCACTGGTTCTCCTCGCTTGTGACCCCCACCATTGCTTAGGTGCACAGCAGCTCTAGAGATAGAGCTTCTGGGTACTACAGGGCGCCACCTACACAAAGTTGTTATTCCATAGGAAACAAAGAAAAAAAAATGGCAAAGAAATATGGTCCAAACAAAATTACAAGAAAAAAAAAACACGAGAAAGAGGGCTTAGTGAAACTGAAATCACTGATCTTGGTAAATATTTCAAAATAAAAGTAATAAACATGTTCACAGAGCTATAGAAAAATCAGGATTCAGGGATGACTTCAAAAAAGAGAGATTTTGAAAAGTACAGTATCTGAAATGAAACATACAATAGAGGGATTTAAAAGTGGATTAGATGAAGTAAAGGAGATAGTAAATGAAACAAAAATTAGAGAACTGGAAAACAAAGAAGCTGAGGCACAGAGAGAAGAAAGGATCTCTTAAGAATGGAAGAATAATAAGAGAGCTGTGTGGCCAATCCAAATGGAACAGTATTTGCATTATAGGGGTTCCAGAAGAAGAAGAGAGAGACAAAGGGATAGGAAATATCTTTTGAGGAAATAATTGTTGAAAACTTCCCCAATCTGGGGAAGGAAATAGTCCCTCAGGTCATAGAAATGCAGAGATTTCCCAACAGAATAACCTTAGGAGGGTAACACCAAGAATACAATAATTAAAATGGCAAAGATCAAGGACAAGGAGAGAGTATTGAAAGCGGCCAGAGAGAGAAAAAAAGATCACATTTAAAGGAAAGCATATCAGACTATCAGCAGACTTCTTAGCAGAAACCTTACAGGCCATAAGTGGGTGGCATGATATATTTAATAAAATGAAACAGAAGGACCTCCAAACAAAAACACTCTACCTGGCATTATTATCATTTAAATTTGAAGGAGGGATTAAACAATTTCCAGATAAGCAAGTTGAGAGAATTCACCAGCAGCAATCTCTACAGTGTATCTTAACAGGACTGCTCTTGATGGTAGTGCTACTAAGGCTAAATAGCTGTCACCAGAGAAAATAAAACCACAGTAAAGATAGTAGACCAATTAATTACTAAGCAAAAAAAATTAAATCAGCTACTCACAGTGTTAGTCAAGGGATACACAAACAGTACAGCATATGACACCTAAATATAGAGTGGAAGAGGAAGAAGAAGAAAGGGAGAAGAAAAAAACCCCTTTATATTATGTTTGAAATAGCAAAATAAGTGAGTTAAGACAGACTGTTAGATAGTAAGGAAGCTGCACTTGAACCTTTGGTATCCACAAATCTATAGCCTGCAATGGCAATAAGTACATATTTATCGATAATCACCCTAAATGTAAATGGACTAAAAGAACCAATAAAAAAGACACAGAGGTACCAAATGAATTGAAAAACAAGACTCATCTTTATGCTACTTACGAAGACTCACTTTAAACCCAAAGACGTACGGTGACTAAAAATGAATGGATGGAAAAAGACATTTCATGCAAATAATGAGAAAAAAGCAGGAGTAGCAGTACTTGGATCAGACAAAATAGATTTCAAAACAAAGTAACGAGACAAAGAAGGACATTACATAATGATAAAGGGGTCAGTCCAACAAGAGGATATAACCATTATAAATATCTGTGCACTCAATATAGGGGCACCTAAATATGTGAAACAGATACTAACAGAATTAAAGGGGGAAATGGAATGAAGTGCATTCATTTTAGAGACTTCAACACACCAGTCACACCAAAAGTCAGATCAACCAGACAGAAAATAAGTAAGGAGACAGAGGCACTGAACAACACATTTGAACAGATGAACATACCAGACATCTACAGAACACTCCACCCAAAAGCAGCAGGATACATACTCTTTTCAAGTGCACATGGAACTTTCTCCAGAATAGATCACATACTAGGCTACAAAAAGAGCCTCACTAGATTAAAAAAGACTGAAACTGTGCCAACAAGCTTCTCACACTGTAAAGGTATGAAACTAGAAATGAATTATGCATAAAAACAAAACCCACAAACACATGGAGGCTTAACAACATGCTCTTAAATGATCAATGACCAAATAAAAACAGATATCAAACAGTATATGGAGACAAATGAAAACAACTCAACATCCCAGAATCTCTGAGATGCAGTGAAGGCAGTTCTAAGAGGAAAGTATATAGCAATACAGGCTTACCTCAAGAAAGAACAATCCCAAATGAACAGTCTAAACTCACAATTAATGAAACTAGAAAAAGAACAACAAATCAGGCCCAAAGGCAGTAGAAGGAGGGACATAATAAAGATCAGAGCACAAATAAAGTTGAGAAGACTAAAACAATAGAAAAAATTAATGAAACCAGGAGGTAGTTCTTTGAGAAAATAAACAAAAGATATAAACCTCTAGCCAGACTTATCAAAAATAGAGAGCACACATATAAACAGAATCAGAAATGAGAAAGGAAAAATATCTGTGGACATTACAGAAATACAAAGAATACATAGAGAATACTATGAAAAATTATATGCCAACAAATGGGATAACCTAGAAGAAATGGACAACTTTCTAGAAAAATACAACCTTCTAAGACTGACCGAGGAAGAGACAGAAAATCTGAACAGACCAATTACCAGCAACGAAATTGAATTAGTAATCAAAAAACTACTTAAGGAGAAAAAACCCTGGCCTAGATGGCTTCACAGCTGAATTTTATCAAACATATAAAGAAGAGCCAACGACAGCTCAGGGGATTAACACAGAGGCTGCCCCCTTCACCCGCCTGGCTAGCACAGACAGAGGAAACTGGCACAGAGTCCTCGAAGCACGTAGGGCCTATGTTCTCGCAGTGAACACGTGCTGATTGCCTGCAACCACTGCCAGTGCCATAAGACATCCCAAGGGTCGCCCTGCCCAGCAGCTCTGGATTAACCCAGAGGCTGCCCCCTGCACCGGGTTGACCAGCACAGGCAGAGGTAACGGGCGCAGAGTCTGCGAAGCACGTAGGGGCTCAGTTCTCACAGCGAACACACGTTGATCTCCTGCAACCAACACCAGTGTCCCATGCCATCCCGAGGGAGACCCTGTCCACAGCAGCTCAGGGAATCAACCCAGAGGCTACTCCCTGTGTGCGGTTGACTGGCACAGGCAGTGGAGATAGGCAAGGCGACCAGCAAACAGGAAGGGACTTTGTTCTCCCAGCTGACACACACACCACTTGCCGGCAATCACTTCCATAGCCATGAAAAGGCAAAAGAACCTTGTTCAGGCCAAAATTCCTCAAACGCCACAGAGAGGGCCTGGTGAGACAGAAATCACCAATCTTCAAGAAAAAGAATTCAAAATAAAAGTCATAAGCATGCTGATGGAGCTACAGAGAAATATGCAAGAGCTAAGGGATGAATTCTGGAGCAAGATAACAGAAATGAAACAAACAATGGAAGGATTTAAGAGCAGACTGGATGCGGTGGAAGAGACTGTTAATGGAATAGAAATCAGAGAACAGGAATACAGAGAAGCTGAGGAAGAGAGAGATAAAAGGATCTCCTGGGAAGAAAGAATATTAAGAGAACTGTGTGACCAATCCAAACAGAACAATATTTGCATCATACAGGTACCAGAAGAAGAAGAAGAGAGAGAAAGGAATAGGAAGTGTCTTTGAAGAAATAGTTGCTGAAAACTTCCCCAATCTGGGAAAGGAAATAGTCTCTCAGACCATGGAAGTCCACAGTTCTCCAAGCACAAGGGACCCAAGGAGGACACCACCAAGATGTACAATATTTAAAATGGCAAAGGTCAAAGAAAAGGACAGAGTATTAAAAGCAGCCAGAGAGAGAAAAAATATCACATACAAAGGGAAACCCATTAGTCTCTCATTAGAATTCTCAGCAGAAAATTTAAAGGCCAGAAGAGAATGGTGTGATATATTCAATGCAGTGAAACAGAGGGGCCTCCAACCAAGATTGCTGCATCCACCAAAATTATCATTTAAATTTGTAGGAGGGATTAAACAATTCCCTGATAAGCAAAAGTTGAGGGAATTTACTTCCCACAAACCATCTCTACAGTGTATTTTAAAGGGACTGCTCTAGATGGAAGTGCTCCTAAGGCTAAATAGATGCCACGAGAGAAAATAAAACCATAGCAAAGAAAGTGAACCAACCAAATACTAACTAAATGCAAAATAAAATCAGCTATACACAAAATCAGTCAAAGGAAACAAAAAAGAGTACAGAATAAAACACCTAACATACAAAGAGTGGAGGAGGAAGAAAAAGAAGGGAGAGATAAAGAATCATCAGACTGTGTTTATAATAGTGTAATAAGTGAGTTAAGCTAGACAGTTAGATAGTAAAGAAGCTACCCTGGAACATTTGGTAACCATGAATCCAAAGCCTACAATGGCAATAAGTGCATATCTGTCGATAATCACCCTAAATGTAAATGCAATGAATGCACCAATCAAAAGACACAGAGTAATAGAATGGATAAAAAAGCAAGACCCATCTATATGCTGCTTACAAGAGACTCACCTCAAACCCAAAGACATACACAAACTGAAAGTTAAGAGATGGAAAAAGATATTTCATGCAAACAATAGGGCAAGGCAGGTGCTGCAGTACTTGTATCAGACAAAATAGTCTTCAGTACAAAGAAAGTAACGAGATAAAGAAGGACATTACATAATGATAAAGGGGTCAGTCCAACAAGAGGACATAACCATTATAAATATATATGCACCCAACACAGGAGCACCGACATATGTGAAACAAATACTAACAGAATTAAAGGAGGAAATAGAATGAAATGCATTCATTTTAGGAGACTTCTACACACCACTCACTCCAAAGGACAGATCAACCAGACAGAAAATAAGTAAGGACACAGAGGCACTGAACAACACATTACAACAGAGGGACCTAACAGACATCTACAAAACTCTATACCCAAAAGCAGCAGGATACACATTCTTCTCACGTGCACATGGAACATTTTCCAGAATAGATCACATACTAGACCACAAAGAGAGCCTCAGTAAATTCAAAAGGATTGAAATTCTACAAACCAACTTCTCAGATCACAAAGGTGTAAAACTAGAAATGAATTGTACAAAGAAAACAAAAAGGCTCACAAACACATGGAGGCTTAACAACATGCTCCAAAATAATCAATGGAAATGACCAAATAAAAACAGAGATCAAGTAATATATGGAGACAAATGAAAACAACAGCACAACGACCCAACTTCTGTGGGAAACAGCGAAGGCAGTTCTAAGAGGAAAGTATATAGCAATCTAGGTCTCTTTAAAGAAAGAACAATCCCAACGGAATAGTCTAAATTCACAACTATTGAAACTGGAAAAAGACCAAATGAGACCCAAAGTCAGCAGAAGGAGAAGGACATAATACAGATCAGAAGAAATAAATAAAATTGAGAAGAATAAAACAATAGAAAAAATTAATCAAACTAAGAGCTGGTTCTTTGAGGAAATAAACAAAATAGATAAACCCCTAGCCAGACATATTAAGAGAAAAAGAGAATCTACACACATAAACAGAATTAGCACTGAGAAAGGAAAAATCATGACAGGCACTACAGAAGTGCAAAGAATTATTAGACAATACTATGAAAATTTATATGCTAACAAACTGGGTAACCTAGAAGAAATGGACAACTTTCTAGAAAAATACAACCTTCCAAGACTGACACAGGAAGAAACAGAAAATCTAAACATACCATTTACCAGCAACAAAATTAAATCGGTAATCAAAAAACTACCCAAGAACAAAACCCCCAGACCAGATGGATTCACCACTGAATTTTATCAGACATTTAGAGAGGACAAAATACCCATTCTCCTTAAAGTTTTCCAAAAAATAGAAGAGGAGGGAATACCCCCAAACTCATTCTATGAAGCCAGCATCACTCTAATACCAAAACCAGGCAAAGACACACCAAAAAAAAGAAAACTACAGACCAATATCCCTGATGAACATAGATGCAAAATACTCAACAGAACATTAGCAAACCGAATTCAAAAATATATCAAGGATCATACACCATGATCAAGTGGGATTCATCTCAGGCATGCAAGGATGCTACAACATTCAAAAATCCATCAGTATCATCCACCACATCAACAAAAAGACAAAAACCACATGATCATCGCCATAGATGCTGAAAAGGCATTCGACAACATTCAACATCCATTCATGTTAAAACTCTCAACAAAATGGGTATAGAGGGCAAGTACCTCCACATAATAAAGTCCATATAATGACAAACCCACAGCCAACATTATACTTAACAGTGAGAAACTAAAAGCTTTTCCTTAAAGATTGGGAATAAGACAAGAATGCCCGCTCTCCCCTCTTTTATTCAACATAGTTCTGGAGATCCTAGCCACAGCAATCAGACAACACAAAGAAATAAAAGGCATCCAGATTGGTAAGGAAGAAGTCAAACTGTCCCTGTTTACAGATAACATGATATTGTACATAAAAAACCCTAAAGACTCCACTCCAAAACTACTAGAACTAATATCTGAATTCAGCAAATTTGCAGGGTACAAAATTAATACACAGAAATCTGTTGCATTCCTATACGGGAATGATGAACTAGCAGAAACAAATCAGGAAAACAATTCCATTGACAATTGCATCCAAAGAATAAAATACCTAGGAATAAACCAAACCAAGGAAGTGAAAGACCTATACCCTGAAAACTACAAGACACTCTTTCGAGAAACTAAAGAGGACACTAACAAATGGAAATTCATTCCATGCTCTTGGGTAGGAAGAATTGATATTGTCAAAATGGCCATCCTGCCTAAAGCAATCTACAGATTCAGTGCAATTCCTATCAAAATACCGAAAGCATTCTTCAACGAACTGGAGCAAATAGTTCTAAAATTCATATGGAACCACAAAAGACCCTGAATAGCCAAAGCAATCCTGAGAAGGAAGAAGAAAGCCGGGGGGATCTCGCTTCCCTACTTCGAAGCTCTACTACAAAACCACAGTAATCAAGACAATTTGGTACTGGCAGAAGAACCGACCCATAGACCAATTGAACAGAATAGAGTCCAGATATTAACCCAAACATATATCGTCAATTAATATACAATAAAGGAGCCATGGATATACAATGGGGAACTGACAGCCTCTTCAACAGCTGACGTTGGCAAAACTGGGCAGCTGCATGTATGAGAATGAAACTGTTGTATTGTCTAACCCCATATACAAAAGTAAACTCAAAATGGATCAAAGACCTGAATGTAAATCATGAAGCCATAAAACTCTTAGAAAAAAACACAGCAAAAATCTCTTGGACATAAACATGAGCATTTTCTTCAAGAACATAACTCCCCGGGCAAGGGAAACAAAAGTAAAAATGATCATGTGCACTATATCAAACTAAAAAGCTTCTGTACAGCAAAGGACACCATCAGTAGAACAAAAAGACATCCTACAGTATGGGAGAATATATTAACAAGTGACATATGTGATAAGAGTTGACATCCAGAATATATAAAGAGCTCACGCACCTCAAGAAACAAAAAGCAAATAATCCAATTAAGAAATGAGCAGAAAATCTGAATAGACACATCTCTAAAGAAGAAATTCAGATGCCCAACAGGCATGTGAAAAGATGCTCCACATCACTAATCATCAGAGAAATGCAAATTAAAACCACAATGAGATATCACCTCACACCAGTTAGGATGGCCACTATCCAAAACACAAACTACAGCAAATGATGGTGAGGATGTGGAGGAAGGGGAACCCTCGTACACTGCTGGTGGGAATGTAAAATAGTTCAGCCATTGTGGAAAGCAGTATGGGGGTTCCTGAAAAAACTAAAAATAGAAATACCATTTGACCTAGGAATTCTGCTCCTAGGAATTTACCCTAAGAATGCACAAGTCCAGTTTGAAAAGACATATGCACCCTTATGTTTATTGCAGCACTATTTACAATAGTCAAGAAATGGAAGCAACGTAAGTGTCCATCAGTAGATGAATGGATAAAGAAGATGTATCTACACACAATGCAATATTATTCAGCCATAAGAAGAAGAAAAATCCTACCATTTGCAACAATATGGATGGACCTAGAGGGTATTATGCTCAGTGAAATAAGGCACATGGAGAAAGACAAGTATCAAATGATTTCACTCATCTGTGGAGTATAAGAACTAAGCAAAAACGGAAGGAACAAAACAGCAGCAGACTCACAGAACCCAAGAATGGACTAACAGTTACCAAAGGGAAAAGGACTGGGGAGGAGGGGTGGGAAGGGAGGTATAAGGGGGAAAAAGGGGCATTACTATTAGCATGCATAATGTAGTGGGGTGGGGCACGGGGAAGGTAGTATAGCACAGAGAAGAGAAGTAGTGATTCTATAGCATCTTACCACGCTCATGGGCAGTGTTTTAATGGGGTATGTCGTGTGTCCTTGATAATGGGGGGAGTCTAGTAACCATCATGTTGCTTATGTAATTGTACATTAACGATACCAAAATAAAAGAAAGGAGGAAAGAAAGAATGAAGGGCCAATACCCATCCTCTTTAAAGTTTTCCAAAAAGTAGAAGAGGAGGGAATACTTCCAAACTCATTCTATGAGGCCAGCATCACTCTGATAACAAAACGGACAAAAACACCACAAAAAAAGAAAATTATGGACCAATATCCCTGATGAACATAGATGCAAAAATCCTCAAGAAAATATTAGGAAACCAAGTTCAAAAATACATACAAAAGATCATCCATCATGACCAAGGGATGCAAGGATGATACAACATTTGAAACTCAGTCAACATCATACACCACATGAATAAAAAGGACAAAAAAGTCAACACTATCTCAGTAGATGCTGAAAAAGCATTTGACAAAATTCAATATCTATTCCCATTTATGATAAAACCTCTCAACAAAATATTTTAAAGGGTAAGTATTTCAACATAATAAAGGCCATATATGACAAACCCACAGTCAACATCATAGTTAACAGTGAAAAGCTGAAAGCTTTTCCTCTAAGATCATGAATAAGACATGGATGTCCACTCTTTCCACTTTTATTCAACATAGTACTGGAAGCCCTAGCCACAGCAGTC
This sequence comes from Smutsia gigantea, assembly GCA_032199065.1. NCBI lineage: Eukaryota > Metazoa > Chordata > Mammalia > Pholidota > Manidae > Smutsia > Smutsia gigantea. The sequence goes on from JAVSCE010014227.1 coordinate 38,831, forward strand.
AGACAATACAAAGAAATAAAAAGGCATCCAGATTAGTAAGGAAGAAGTTAAACTGTCACTGTTGGTGGATTACATGATATTGTACATAGAAAACCCTAAAGAAGCCACCAAGAAACTACTAGAACTAATAACTGAATTCAGCAAAGTTGTAGGATGCAACTTCTATACAAAATTAATATAGTAGTGTATGTAATTAATACATAGGAATCTGCTGAATTCCTATGTACTAACAATGAACTAGTATTAAGAAAAATCAAGAAAACAACTGCATTTCCTGTTGCATCAAGAAGAATAAAACACATAGGACGAAAGCTAACCAAGGAGGTGAAAGATCCATACCTTGAAAACTACAAGGCCCTCATGAGAGACATTAAAGAAGACATAAGTAAATGGAAATACATCCTGTGCTCACGGATAGGAAGAATTAATACTGTCAAAATGGCCATTCTTACTAAAGCAATTACAGATTCTGTGCAATCCCTATGAAAATACCAACAGCATTCTTCAATGAACTAGAGCAAATAGTTCTAAAATTCATATGGAACCACAAAAGATCCCCAAAAGCCAAAGCAATCCTGAGAGGGAAGAACAAAGCTGGGGGGATTAAAACCTCTAACTTGAAGCTCTACTACAAAGCCACAGTAATCAAGACAATTTGCTACTATCAAAAGAACAGACCCATAAATCAATGGAAAATAATAGAGATCCCACATATAAACCCACACATACATGGTCAAATAATATATGATAAAGGAGCCATTTATATACAATGGTGGAAAGACAGCTTCTTCCACAAATAGATGTTGGCAAAACTGTACAGCTACATTTTAGAGATTGAAACTGGATTATTGTCTAACTCCATGCACAAAAGTAAACTTGAAATGAATCAAAGACCTGAAGGTAAGTCATGAAACCATAAAACTCTTATTAGAAGAAACCATTGGCAAAAATCTTCTGAATGTAAATATGAGCAACTTTTTCTTGACCACATCTCCTCAAGCAAGGAGAATACAAAAGGCAAAAATGAACAAATGGGACTATATCAAACTAAAAAGCTTCTGTACAGCAGAGGAATATCATCAGAACAAAAAGGCATCCTACAATATGGGAGAATATATTTGTAAATGACTTATCGGCTAAGGGGTTAACATCCAAAATATATAAAGAACTCACATGTCTCAACACCCAAAAAATAAACAACTTGATTAAAAAATGGGCAGAGGAGCTGAACAGACAGACGCATCTACCAAGAAGAAATTCGAGTGGCCAACAGGCACATTAAAAGATCCTCCACATTGCTAATCATCAAGGAAATGCAAATTAAAACCACATGAAATACCACTCACACCAGTTAGGATGGCCAACATCCAACAGGGAAGAAACAACAAGTGCTGGCGAGGATGCAGATGAAGGGGAACCTTCCTTCCCTGCTGGTGGTAATATAAATTAGTTCAACCATTGTGGAAAGCAGTATGGAGGTTCCTCAAAAAGCTAAAACTACAAATATCACTTGACTCAGTAATTCCACTCCTAGGAATTTACCCAAAGAAAACAAGATCTCTGATTCAAAAAGACATATGCACCCCTCTGTTTATCACAGCAGCATTTGCAGTAGCCTAGAAATGGAAGCAACCTAAATGTCCATCAATAGATGAATCAATAAAGAAATGGTCCATACCCAATGGAATATTATTCAGCTATAAAAAGGAAACATCCTACCATCTGCAACAACATGGATTGAGCTAAAGGGTATTATGCTCAGTGAAATAAGCCAGGTGGAGAAAAAGAAGTACCAAATGATTTCACTCCTTTTTGGAGTGTAGCACCAAAGCAGAACTGAAGGAACAAAACAGGAGCAGACCCACAGACTCCACGAAGGGATTAGTGGTTACCCAAAGGAATGGGTTTGGGAAGAGGGAGTGAGGCAGGGAGGGAGAGGTGGATTAAAGGGCACTGTACTTCGCTGTCAGAATATCTGTAGGACATTGGGAAAGGCAGTACAGTACGGAGAAAACAAGTAATGGCTCTAGTAGCATCTTAACTTCATTGAAAGAGAGTGGTGAGGACTTGATAATATGGGTGATTGTTGAAATCACAATGTTGTTTGTTTGAAACATTCATAAGATTGTATATCAGTGATGCTTAAAAAATAATTCAGATAAATTGAGCTGGGTACCAATAGAAGTTTTATTGAACCCATACTCTTGAGAAGATAATGTCATTAATTTTAGTTTATCATGTTAAGAGTATTTGCTGATGTAGTTTTCCATCTGGGTATGTCATTAAACTTTTTTCCAGGTCTTGCTTTTCTCCCCTCCTTTCTCTCTCCTTTCTTTCCTGGTCTGCTAGTTATTAGACACTGTTGTAAATATTTGGGAGTTAACAGTAACCTAAACATTTATCCCTGGTGTCATGAAATTGTATTCTTATGGAGTCTGAAGGTGGGAGGAGGCAACCAATAACATATAAATAAGTTATTGGGAGATTGTATGAATAAACAAAGAATAAATTATTGTTAGAAAGTGATATGTTAAGAAAAAGTAGGGTACGGAGGTTTGGGGAGTATATGGGGATGTGTGACATTGTAATTTTTAAAAGGATAGATTTCATTGAGAAGATGACATTTGAGCAATGATTTGGGATGGAAGTTAGTTTTGCGAAGGAAGGAACAAGAAGTTGTGAGTATGTGAAGGAAGAACTCATTGGCATTGCAGACAGGTATCGGAGAGACTCCAAGGCAAGTAGGTGCTTGACACGCTGAGAAATTACCAAGGTGTGACCAGTGTAGTTGAGATGGAGTGAAGTGTAGAGAGAAAGTGGTGGGAAAGAAGATCTGAGATGCAAAAAGGACTAGACGATTAGTACCTTGTTGGCCATTGTAAAGGCTTAGGCTTTTATTCTGAGTGTGATGAGTAGTCATCCCAGGGTTTTGAGCAAAAGAGTGACATGATCTGACTTTTGTTGGAGCACACTGGATGCTGAGTTGAGAACAGGGTGTGTGTTGTTAGTTTTATTAGCTGTAGTGATGGCATTCCATTCACATAAATGAGACATCCTTATTTGCTAGCAAAGTACACTGAAGTATTGATAGGTGGAATAAGATAATCTGGGAATTGCTTTAAAATACATCAGGCGAAGGAGAAGGGGTAAGGTAGGGAGGAGGTGAGAGGAAAAAAGATAAACATTGGTGCTTTTTGGAAGTAATAGATATAAGGGACTTTGATACTTTTGGGGGGGGCAGGGGTTCAGAAGTGTGTAATGTAAAATTTACCATCTTTCTAGGTGTACAGTTCCATGGTGTTAAGTGTAGTCACATTGTACAACCAATCTCCAGAACCTTTTCTTGTAAAACTGAAATTCTGTACCCATTACGCAACAGCACCCTATTTACTCTTCTCCCAGCCCCTGGCAACCACTGTTCTACTCTCTATTTCTATGAATGTGACCACTCTAGATACCTCAGGTAAGTGTAATCATACACTATTTTTTATATGGCTGGCTTATTCCACTTAGTATCATGTCCTAAAGATATGTCCATGTTGTAGCATGTGTTCAAATTTCCTTCCTTTTTAAGGCTGAATATAATATTCCATTGTATGTCTGTACCACAGTTTGTTTATCCATTTACCTGTGATAGGCACTTGTTTGCTTCTGTGTCTTGCCTACATTTTGTGAATAGTGCTGCTGTGAAAATGGGTGTGCAAATATTTCTTCAAGACCATGCTTTCAATTCTTTTGGATATATATCTAACAGTGGAATTGCTGAATTGTAATTTTATTCTTAGTTTTTTTCTTTGTTTCTTTTTTATTAAGGTATCATTGATATATACCCTTATGAAGGTTTCACATGAGAAACATTGTGGTTACTACACATACCGATATTATCAAGTCCCCCCCATGCCCCATTGCAGTCACTGTCTATCAGTATAGTAAGATGCCACAGAGTCACTACTTGTCTTCTCTGTGCTACAATGTCATTCCTGTGACCGCCCCCCCACACCATGTGTACCAATCGTAATACCCCTCAATCCCCTTCTCCCTCCCTCCCTCCCCACCCCTCCCCTTTCGTAACCGCTAGTCCCTTCTTGGAGTCTGTGAATCTGCTGCTGTTTTATTCCTTCAGTTTTGCTTTGTTGTTATACTCTACAAATGAGTGAAATCATTTGGTACTTGTCTTTCTCTGCCTGGCTTATTTTACTGAGCACAATATCCTTCAGCTCCATCCATGTTGTTGCAAATGGTAGGATTTGTTTCTTTCTTATGGTTGAATAGTATTCCATTGTGTATATGTAGCACATCTTCTTTATCCATTCATATACTGATGGAAACTTAGGTTGCTTCCATATCTTGGCTATTGTAAATAGTGCTGTGATAAACATAGGGGTGCTTATGTCTTTTTGAATCTGAGAACTTAATATTTTTTGGGTAAAAAGGAGTGACATTCCTGGGTCAAATGGTATTTGTATTTTTAGTTTTTTGAGGAACCTCTATATTGCTTTCCACAGTGGTTGAACTACACTATACCAGCAGTGTAGGAGGGTTCCCCTTTCTCCACATTCTTGCCAGCATTTGTTGTTCCTAGTCTTTTTGATGTTGGCGATCCTAAGTGGTGTGAGGTGATATTTCTTTATGGTTTTAATTTGCATTTTCCTGATAATTAGAGATGTGGAGCATCTTTTTTTTTAAGTTTATTTTGATATCATTAATCTACAATTAAATGAGTAATATTATGGTGATTGGAGCATCTTTTCATGTGCCTGTTGGCCATCTGAATTTCTTTGGAGAATTGTCTGTCCATATACTCCACCCATTTTTTAACTGGGTTATTTGCTTTTTGGGTGTTGAGGTGTGTGAGTTCTTTTATATATTTTGGATGTTAACCCCTTGTTGGATATGTCTGTATTAGTTTTTTTGAGCACTCACCATAGTATTTTCCATAGTGCCTATACCATTTTACATTCCCACGAATAGTGGGAAATGAGGGTTTTAATTTCTCTACATCCATGCCAACACTTGTCATTTTCTTGGTGGGAACCATCCTAATGGTTGTGAGGTGATATATCTCATTATGGTCTTGATTGCCATTTCCCTAATTATTACTTCCGTTGAACATCTTTTCATATGCTGGTCCTTTTGTACATTATCTTTTGACAAATGCCTCTCCGTATCTTTTGCTTATTTTTTAAGCAGGCTCCTTGTTGTTGAGCTTTCCCTGTACTACTTTCTTCACTATTGTGTTGGATAGTGTTCAAAAGAGGTTTTCATGGATATTTTTAGTGTCTATATATATAAATTATGTGTATTGATATATTCAGACACAGCTTTTTAGTGGTGTTTTTCTAAGCCATTTCACAACATGGCTTCTGCTAACCTTCTAGCTTTATCTCCCTTCTATATCATCATCATCTCCTTCCCCCAGACATGTAACTAACATTCCAGGTATACTTTGTTTTTGTAAACTCTGATAAAGTTAATGTACCCGCTTTCCCCTCAGACCTTCACACACACTGCTCTCTCTATGTGGAACTTCCTCTCCTGTTTTAACTGTCCTGTGCTCCTTTTCAGTTCGAAATTTAGCTGTCATTTCCTCTGGGACACCATCTTTGAGCCTGCAAGTGTAAATTAGGTACTCCCTCTTTATCATAACTTTTCTTAATCTAAAGGTAAATTTCCTTTATTATAATCTTTATTAAGCTGCATTGTACATGTCTGGTCTATTTACTGCTACAGTAAGCCATGACTCTGTAAGAGTAGGATTGTTGGCCTTGTGCATCACTGTATCCACAGCGCCATAGGAGGCATTCCGTAAATGATTGTTACAAAAATGAACACCAGTACCCATATTATTTCAACAAATTTCTTTGTGTAGCGTACCCTGGGTGACAAAGTTGAACACAAGTTCTTTTATTCAGGCAGCTTGAAATCTAATGGAGGAGAGAGAGTTTTCTTCTTCTTTTCCTTACTCCACATCTCCATTTAATAGTGAGACCTGAAGCTGTTAAATGAAGGCATGTTAAAACTTTTAAGAGTTTATTTAAGCAAAAGCAGATTAAAATTGAGCAGCACAAACCAGAAGTCATTTGGAGTGCTCTACAGATAGGAGCCAGGGGAAAGACTTATAGAGAAGGTGCAAAATAAAGTAAGGAAATTATTTGATTGGTTGTAGCTTAAGTGGTTGCATCATTTGGGAAAGCCTAGTTGGCTGTGATTGGTTAGTCTTAAGTTTCGATTTCTTAACCTTTAGGCATTACAGGCTTAGGTTTTGGTTTCCTTATATAGACTACTAAGGCATTAAAGTCAGTCTAATGACTTCTTGTTTAATTTAACAGGGCTAAATGATATTATCATATCTGGTCATAGGCTGATTAAAATAGAGTCTAGGAATAGTGCTAACTTAACCCTGAAGCAGCTAATTAGACTGTAGTTAGTGTCTTCTCTTTGTTATATCAGGGGTAAATTAAGTTACAATTACCTTAATTATCTTAATCCCAATTCCTTCCTTTCCTAGTACTGACACAGATGGAGTCTTCTGTTCAGTGTCGGTTTTAGGGAGACAGTTATAGTCACATTTTCTGGTGCTATTGTTACACATACACAGGTTAGAGAAGCTCCCCACATGCTAAAAAAAAATACCAAGTCTGCTTTCAAGAATTACACAGTACCCCAGAGACTGCTAGAGTACTCTAACACTCTGGTTTGTTGTGACATTACTTCTGTTTAGCTACGTGGGTCTTTGGGCCAGGATTTTTTTTTTTACTACGTACAAGAGTCTCTCTTCCCTGAATTTGTATCCTCTTGTCCTGTCACAAGTCCACATTTCACAAAAACTTAATATTGTAAGTTTTGTTTTTGTTTTCTTAGTGTAGCTTATTATTTTCGTTATAAGCCTGTAATTCTGTAATTGCATGGTGACCTTATTTCCTTTATTCTTTTTTTTAAATGACTAGATTCTAAAGAGGAAATTTGTATTCTACAGTTTTGCTGTTTCTTCACCGTTTATATCTTTCAATTTTGTTGTACTACAGCTCAGCAAACTTCTACTTTGTATTGTATATATTTAGTAAGTATATCTGATAAAATTAAGAAAAGGAAATAATGATTAAAAATATGTTGTGCTAGAAAAAATATGCACAACTCATTAAATTTAAAAGTTGGCATAAAGAGAACCATAGAAGAGTTAGTGTCCAGAGAAGCTTTGTGGATTTGAGAAACACTGTACAGAATAAACTAAATATGGGTTATATGTGTGAGAGAGTGTGTGTGTATGAGTGTTAAAATTAAGCATTGATCCTTACCCCCTTTGAGAGTTAAATTCCAATTAGCACAGTTCACTACTGAAAAAAGTCATCGATATTGTCAGGTTAGGAATGGGGCTATATGTCAGTTACACAAAAAAAATAGGTGTGAGCCAGAATGAAGGGTACTTTTTTCTGTTTTCTAGACTTGGGGAAAACATTAATTTATTTAACACATACTTAGCTGGCATTATACAGGATGGAAAATAAAATTTGCAAGATGCTGTGGTGCTGTAAGGATGTGGCCTGTGTTTTCAAGGAACTTGTTTTCTGCATAGTATAGGACGTAAAAGAAATATAGGAATAGTGATGTATTACCTTTTTGTTTAGGTACTTACCTAATTTGCAAATATATCCTGTTTAGCTACTGATACAATATTTAGATTCCTGATAAATACTTGGGTTCTTAAAGGTGTTTCAGCCAAATTCACATCATTTCTAAAGAGAACTTGGGGGCAGTTCTTAACATGGAAAAACTTACCTCTGTGTGTCTCCTCTACTCTCAGTAGTTCACTGCTACTTCACTTCCAACATCCAATGTGTGGGCTTTCTATGTATTAAGCAATTCTTCGACACCAGCTGGGTGTCCTACGTTTAAACTGAGTTCTAACATGTCTACCTGGGGATAGTATCAGATCCCACAGGTTAAGAGCTCAGTCTCATAACACACCCTCCCCCCCAACACCCCTTCAAATAATGCAAGGGCAGGTTTTACCTGTGCTCTTAACTAAAGGCTATAAATCTGAAGTTCATGTGATCCCCTCCTTAAGTTAAATTAATTTGCTACAGTGGCTCACAATTTTTTACAAAGGCTATAAAGGGTACAAGTAACAGTCCAATGAAGAGATACATAGGATGAGGGCTGGAAGGGTCTGGAACATAGGAGCTTCTGTTCCCATGGACATTGTTTCCCACACCCTCCCAGATGTGGATGTGTTGTTGTTCACCAACTGAGAAGCTCTCTGAACCCCATCCTTTTGGGTTTTTATGGAGGTGTAGTGCTGGATTTCAACTCCAGGCAAGTAAACTCCGGATTTGGACAGACTGAAAAATGACAACAGAGCATTCAGAAAAGGGTTCATCAGGTAGGATGCATGCAAGGGAGTGGTCCTGTGATAGGACTATGGCAGGAAGGGGGTCCCATCTGGGTCTAGTATACCATATCTTTACCCTTCTCCCTGTGGGAGTTACTGAGGGGTCTGTATATATTGCTACTGGAGGCTCATGCACTCGCTATAAAGATTTAAAAAACTCCTTGGTTAGATGCTCTTACTTTCTGGCCATTTAGGATGCACTACCATGATCTGTGGGGCCACTCTGCCATTACTCCAGGAATACACAGGAGGCCAGCCTTCAGGCGTTGTCCCCAAGGTGCCTGGAGGGCCAGCCATCGCTGGTCCATATGTCGAAACGTCCAAGGCCACGTCCACTGACTGAACAGTGTTCAGGGTTTATTGTGGTTGGTGCTGGCAGCAAGATACTATTCTGGTGGCCAAACCCCAGCTTCAGCAATTCCTCCGTAGTTTGTATTTGTAGTTGTATAGGGGAGGCAGCAGTGTATGCTAGCATGTCTATGGGGTTCAATGCTCCCTTCTGGGCCTTCTCATTCAAATGCCATAGCACTGTCCATAAGTGAACTGACCATCCCCATAGACTCATAGTGTCTGATTTCAGGCCAGATTTTAACAAACCATTGTACCTCTCTGTCATGCCTGCCCCAGTAGGATTATATGGTACATGAAACTTCCACTTTATCCCTAATTACTGCACCCATTCTTGTAGTCCATGTCCAGTAAAATGGGAGCCTTGATCACTCTTGGTTACCTGAGGTTGACCATAGGCCACAAAGAGATGCTGTAGGCTTTTTTTGGTCATTTGCTGGTCTGCACAGTGCCCAAGTAAAAGCACCAGAAGTCCAGTAGCTGTGTCCACACCAGTCGTGATATATCGATACCTCTCTGACACAGGCAGAGGCCCAATATAGTCTGATACCTGACAAGGGGTATTGGCTGCTTAGGTGTTGTCTCATGTTACTGTGGGACTCAGTGTAAGTCCCTTTTAGAGCATACAGTGCACTCCTGCAGGGCTCTGCTGATTTCTTCAAAGGTCAGTGGCAAACCCCACCAACGGGCCCACGTGCAACAAACATGGATGTAACCTTTGGGCCACATCAGAGGCAGGATTTCCTTCTAGCAAATGTACCTGGGCCAATTCATCTGCTTCATCATTTCCTGGGGATGCTAGCAGCAAATGACCTATCACATGATACGCTGTAACTTTCAGTGTGACCAGAGGCCCAGAAGTTTTGCTAGAACTTTTGCCCCCAAAGGGGTCGGTGACCAACCAGTCAGTTGGCACAGTATCATGTCTGTAGCCACAGAGTCAGGCCCCAACAGATGGCCCAGCTGTAAGTGCAGACCAACTACTGAGGAGGGCTCCTGGGTATCATGAGCCACACTGCCTGCAGCTCTGCCCATTGACTGTTCTTCCCCTCACCATCTTCCATGCATACTGTCTCAGTCTCAGGATGGAAAGCCGTGGCCCTCCATTCTGGGAGCTGCTCACGGCTATAGCCATCTGTATACCGTGCATCTTCAGATAATAGGGTTTCTTCCCTCATGATAAGGGCTTTATGCCACTAAGTGGCTCCAAAGCATGTTCCTCCTGCCTTTCACTGGTATATAGCACTGGCCCCAGTAAGCACTGGAGTTCTCCACTCCAGCTAGTAGAGAGGGTGCTGCTGTAGATATGCACCCCACTTTGCCAGTGTACATGTTTGTGCCATGCCACTCCATGATTTTTGGGTCCAATCTTGTACCCACCCCATAATAGGATAGGTGGTTATTACCTTTATTGGGGCTGTTCCAGTGATGGGTTCCATAGCCAGCAAGTCATGGTACATGGCAACCAATTTTTTCTTTATTAAGGTGTACTGTACCTTTGCTCTTCTCCAGAGTTGTAACCAGAACCCAATAGGTTGGTAAGTTCGTTCAAGCTGCTTACAGAGGCTCCAGCCATCCAACTTGCAGGGCCTTGACAAGTCCATCACACTCAAGGCCTGCATGGCCTTGACCACCCATTTTGCAGTGGTAAAGGTAGATAGATGCACATGTCTCATCCCAGTCCCAGCTGATGCCCTTTCATATCATACAGTATAAAGGCTTTGGACTCTGTTCCAGGTGTGGGATAAATACCCTCCAGTAGCCTAAAAGACCCAAAAACTCTTGCAATAGTGTTAACAGTTGTAGAGGTAGGAAAGACCTAGACTTTGTCTCTGACTGCTTCTAGGATAACTTTGGTCTTGACCAGACAATCCCCAAGAATTTAACTCAAAAGCCCAGGTCCCTGGACCTTGGTGCTATTCACAGCCCATGCTTTCTCCTGCTTCACCTTCTAGGTCTATAAGAGAAACAGAAGTAAGCATGACATCATCAGTATAATGGTACAGCTGCACTGATGGTGGTTTCTCCCATGCTGCCAAGTCCTGAGCTACATGTGGTGGGACTGCGGTGGTACACCCCTGTGGAAGGACAGTGAAAGTTTGTTGCCGTCTTTCCTGTGTGAAGGCAAACTGTTCCTGACCTTACTGTGCTATATCAATAGAGAAGAAGGCATTGGCAAGATCCAAGAACTACTATGTCCCTAGTTGTTGACTGAGGGTATCCGTAAGGGCTGCAATAGAGGGGAGGGCAGCATGCAGAGAGGGGGTATTATGACTTCATTCAGTTCTCTGTAATTAATCCACAGTCATATGATAGGAGCCATCCAGCTTTTTTACTGACCACACTAGGGAATTAAAAGAGCTATGGGTGGGCTTTATAATACCGACCCTCTCCAGTTCCTGGAGGGTTTCTCTAATTTGTTTTTGCCCTCCCGGCAATTTGTATTGTTTGGTATTAGTTACCCACCGAGGCACAGGCAAAGCTACAGGCTGGTACTTAGCATGTCTCATTAGAACTGCCCTCACCACACAAGCCCTCAGTAGTCTGTGCTCACTTGCAGTGGTCTATAACTGTAGGCCCTGTAGGATATCTATCCCCAAGATATATTCAGGGGTAGGAGAGATAAACACAGTATACTCATTTGTGGGTTGATGCTCTATTCCTAACAGGATTCAGGTTTGTTTCAGTCTGGTAGTCTGACCCCCATATCCATTTATAATAGCGGCAGTTCCAGAAAATTTATGGCTCAGGATTGCCATGAATCAATGAGCATTTGGTTCCTGTGTCTACCAGAGCCAGGACACATTCTGGGGACCAGTGAATTGATATTTCAACATGTGTCCTCTGGTCCCCACCTAGTCCCTCAAGGTGAGTACCTCGACCCTCCCCTTGGTCAAACCATATTTCCCAGTTGGCTTCCTGTAACCGTCCAGGTGAGCTCAGCTCACTCTCCAACAGAAAGTCTTTCATGCTCACAGGCCAGATTTTAAAGCTTTGTCTCTGGCTTCCATTCCTTGGTCCTTGCCTTAGAAGCTGGCTGAAACTACTGCTCTGGCTTCAGTTGTTTCCACATCTCTAATAAGATTTTATTTGACTCCCTATCCAATTTCTCTTTGTTTGCTTCTGCCTCTATCAAATCAACCCATGTCTGTCCTCTTGACCTTTACAGGGCCCTTTAACCCCTTCCTCTCAGTAGCAAACCACACTCCCTTCCATGACTGCATCACTTCAGCCTCCCCAGATCTGCCACAGTATGGGTAAGCACATTTATGGGCTGCCCTATGTGAGGGGTAAGAGTGGCCACCAGGGGCGCAAAGAGGGACAGGGGGACTTTGTGCAGCACTTTATCCCTCATCCCTGTGGTAAACAGCTCCTTGTCCAGGTCATGATTTCCTGGGTTATAAATGGCATTTTTCATGTCCAACTCTGGTAACACCTGTTGGAGCTCAGCATATATCTGCCATCCAGAGGAGGAAGATGGTAAGTCACCCTGATTGGGCAATGCAGTGCAAAGGGCTCAAGAAGTGGTTACCTGGGGTCTGGTATGCATTCTGCAGTCACTGTTGGAAGGCAGGATGAGTTGTCAGGGAAGACAGCTTTCCCGCCTCTGAACCAGACAGGAGGATACCATCCACCCCATATCCCAAAGATGCAGGAGCCAGGCTGATACAGATTCCGAGGGTTTCTGCTGAAACCAGGATCCCAAATCTACCAGCTCTGCCTGTGAATAGAGATGGAATGTGGAGTGCTCCACAACCTGGGGAGGGGGCTGCACCTCTCCCAGGGGAACCTGTGGTTGCTGGGTCTTTATTATCTTGACTACAACTGGGTGGGATTTCAGTAGGGGAGGGGTTGGTGCCTCCAGCACCACCTCCACCTCCACTTCCTCCTCTGATGTATCCCTCCACCACTTCCTGGGCTGATGGCAGCTCTCTTGCTGCTACGCAGAGTGCCGCCATCAGTCATCAACATATCTTTTACCTTCTCCACAGTGCCTCACTTCTCGCGTTCTCATGCTCCCTCTTCTTATGCTTCTCGTAGAAGCACATCCTTCTCATTTATAGCCTTTTTTTTAACACTGTGAGAAATAGCCAACCCACAGCTCCCGCTGCCTCTCAGGCATTCCATTTCTCCAAGGGTTTCCATGTTTCATGGAGTGCCTCCACCACTACTTTAGGTGTTACCTCCACATACCTCCAGTCCTGGAGTGAGGCTTATGCCTCTAGGATGACCTCCACCTCAGACCACATGCCCAGTGGTGGATACCTGAGTATCTCCCCACTCATAGGGGCAGCCAGCTGAATCGCCCCTCCCATGAGAGCAGCTTGTTCCTCTTTTTCAGCCTGCTGCGAATCCTGCCAACTCTGCCATTTGTAACACTGGATTTCAGCTCTGGGCAAGTTCACTCTGGATTTGGCCAGACTGGAAAAACAACAGAGCTTTGGGAAAAGGGTTCATACCCAGCTTTATTCTCGCAGTGATCAGTCAAGCGCTTAGATTACATCCACTGCATCCAAATGCAGCAAACCTGCAATCCATAATCTGCCCAGAGGTCTTCTGTAGCAACACAGACAATAATGTCTTGTTGCCAATACGTGTGTAAACATACCCCTTTGCAGTAGGCCAGTTATCACATTAGCATGAGATAGCACTGCAGATGCGCAGTGGGTCAGGTGATCATCCTGGCAATAACAACTCCATTTCCCCTACAGGAGGCATCATACCTAGGAATGATTATGTCTTTGGCCATTGGTGATTGAACTCTGTGTTCCCTCTCTCTTCCCTAGAGTTGAGAGGGTGGGACGGAAAGTTCATCTCTCTTATCTTGGTTGGTTCCCTGGCAACCAGCCCTCATCCTTAGGGGCTTTCCAGAAATCCCCTCAGATGTGTTTGAAAGGGACTGTTACAAATAGCAAAAGACATCTTTATTGCTCTTATCACATAGGAAAATGCAAGGTTTTAGGAACCTTGTACCTGCAACATAGGGATGAAGAAGACCTTATATATACTTATTATAAATCACAATGTCATAGCCCCTTTCTGTTTTTCCTAACCTGGTGAATTGGGTTAGATAATATGAAAAATAATAAATGTTTCTCAGTTTTCTTTCCATCCTATAGCAATCCACAGGTGGCCATTATTGCTCCAAAAATTTTAGAATACCTGTTCTTCAAATGCATTTATCCAGTGAATCCTAATGTGTATTTTTTAAAAGGAAGATAAAGAAGTGGGAAATTTTATACTTTTCACTCCTCCTATAGGAAGATCATTTTCTACTCCCCTAGTTTATCTTAGGCTCCTGGTTAGGGCTGAGAATTTCTAAGCGAATGCTAAAGATGTGAACCAGAACAGGGGCGTGTATGGTAAGTAATGGAACAGGTAATTTTTAAGCTAGATCTTAAAGGATAGGTAGAATTTGAACAGGAAAAATGGTGGAGGATAATGTGAACAAGGGATATTTGTAAAATCTGTTAGTGGTGGGAAAGGAAAACTTACTCCCTAGGGGACATTTGAACTGACAATTTTGGAACAATTATCAAGTTTTGTATTGTGTTTGTATGTCTTAAGGTGAAACCAGAAACATAAGTCAAACAGATCATCATTACATATGTTTATGTAAGTATCAGAAAGAAAGGGTCTCTCTAATAGTATGTTTTCACATATGAGTAGTATGAAACTGTTAACAGCCAGTACAAATGATCACATATCTTGATTATGTTTTATCACTAATAACCAAGTTTTCCTTAATTATTCTAAATTTTTAAAGAGTTTAAGATAGTGCAATTATTATGCCTAGCTCTCATCTATTCATATATTAAGTATCCATTACTTTTAAAGGGGTGCAACAAATTTAGAATTATTAGAATTCCTAGTGTCAGAATTGTGTGAGCAGTGTACTCTGTTTTGTTATGAGTGGTTTTAATGAGCTAATTAGTTACATGAATACTATTTCCCCACAGATACTTAAAAAGCTGTCCTTGAAAAGATAGCTAAGTAACTTGTTAACTAAGTTGTAATTCTTATCAAGGATTTTTTTGAAAAGTGTAAATTTAAACATTTTGTAGGCTTTTTTAAAATTAAAGTTATCATTGATATACAATCTTATGATGGTTTCACATACACAAAACAGTGGTTTCAACATTGACTCATACAGTCAAGACCTCACCACCCCCATTGTCACTATCAACGTAGTAAGATGTTAGAGAGTCATTAATTGTATTCTTCGTGCTGTACTACTGTCCCAGTGACCTACCTATGTTGTGATTTCTAATTATAGTGCCCCTTACTCCCCTTCTCCCTCCCTCCCCACCCTCCCCTACCCTTTCCCTTTGGTAACTACTAGTCCCTTCTCAGTGTTTATAAGTATACTGCTTTTTTTGGTTCCCTCTGTTTTGCTTTGTTTTTGTACTCCACAAATGAGTGAAATATTTGGTATTTGTCTTTCTCCATGTAAGCCTTTCTTGTGGAAAAGATGTAATTTTGAATTACAGAGAACTGAAGTTCAGAGTATCTTGCCATACCAACAGGTGTGGTAGCTGTGGGCCAAATCAGACATCTGTTTTGTAGAAACTTGTATTAACTAACGGTGCTAACTGAGCTGATAAGGGGACTTCCAAAAAAATTATTGTTTTCTTCATTGACTTTCCTAAGGTTAAATATTTATCAGGGATTGTGTTCAGGTTTTTTTCCCCTTAGAAATTAAAAAATTTAGATTAAATAGCTGTATATTGGTTGGAATTTTTGTACTATAACAATAAATGTGGGTATAAATACCTGAGACTGAAATTTAGGATTCTTGCAGCTTACTGATGTTCAGTTTTTAAATGTCTTAAATATTTTCTTAATTTTGATCATTAATGTGCTGAATTAACATAGATTAGAGAAACAAAATTTCTGGAATCACAAACACACTTATTTAACCAAGTGAAGAACCTTTGCATTTCTTTAGAAGTAGTATCATTTATATAGATGGGTTAAGTACTTCCATGTTTGAAATTCAGCAAGAGATTGTACATATATAGGCGTTACCATATTTTACAGTTGAGGAAACTGTGTAACTATGACTTTGATTTATTCATTGACAAATATCTATTGAGTTTTTACATAATGCCATGCACTGTTCTGGGTAATAGAAATACATCAGTGAACTAAATACAAATATTTATAACTTTTCTGGAGCTTACATTCCAGTGGCATTTGTCTAATGAGTGGCAAAACGAGGACAATTGATTTGGTTTAGAATTGTAATTGTCTTAGTATGAAATTGGGTTGGCAAATATTTTTTATCCTGACTGCCAGTTGAAATAGTTTTGTCATGGCTGCCTGAAGTCTAAGTTATGTAAGATTTCTTTTCTAACTCTGAGGCAGAGTTTTTGATGTCTGCTTTGGGTTTAGGAGGGGGGAACTGATTTCATGAAATTGTCAGCCCCTGCCCTTTAGCTAATTTTCTCTCCCCATTCTGTTGAGTAGCTTTATAGTGTAAAGATTAGGGAGTGGGAGAAGGTACTCTGGAGTGAGACTGCATGGATTTAAATCTTAGTGCCTTCACTGCTATTCTTGTGATGTGGACAAGTTACTTAACCTCTTTGTAAGCCATTTGTCTCTTCTGTGAGGTAGGAGAAGTAATACCAAGTCACAGGATCATTCTGAGGAGTGAGTTGACACACTCAAATATATAAAGCTGTGTTTGGCACATAGTATACTTGACAAATATTTGTGGTGTTTATTATTCCTCCCTTTCATTTACAGTTCTGCAGTACAAAAGTTTGGGAAATCAAAAGGTTTTTGTTAACCATTTGACAACAAACTTTATCTGAAGTGACATGAGGCTATCTCAAGGTACTTGAGCCTTATACTGCAAACTTATATACTTCATTGTATTTGTTTGATTTTGTTATTGCTGCAGTTTGCGTTGGTTGAGGTGTTACATAACATATGATATATACACGTGAGTAATAACTTTTTAAAGTATCATGATATACATTCTTATGATGGTTTCAGATACTTGACACAGTTGTTCAGCATTCACCCATATTATCAAGTCCTCACCTCCTCCAGTGTAGTCACTGTCAATCAACATAGTAAGATGTTACAGTCATTAACTGTATTCTCTGTGCTGTATTGAGTAATAACTATCGGAACACATCAGGCCTAAAGGGTTTTGGTAAAGAATGTAGACCTCTGTTAGTCAAAATCACATTGCATGGCTAAGTGTGTCTTTTTCTTGTAGTAGTAATCTCTGAATTTGTGATGATTTTAAATAGCTTACCTGGTCAGTAGTTGCCATAGTCGGTTAGTAAAACTGCATTGAGTTTTAAGAGGAAGAGTAATAATAAATTCATCTGATCTGTTGTTCTTAAAAACTTGCTTGTAAAAATATATTTTATTACTTGTAATCTGCTTGTTTTTATTATTTAAAAAACTCAAAATATCTCTTGGGGGTTAAAAAAATGGTTTCAAGAAACATACCAGTCTTAAGAACATAAGTTTGCTCTCCAATAGTAACAAGGTGGTTTTTTCCCCTGTAATTCTAAAGTACTGTGAAAGCCATTCGTTATATTATGATAGTGCAGTAATCTTTCATTTAGTCAACATTCTTTTGTTACTGGCTTCCGCAAACAATCTTGTCAACAGAAAATGCAAAACAAATAATAACCTGAAAGTCACTTATATGTAGAAGACTTTTCCACTTAGGCAGTTTTTAAAAATTTATACCTAGCCATATTCCAAAACGAATTTCATTCTCTTTTCAAAGATACATAAATAACAGTAAAATATATTAAAAGTAATGGAGTCTACTTATTAACTTAGACATAATTTGAATTCCTAGCTTGGTCCAAAGTAGAATGATTGCGGAAAAAGGAAGCTTGTTGCCAGTACCTCAGTAGGGTAGATAACAAGCTTGATCAAGAGAGTTGGAAAATTATTTTTTAAAAGTTGGTAGAAGCATTTGTCTGCCTTGATTGTGGCCCACTTCTTTCTCCTGTGGAGTATGTTCAGATGAAACTTGTTCTCTGCTTTGCTATTGTGTCTCTGCCTTTCAGTTTGGTGGGGACAAGAACCAAACAAATAAAAACTTTCACTCTGCTTTGCTTAACAAAAAAAAGTTGATAGAATGTTTTACCTATAACATTCTGATAGGGGAAACAACTCTTTGTAGTTCAGGGGGTATGTTGTTACTCTGCAGATTCTCGTAAGTCAGTGCTATAGTACCTTGTTACTGGCTTTGCAATATTTTAGAGATTTTATGAACTTGTGTACATTTTTTAAATGATCAAGGTGTCAGTACACATGCTTTTAGAGAGTCCACTAAAATGGCCTAAACTTTTATACTTTGAAGGGGGTAAACTTTCTCTGTTTTTATGGAAAAAGGGCTTACCTGGAGCTTTAACTCTTTCAAATGTGATAAATGAGAATTTACAGGAATATAGTGTTAAAAATTGATCATGCCATAATGCTTTAAACTAACTGTCGCCATATAAAATGACAGTGGGATTTTAGAGGATGGTAGGGGTAGTTTTATTAAATTTTGTTTTAGACTGTTAGAAGAGAAAAATAATTCTTATTTGTCTCTGGAAATCTTAGTATATTATTAGTGTTGCTCTTCTCCTTGGAATTCTTAGCTATCCGTAAAATTAGAAAAAAAATTTGTGTGAAAAATGTTACAAGCTATTGCAAGCAAGCTTTTAGTTTATTCATATTGAAAAGACAGAGTATGGCCTTTTGAGTGCACCTTGTTAAGTGGAGACCTCCCTGCTTGTATTATTAGATGATTATACAAAGATTTCAGTGCAGTGCGTCAACATATTGAATTATGAGGCTAGTGTGTGTGTGTGTTTTTTAATATCTAGGCTTCTTGATTCTGATAATTAGCTAGGTTTTGAAACCTCTATGATACAAATTTTTTTTTGTACTTTATCAAAAAAAGTCAGTGGGTCAGCAGACTATACCTATATCCTAAATTATTTACAGCTGAACCTTGCTTAATCACAAATATTTAAGTGCTTAGAATAGAATCACCTGTATGATGTTAGTTTGTTCATTAAGGGTAGAGGGTACTAGCATTTGTTCAAAGCCTACTATTTTAGTGGTGTTACAGATTTATTTTTAGTTGCTATAACCTGATTTTGTCTTTAATTTGTGTCCAAACCTAAAGTATTTAGTACTTTATTTGCTAAGTCTTTGAATGTTGAAGTTTGCTCCTTAATAGTATAGTTCCTAAATATTCTCACTTTTCAGTAGGTTTAAGGAATGTTTTAAAATCGCTAAACCAAACTCATATATATCCAGTGTGTGTTTGTTTTTAAAGAAAGAAGACTCTTAAAGTAAAACAGATTTTGTTAGATACTTTATTTCCTTTTTTTAAGCAAGATACTCTTATTTTAGAAATATCAGAAACTACAGTAATAGTGAAGTAACTTCAGGCTGGTTGTGGATAAAATGAGAGTTCCTGTGACCAGGATTCTCACCTGGCCCTGGTTGACTAGCTCACTGCACACATGTGGGCAAAAATGGCTGTTGACTCTATATAAAGAGCTCTGCTCAGTGCTCTGGGTACGACATGGTAGCACGGCTGCAAGGCTACAGGAGAGCAGAGCAGAGGCTGGAGTGGTGGCAGCGCTGAGGTCAAAGGCGCAGAGGATGGCTGTGCAGGCAGAGAGGCCCAGAAGACAGCTGTGTGGGACGGCTGTGAAGCAGGGACAGAGGACGGCTGTGCGGACAGGGCCCCAGAGGCAGACACCAGCTTGCTGCATGCAGACTCACTCTGAGTGAACGGGATTTTAGTAACTGACCAACCACCTGGAAATGAAGTTGGGTATAAGAACGTTTTGCTGTCAATTTTTTTGGTCACATTAAATCCATAGTGAGCTTGCCTGGGGCGGAAACCCATTGGCAAGACACTGGTAATAGCTGAATCAACGTGGAACACTTTGCACTGGTGACCCCTAGTGGTCTGGGCGTTAAAAAAAAAGATCTGATGTTAGTATCATGGTATTTTTTTTTTTAGAGTCTCATGCGACAGTCACGTGCTCATTGTTGAATGAACTCAGGTGATAAATAAAATATGGTGCCAGTCAATACCTTTACCTACATTCAGGGGAAGAAAAGTTGTCTTAAAAATGAACAATAAGTGGGCCTCTGCACGGCTGCGGGCCCATTCTGCCTTCCGCCTTCCGCACCTACGCTGCTGCTTCAACCCTCAGGAGGAGCAGGGACGCTCTGACTGGCCAGGTGGCCCTTCCAGACCCGGTGTTGCGCCTCCTCCTGGGGCGCTGGCTCCTGCTCTACAAGTGCAGTTATTGCTGCTCTCACCCGCGGCTGGGGTGACACAGGCCTAAGCCAGGTACTGAGATCTTTCTGGAACACCATTCTCCGAAAAGAGCCAGGTCTCCTTGGGGCAATGGCTGATCTCTAGGATTGAGGAGGAAACAGACAAGGTGAGCTTGGGACTTCTTATTTTGCCAGAAATTGAAATCATATCCTGTTTAAAGTCCAGCTGAAACATCACTTTCTTCGAGAAGCCTCATCAGTGCCCTTGTTCTTGTTGCATTTTGCCTGCACTTCCACCAAAGTTAAAAAAAGGCAGAGGTGAAAGAGGGAATTTGAGATGGTGGTGTGAGAGGTGAGATGGAGAGCTCCTCCCAAAACCACAACAGTTCAAAAATATAGTTAATTAATACAACTAACCATAAGACAGCAACAAGAAAGAAGGCTAAACCAGACTGTATACACACCTGATGAAGAGAGCACACCTCACAAAACAGGGTAACGTACGAAAGCCTTAATGCAACGTGACCCAAGCCCTTCCCACACTCCAGCTCACCTGCGGGAGGAAGAGAAATGGAGCGGGGGAGGGGGTGGAGGCCTGGGACTGCTGAACACCTAGCCCTGGAGATCTGCTTTGTGAGCAGAAACCTATAGTGTGTGGTGCCCTGGCTGTTGGGGAGCTCGGCCAGCTGGAGGCTTGAGAAACTTGACATTCCAACCATTTGTGGAGTAGGGGATCCACAGCCGGCCGCTGTGTGTCAGAGGAAAGGCAGGCAGTCTGAGAGGCTTCCTAGCAGCGAGAGGGCTACTGAAGGGGCAGGGTTTGCATGGAGCTTGCTACATGAGAGAAGGGAGAGCTGGACAAGGTTAAGGTTGTCTGGGTGCGCTCTGCCCAGCTGGTTGGGAACTCTGAGAAGCTTTAGGTGTTCCATCCTGCTGTCTGCCTACTCAGCTCCAAGGCTTCCCACTGTGACACCAGCCTGCACCTTCCACCTACGCTGCCAGCACTGGTTTGCAAACTGACAGCCACTGTGCTGGTGTCAGGCCAGCCAGAGGGAGGCCCCACCTACAATGCACAGAGGCTTACATGTATGTGCTTGACCATCTTGCTCTGACACTGGAGACAGGCACCGCAGACAAGAATCAGAAAACAGATCTTTCCTCCCCCCAGGCATGAGCTCTGCTCCCCTATGACCACCACCCTCAATCTCGGGGCTGAGCAGCTCCAGACTGGAGTTTCTGTGCACTAGTGGGCACCAAACAGAAATAGGAAACATCAAAAGAACATGCTTCAGACCAAAATCTCACAAACCCCAGAAAGAGGGCCAAATGAAACTGAACTAAATCTTCCTGAAAGGGAGTCCAAAATAAAAATTATAAACATGCTAATGGAGGTACAGAAAAATATTCAAGAACTCCGGAACGAATTTAAGTCGGAGATTCACTTAAGAAATTCCATATCTGAAATGAAACATACAATGGAGGGATTTAAAAGCAGATTAGATGTAGTAGAAGAGATGGTAAATGGAATAGAAATTAGAGAAGAGTAATACAAAGAATCTGAGGCACAAAGAGAAAAGAGAATCTCTAAGAATGAAAGAATATTGAGAGAACTGTGTAACCAATCCAAACGGAACAATATTCGCATTATAGGGGTATCAGAAGAAGAGGAGAGAAAAAGGGATAAAAAGTGTCATTGAGGAGGTAATTGCTGAAAACTTCCCCAATCTGGGAAAGGAGACAGTCTCTCAAGCCATGGGGGTGCACAGATCTCCCAACACAAGGGACCCAAGGAAGAAAACATCAAGACATATAATAATTAAAATGGCAAAGAACAAGGATAAAGACAGACTTTTAAAAGCACCTAAAGAGAGAAAAAAGATCACATACAATGGAAAATCCATCAGACTATCCTCAGACTTCTCAACAGAAACCTTACAGGCCAGAAGGGAGTGGCATAATATATTTAATGCAATGAAGCAGAAGGGCCTTGAACCAAGAATGCCCTACCCGGCAAAGTTATCATTTAAATTTGAAGGAGGGATTAAACAATTTTCAGATAAGTAAAAGCTGAGAGAATTTACCTCCCACAAACCAACTATACAGTGTATTTTGGAGGGACTCCTATAGATGGAAGTATTCGTAAGGCTAAAAAGATGTCACCCAAGGGAAGACAGAGTACAGAATATGATTCATAACATAAAAAGGATGGAGGAGGAAAAAAAAAGAATCTTTAAGTTGTATTTGTAGTAGAATAGGTAGTGAGTTGAATTAGACTGTTAGATAGTAAGGAATTACCCTTGAACATTTGGTAACCATGAATCTAAAGCCTGCAATGGCAATAAGTGCATACCTATCGATAATCACCCTAAATATAAATGGTCTGAATGCACCAATCAAAAGACATAGAGTTACTGAATGGATAAAAAAAAAACAAGACCCATCTGTATGCTGCATACAAGAGACTCACTTCAAACCCAAAGATAATCACAGACTAAAAGTAAAGGGATGGAAAAAGATATTTCATGCAACTAATAGTGAGAAAAAAGCAGGAGTTGCAGTACTTGTATCAGACAAAATAGACTTCAAAACAAAGAAAGTCAAAAGAGACAAAGAAGGACATTACATAATGATAAAAGGGTCAGTCCAACAAGAGTATATAACTATTATAAATATCTATGCACCCAACATAGGATCACCTACATATGTACAACAAATACTAACAGAATTAAACGGGGAAATAGAATGCGATGCATTCATTTTAGGAGACTTTAACACACCACTCACTCTAAAGGACAGATCAACCAGACAGAAAATAAGTAAAGAGATAGAGGCACTGAACAACATATTAGAACAGATGGACCTAATGGACAACTACAGAACACTCCATCCAAAAACAGCAGGATACATACTCTTCTCAAGTACACATGGAACATTTTCAAGAATAGATCATATATTAGGCCACAAAAAGAACCACAGTAAATTCAGAAAGACTGAAATTGTATCAACCAGCTTCTCAGATGACAGCGGTATGAAACTAGAAATAAATTACACAAAGAAAATGAAAAAGCCCACGAACACATGGAGGCTTAATAACAGGATCCTAAATAATCAATGGATCAATGACCAAATAAAAACAGAGATCAAACAATGTGTAGAGACAAATGACAATAATTCAACACAACAAAATCTGGGAAGCAGCGAAAGCTGTGCTAAGAGGGAAATATATTGGAATACAGGCCTACCTCAGGAAAGAAGAACAATCCCAAATGAACAGTCTAAACTCACAATTAATGAAACTAGAAAAGGAAGAACAAATGAGGCCCAAAGTCAGTAGAAGGAGGGAAATAATAAACATTAAAGCAGAAATAAATAAAATTGAGAAGAACAAAACAGTAGAAAGAATCAATGAAAGCAGGATCTGGTTCTTGGACAAAGTAAACAAAATAGATAAACCCCTACCCAGACTTATCAAGAAAAAAAGAGAGTCTACACACATCAACAGAATCAGAAATGAGAAAGGAAAAATCACTATGGACACCACAGAAATATAAAGAATTATGAGAGAATACTATGAAAAATTATATGGTAACAAACTGGATAACCTAGAAGAAATGAACAACTTTCTAGAAAAATACAACCTTCCAAGACTGACCCAGGTAGAAACAGAAATTCTGAATAGACCAATTACCAGCAAAGAAATTGAATTGGTAATCAAAAAACTACCTAAGAACAAAACCCCTGGACCAGATGTTTCACTTCAGAATTTTATCAAACATTTAGTGAAGAACTAATACCCATCTTCCTCAGTTTTCCAAAAAATAGAAGAGGAGGGAATACTCCCAAACTCATTCTACGAGGCCAACATCACTCTAATACCAAAATCAGACAAAGACACCACAAAAAAAGATAGTTACAGACCAATATCCTTGATGACCATAGATGCAAAAATACTCAACAAAATATTAGCAAACCGATTTAAAAAATACATCAAAAACAGCCATCGTGATGAGGTTGAAATCACCTGAAGTATGCAAAGATTGTACAATATTTGAAAGTCCATCAACATCATACACTACATCAACAAAAAGAAGGGTAAAACCCACATGATCATCTCCATAGATGCTGACAAAGCACTCAACAAAATTCAGCATCCATTCATGATAAAAACTCTCAACAAAATGCATATAGTGGGCAAGTACCTCAACATAATAAAGGCCATATATGACAAACCCACAGCGAACATTATACATAATAGCGAGAAACTGAAAGCTTTCCCTTTAAGATTAGGAACAAGACAAGGATGCCCACTCTCCCCACTTTTATTCAACATAGTTCTGGAAGTCCAAGCCATGGCAATCAGACAACACAAAGAAATAAAAGACATCCATATTGGCAAGGAAGAAGTCAAACCGTCCCTGTTTGCAGATGACGTGATATTGTACATAAAAAACCCTGAAGAGTCCACACCAAAACTACTAGATCTAATATCTGAATTCAGCAAAGTTGCGGGATACAAAATTAATACTCAGAAATCTGTTGTATTCCTGTACAATAACGATGAACTAGCAGAAAGAGAAATCAGGAAAATAATTCCATTCACAATTGAATCAAAAAGAATAAAATACCTAGGAATAAACCCAACCATGGAAGTGAAAGACCTACCCTGAAAACTACAAGACACTCTTAAGAGAAATTAAAGGGGACACTAACAAATGGAAATTTATCCCATGCTCTTGGCTAGGAAGAATTAATATTGTCAAAATTTCCATCCTGCCTAAAGAAATCTACAGATTTGCAATCCCTATCAAAATACCTACAGCATTCTTCAATGAACTAGAGCAAATAGTTCTAAAATTCCTATCAAACCAAAGAGGACCCTGAATAGCCAAAGCAATCCTGAGTAAGAAGAATAAAGCAGGGCGAATTACGCTCCCTGACTTCTAGCTCTACTACAAAGCCACAGTAATCAAGACAATTTGGTGCTGGTACAAGAACAGACCCATAGACCAGTGGAACAGAATAGAGAGCCCAGATATAAACCCAAGCATATATGGTCAATTAATATACGATAAAGGAACCATGGAGATACAATGGGGAAATGATAGCCTCTTCAACAACTGGTGTTGGCAAAACTGGACAGCTACGTGTAAGAGAATGAAACTCAATTACTGTCTAACCCCATACACAAAAGTAAACTCAAAATGGATTAAAGACCTGAATGTAAGTCATGAAACCATAAAACTCTTTGAAAAAAATAGAGGTAAAAATCTCTTGGACATAAACATGAGCAACTTCTTCATGAACATATCTCCCCGGGCAAGGGAAACAAATGCAAAAATGAACAAATGGGACTATATCAAACTAAAAAGCTTCTGTACAGGAAAGTATGCCATCAGTAGAACAAAAAGACATCCTGCAGTATGGGAAAATATATTAATAAATGACATGTCTGATAAGGGGTTGACATCCAAAACATATAAAGAGCTCAGGCACTTGAACAAACAAAAAGCAAACAAGGCAATTAAAAAATGGGCAGAGGAGCTGAACAGACACTTCTCTAAAGAAGAAATTCAGATGACCAACAGGTACATGAAAAGATGCTCCACATCGCTAATCATCAGAGAAATGCAAATTGAAACCACAATGAGATATCACCTCACACCAGTTAGAATGGCCACCATCCAAAAGACAAACAACAACAAATGTTGGCGTGGATGTGGAGGAAGGGGAACCCTAGTACACTGCTGGTGGGAATGTAAGTTAGTTCAACCGTTGTGGAAAGTAGTATGGGGGTTCCTGAAAAAGCTAAAAATAGAAATACCATTTGACCCAGGAATCCCACTCCTAGGAATTTACCTTAAGAATGCAGCAGCCCAGTTTGAAAAAGACATATGCACCCCTGTGTTTTTCGCAGCACTATTTACAATAGCCAAGAAATGGAAGCAGCCTGTGTCCATCAGTAGATGAATGGAAAAGGAAGAGGTGGTACATATACACAATGGAATATTATTCAGCCATAAAAAGAAAACAAATCCTTCCATTTGCAACAGCATGGATGGAGCTAGAGGGTATTATGCTCAGTGAAATAAGCCAGGTGTAGAAAGACAAGTGTCAAATGATTTCACTCATATGTGGAGTATAAGAACAAAGAAAAAACTGAAGGAACGAAACTACAGCATACTCACAGAACCCAAGAATGGACTAACAGTTACCAAAGGGAACGGGAGTAGGGAAGATGGGTGGGAAGGGAGGGATGAGGGTGAAAAAGGGCTATTACAATTAGCACACATAGTGTAGGGGTGGAGGTGGGGTGGGAGGATACCGGGAAGGCAGTATAACACAGCGAGGATGAGTAGTGATTCTATAGCATCTTACTTCGCTGATGGACAGTGACTTTAGTGGGGTATGTGGTGGGGACTTGATAATTGGGTGAGTCTAGTAACCATAATGTTGTTCATGTAATTGTTTATTAATAATAGCAAAATAAATAAATAAGTTTTTAAAAATGGAAAAAACGAACAATTAAATTTTTTACTCTAAATTGAGTTTGGGTATGGAAACATTCATAAAAGTTGATTTGTCTTTTACAGTGTATTTGTAGTGATGAATTTCAAGTTAATGATTTACTCAATTTTATATCCTTGAGGCCAAATAATTAAGTACATATTAACACAGCTGTTTACACAGTCATATGATTTCTTTAGCCTGCTTAGTGAATTAGGGATAGGTTACATTAATAATGATTTTCAAATGTTGAACCAGCATATCTGAAATAAATCCCACTTTTTATGTAATTCTTTGTATTGTTGGATTCAACTTGCTAATATTTGTTGAGCGGTTTTGTGTCTTTGTTAATGAAACATATTGGTCGCAGTAGTTTTTCTTTTTGTGATGTTTATGTGGTTTTGTATACATCAATGCTGGCACTATCAAATGAGTTGTCAAGTATGCTCTATGCTTTTATATCCTAGAATAAGTTGCCGAGAACTTGTGTCATCTCTTTCTTAAATGTTTGGTGGAATTTATCAGTGAACCCATCTGGGCCTAGTGCCTTCTGATTTTCAAGGTAATTGATCACTGATTGAATTTCTTTAATAGTGTCTTGCCAGTGGGTTTGAGCCCCGGACAAATTCACTGTGTATTCGGTGAGACCAAAGAAATGACTGACAGTGGAATGATCTTGGGGTGAAAGGGTTTAAACCCAACCTTATTCCCACGGTGGCAAGTCAATCACTAGAATCCTGTCCACTCAGAGCAAGTCTGCGTGCAGCAGCCAGTCTCTGTTTCTGGGCCTCTCTGCCCCTGCAGCTGTCTCAATCTCTGTCCTTGATGCTGCCACCACTCCAGTCTCATCTCTACTCTTGTGCATATTACCAAGAAAGGCATTTCTTTATATTTCCGCTTCATTCTTTATGCAAGTGATGCTTTTTAGTTATGGCCCTGAGAGTACTATCACAAAGTTCTTGCCTGTGGAAAGGCAGGATTTCAGAGCAAGTTCTTTTTCAACCCTGCCCTCCACCTCTTTCCATGGAAGAACAGCAAGAGAAAGTAAAGCACAGAGGGTGCCAGAAAGTTTTCCATTCATTCAAGAAAAAGTTAAAATCTTCCAATACCTAAAACATATATCCTCTACCCTACCTTGAATCTTGATAAAAAGGTTGATAAAATAGGGTAATATCTGCTCCTAGAAAATATTAAATTTACTTTCATGACAAAAATAGTAACTTCTTTCTGACTCAATGATTAATTCACTGTTACATGAGGCTCCTTCTTTAAAATAAGAAAACAGAGGCACCACAAACCCCAAGTATTTTTCCCAGGCTCTAAGTGCCTTTTCAGCAGCCAAGCCAGTCTTGCTGGCTCTCAGACATATGCTCAGGCTTGCATATATATACATAACACATAAGCATATAATATATGCTTCCAATATAAACACATAAGCATGCCGCGCCCATGCGCATGTGTGCACGTGCACACACACCATTCCTACCTCATCAAATCCCATCTTGTCTGGATACTTAGGCACAACTGAGACAAACTGGGAAGGTTCCATCGGAGGATGGTCAACTGGAAGACACAAGAAACACACAAGTGCTTTGTCAGTAAAAGGCTCAGTGAACAGAATTCTATTCGCACACCTGATCCCTAGGAATACAACCTGGATGTCCAGGACTTGGTGGTTCTCCAGGACTGAGTGGCTATACAAAAACCCTGATGTTCAGGGTTTGTTTATACTCAGATTGCAATATTTGCTACATTCTCCTTAAGACTTATTTTAAGAGGATTCAGGAGCCTGTTCAGGGTAATGGTTAAGAGCAGGGGGGCTGGAGTCAGGTGATCTATGTCTGAACCTTGGACTGTGAAGGTCTGGAAGAGTTAAGTGGCCTCTCCGAGCCTGTTTCTTCCTATGTAAACTCAGGATAACAAGTACCTCTTAGGATGTTATAAAATTTAAGACCTGCGGGCTAAGAAGTCACCAAAGCAAATTAACATAGTAAATACTGAATAACTTTTAAGCTATTACTTACTGTGGCTGGTGATGAAAGAGCTCAGAAACAGGCCAGTCCTTTACTGAATAATGCTTTTTCTATAAAATATGGTCAAAGTCTGGGGCTATTTTTATCCCATCCAGGCCAATTTAGCTACAGATGTGCAAAAGATCCTTTCTATTTAACATGAACTCACCTCTGAGGCCCAGTCCACATCCCAGAACTTGGTACAGGGTCAGTAGGAAGTTTTCAGATGGAAGGGACACCACATATTAATTAAGTAATAAAAGTTTTATTTATCTGATCCCCTAAAAAAAGCTTACTTTACAAACTATGTATTTTAAAGGTTAGAAGCAATGTTGATTAAAGAACCTGAAAAGGTCTTCAAGATTTTTGGTATTGCACAAATTGAAAAGTACATATTTGGTTCTCCTTAAAGGGATAATACAAAGAAAAGTTAAAAGGATGGCTAGGAACTGAGTTCTTTGTGGAATTATTGGAGATGGCCAATACAACAATATCCACTCTCCTTCATTCCAGGCACTGGAGAGGAATCCCTTCCTCACCAGTGAAGTTGGTCACAGCCACGTGAATTGCTGCTGCTCAGCTTTCCAAAAGCTCCTCCCACCCCTGCCCCAGCCCCGCCTCAATGATCACAGCAGCGTATGTCGAGCTGGAGAAGCCACAAATTCAATGCAAGCCGGAATGATGTGCAACATATGGAGAGCAGCGGCCCAGGGAAGACACTGGGGCTGCTGCGTTTTGCGCAGCAAGAAATAAGTTGTATTAAACCAATGAGGGCTGGTACTGTTTGATATCATAGCAAAACTTCACCCATCCTGCCTGAGATACTGCCCAGAGGATGTTATTTATTTAACTTAGCCTGCACCGGGATATTAAAGAGAAACCATGACATCTGGTTTCACATCTTCAAATGATGTGACATTCTAGAAGGCAGTGAGACAGGTTTCCTAAGCTAAACACAGAATTGGTCTCATTACTTCAACACTGACCACATTTCTGTGAGAACACAGTGCATGGGTTTCTATTTCCATTAGCAGCCCAGAATATTTTGGTCCTTTCAGCTCCACCCCACTCTTCATTAATTTCTCTTAAGGTCACCAAATATTGATTGAGGGTCCACCATGTGCAGAAAGAAACTTGACATACAAACTCCTCCCTGTTCATCATGTTGTTTGAGGAGCTGTCTAGCTCTCCCTCCTTGGGTCTTAGACTTGGGAAGGGATAGTTTGAGTTACCCTTTCCACATTGTTGGTCTCTCTGGCTTTCATGTGGCCTGCATGGTTTTGATGTTTCAGCCAAAGACACTGCTTTCAGCTATTTTGCTCCCA
>JAVSCE010014229.1:0-109136 GCA_032199065.1 Smutsia gigantea
AAAAAATCATAGCAAAGAAAGCAGACCACCCAAATACTAACTAAAGGCAAAGAATAAAACACCTATTATAGAAAGAATGGAGGAGGAGGAATAAGAAGGGAGAGAAAGAAAGAAACATCAGACTGTGTTTACAATAACTTAACAAGAAAGTTAAGTTAGATTGTTGGATAGTAAAGAAGCAACCCTTCAACCCTTGGTAACCACGAATCTAAAGCCAGCAATGGCAATAAGTACATACCTATCAATAATTACCCTAAATGTAAATGGACTGAATGCACGAATCAAAAGACACAGAGTAACAGAATGGATAAAAAAGCAAGACCCATCTATATGCTGCCTACAAGAAACTCACCTCAAATCCAAAGATATACACAGACTAAAAGTGAAGGGATGGAAAGATATTTCATGCAAACAACAAAGAGAAAAAAGCAGGTGTTGCAGTACTTGTATCAGACAAAATAGACTTCAAAACTAAGAAAGTAGCAAAAGATAAAGAAGGACACTACATAATGATAAAGGGGTCAGTCCAACAAGAAGATATAACCATTATAAATATATATGCACCCAACACAGAAGCGCCAGCATATGTGAGACAAATACTAACAGAATTAAAGGAGGAAATAGACAGCAATGCATTCATCTTAGGAGACTTCAACACACCACTCACTCCAGAGGACAGATCAACCAGACAGAAAATAAGTAAAGACACAGAGGCACTGAACACACTAGAACAGATGGACCTAACAGACATCTACAGAACTCTACACCCAAAAGCAACAGGTTACACATTCTTCTCAAGTGCACATGGAACATTTTCCAGAATAGACCACATACTAGGCCACAAAAGAACCTCAGTAATTTCAAAAATATTGAAATCCTACCAAGCAACTTCTCAGATCACCAAGGTATAAAACTAGAAATAAATTTTAGAAAGAAATCAAAAAAGCTCATAAATACATGGAGACTTAACAACACTCTCCTAATTAATCAATGGGTTAACGACCAAATCAAAACAGAAATCAAAGAATATATGGAGACTAATGACAACAACAACACAAAGCCACAACTTCTGTGTGGGATACAGCAAAGGCAGTTCTAAGAGGAAAGTATATTGCAATCCAGGCCTATTTAAAGAAGGAAGAACATTCCCAAATGAATAGTCTAAAGACATAATTACTGAAATTGGAAAAAGAAGAACAAATGAGGCCCAAAGTCACCTGAAGGAGGGACATAATAAAGATTAGAGAAGAAATAAATAAAATTGAGAAGAATAAAACAATAGAAAAAATCAATGAAACCAAGAGCTGGTTCTTTGAAAAAATAAACAAAATAGATAAACCCCAAGCCAGACTCATTAAGAGAAAAAGAGAATCTACACACATAAACAATCAGAAGTGAGAAAGGAAAAATCACGACGGACCCCACAGAAATACAAAGAATCATAAGAGAATATTATGAGAATCTATATGCTAACAAGCTGGAAAACATAGAAGAAATGGACAACTTCTTAGAAAAATACAACCTTCCAAGACTGACCAAGCAAGGAACAGAAAAACTAAAGAGACCAATCACCAGCAACGAAATCGAATTGGTAATCAAAAAACTACCCAAGAACAAAACCCCCAGGCCTGATGGATGCACCTCTGAATTCTACCAGACATATAGAGAAGAAATAACACCGATTCTCCTTAAAGTTTTCCAAAAAATAGAAGAGGAGGGAATATTTCCAAACTCATTCTATGAAGCCAGCATCACTCTAATACCAAAACCGGGCAAAGACCTCAACAAAAAAGAAAATTACAGACCAATATCCCTGATGAACGTAGATGCAAAAATACTCAACAAAATATTAGCAAATCGAATTCAAAAATACATCAAGAGGATCATACACCATGATCAAGTGGGATTCATCCCAGGGATGCAAGGAAATGCAAGGTACAACATTCGAAAATCCATCAACATCATCCACCACATCAACAAAAAGAAGAACAAAAACCACATGATCATCTCCATAGATGCTGAAAAAGCATTTGACAAAATTCAGCATCCATTCCTGATTAAAACTCTCAACAAAATGGGTATAGACGGCAAGTACCTCAACATCATAAAGGCTATATATGACAAACCCACAGCTAACATCATACTTAATGGCGAGACGCTGAAAGCTTTTCATCTAAGATCGGGAGCAAGACAGGGATGCCCTCTCTCTCCACTCTTATTCCACATAGTACTGGAGGTCCTAGCCACAGCAATCAGACAAAACAAAGACATACAAGGCATCCAGATTGGTAAAGAAGAAGTCAAATTGTCACTATTTGCAGATGACATGATACTGTACATAAAAAACCCTAAAGATTCCATTCCAAAACTACTAGAACTAATATCTGAATTCAGCAAAGTTGCAGGATACAAAATTAACACACAGAAATCTGTTGCTTTCCTATACACTAATGATGAACTAACAGAAAGAGAAATCAGAAAAACAATTCCATTCACAATTGCATCAAAAAGAATAAAATACCTAGGAATAAACCTAACGAAGGAAGTGAAAGACCTGTACTCTGAAAACTACAAGACACTCCTAAGAGAAATTAAAGAGGACACTAACAAATGGAAATGCATCCCATGCTCTTGGCTAGGAAGAATAAATATTGTCAAAATGGCTATACTACCTAAAGCAATCTACAGATTCAATGCAATCCCTATCAAACTACCAACAGCTTTCTTCAATGAACTGGAACAAATAATTCTAAAATTCATATGGAACCACAAAAGACCCCGAATAGCCAAAGCAATCCTGAGAAGGAGGAATAAAACAGGGGGAATTACACTCCCTGACTTCAAGCTCTACTACAAAGCCACAGTAATCAAGACAATTTGGTATTGGCACAAAAACAGACCCACAGACCAGTGGAACAGAATAGAAAATCCAAACATTAACCCAAACATATACAGTCAATTAATATTTGATAAAGGAGCCTTGGATATACAATGGGGAGATGACAGCCTCTTCAGCAGCTGGTGTTGGAAAAACTGGACAGCTACAGGTAAGAGAATGAAACTGGACTACTGTCTAGCCCCATACACAAAGGTAAACTCAAGGTGGATCAAAGACCTGAATGTAAGTCATGAAACCATAAAACTCTTAGAAAAAAACATAGGCAAAAATCTCCTGGACATAAACATGAGCAACTTCTTCATGAACATATCTCCCGGGCAAGGGAAACAAAAGCAAAAATGAACAAGTGGGACTATATCAAGCTGAAAAGCTTCTGTACAGCAAAGGACACCATCAGTAGAACAAAAAGACATCCTACAGTATGGGAGAATATATTCATAAAAAACGTATCTGATAAAGGGTTGACATCCAAAATATATAAAGAACTCATGCACTTTAACAAACAGAAAGCAAATAATCCAATTAAGAAATGGGCAGAGGACATGAATAGACACTTCTCTAAAGAAGAAATTCAGATGGCCAACAGGCACATGAAAAGATGCTCCACAACGCTAATCATCACAGAAATGCAGATTAAAACCACAATGAGATATATCACCTCACACCAGTGAGGATGGCCAACATCCAAAACACAAACAACAACAAATGTTGGCGAGGATGTGGAGAAAAAGGAACCCTCCTTCACTGCTGTTGGGACTGCAAATTAGTTCAACCATTGTGGAAAGCAGTATGGAGGTTCCTCAAAAAACTCAAAATAGAAATACCATTTGACCCAGGAATTCCACTCCTAGGAATTTACCCTAAGAATGCAGCAGCCCAATTTGAAAAGGACAGATGCACCCCTATGTTTATTGCAGCACTATTTACAATAGCCAAGAAATGGAAGCAACCTAAGTGTCCATCAGTAGATGAATGGATAAAGAAGATGTGGTACATATACACAATGGAATATTATTCAGCCATAAGAAGAAAACAAATCCTACCATTTGCAACAACATGGATGGAGCTAGAGGGTATTATGCTCAGTGAAATAAGCCAAGCCGAAAAAGACAAGTATCAAATGATTTCACTCATATGTGGAGTATAAGAACAAAGAAAAAAACTGAAGGAACAAAACAGCAGCAGACTCACAGAACCCAAGAACGGACTAATAGTTACCAAAGGGAAAGGGACTGGGGAAAATGGGCGGGAAGGGAGGGATAAGAGGGAAAAAGGGGCATTACGATTAGCAGATGTAATGTTGGGGGGGCACGGGGAGGGCAGTACAACTCAGAGAAGACAAGTAGTGATTCTATAGCCTCTCACTACGCTGATGGACAGTGACTGTAATGGGATTGGTGGGGGGGACCTGATGAAGGGGTAGTTTAATAACCGTAATATTGCACATGTAATTGTAGATTAATGATAATAAAATAAATTATATTAAAAAAAACTTTTGCTCTTTGAGAGATGGTGATAAGAAAGTAAAAAGACAAACCACAGACAGGAAGAAGATATTTGCAAAATGTATCTGATAAAGGACTTGCATCCAGAATATATAAAGAATGAAAAAACTTACTAATAAAAAATAAATCACTTTTAAAAGGGCAAAGATTTGAACAGATATGACACCAAAGAAGAGATATAGATGGCAAATAAGTCCAGGAAAAGATGCTCAGCATTGCTAATCATTTGGAAAGATTAAATTAAAATGACAATGAAATACTACATTCCTATTAGGATGGCTTAAGAAAAGCTAAGAACACACTGTGTGCTGGTGAGGATACTAGAACTCTGACACACTGCTGATGGGAATGCAAAATGGCACAGCTATTTTGGAAAACAGTTCAGCAGTTTCTTACAGAGTTAACATAAATACGGTCCAGCAGCCCAACTGCCTGCCATTTACTTAAGAGAAATGAAAACATCTCTTTTCACAAATACCTGTATGTGTATCTTTGCAGCAGCTTTATTATCACCAAAAATGGGAAACAACTCAAATATTCATCAGCTGGTGAATGAATGAATGAGCACACTGTGGTACACTTATATAAGGGAATCCTACTCAGCAATAAAAAGGGTTGAAGTCTTGATGCATGCAACAGCTGGGTGAATCTTAAGTGCATTATGCTGAGGGAAAGAAGCCAGACATAAAAGGCTACATACTGCATGATTCCATTTATAAAGCATTCTGGCAAACAACAGAGATTAAAATCACAGGAGTTCTTTTCAGGGGAGGGAATTGACTACCGAGGGCTGGAGAGAACTTTTAGAGTAATAGAAATGCTGTTCATCTTGACTGTGGTGACACTTACACACTCTGTATTCATTTGTTAAATTCATGGAGCTAAACACCTCAAAAGAGTGACTATTACTGTACATAAATCATATCTTAATAAATCTGAAAGAACAAACAATACAAATTTACTTCTAAATTTAACTAATAATGGTATCCTAAATTTTAAAACACATGTTAAAAATTAAGATGAGTGAAAACAGTAAGTTTTAAGAATAAGTAAATGCTTGCTTTTCTTAGATTTTTATACACTACCAGATTATAGTCAACAAACTGGCCTTAAAATATCACAAGTTTAACACTATGTTACTGTGCATGACTCCCCACGCGAGTTTGACAGCACCCAAACTAGCCTATGTCACCCTCAGTGAGGCAAGTCCATCACCACAGGCTCGGAGGACATGGTAATGTTGAATTGTTCTACCTGTTTAGAAGTGGTTACATTTGGAAGTTCTATCAATTCATGTGCTTACCTTGTCTCTGACTGGTGATGGGCTTATCTAAATATCTCTTTCCTTGCCTCTTCCCATGGTAGACTTCTTACCATATAGGTCTCAGCTTAGAGAGGCCTTACTCAAATTCCTTATTACAACTAAAGCAGTCACTGACTCTGTGCATATCTCCAATTACAGTTCATAAAATATCCTCATTTTTCCCTTCTTCTAATTGTTACTATCTGTCATTAACTTGAACTTCATTATGCCTTTGTTATCTGTCTAGATTCTGAAGATTTAGTATGAAAAATAATATAAAAATTAATAATTTTATATTAATTATATATTGTGATAATAATAGCAGATGCTGTCAGTACCCAGACTTTTCAATATGCTTCAGCTGACTTTCAAATGTCCGTATCTTTATGCTGGTCTGAGGGCATTTTTCCAGAACTCAGAAGGCCACTTTGCCAGCCCTGGAAGTAGGCAAGAAGTGCCAGGGAATGAATCAGCTCCTCCTCAAACCCACAGCAGTCCTCACACAGTGACTCTCGGGAGCTGGTCTATGGACACCAGCTCCTTGCCTTTGGATGTAATGATCCTGGGGGTGCTGCTTCATGCCATTTCCCAAAGTTTCTCTTTCAGGATTAAGCTCCATGGCTCCTTGCAATAACTGCTTTATTAATATACTTTGTATGGGCTGTTGTTCCCTCCATACATGACTTCCCTCCTTTCCTACTGGTATTTCCTGTACTTCTCAATAAACTACCCACAGTGAAACCACTGTCCCAGGGTTTGCTTCTGGGGAAACCCAAATTAAGACACTTCTCCACTAGAGGGTTAACTTCATAAGGGCAGGGACCTTGTCTGCTTTGTCCACTCTGCGCCCCTATAATCTAGCACAGAGCAAGGCACAAAGGAGGTGCTCAAAAAATATTTCATGAATGAAGGACTTCATTGAGTATTTTCTGGGGAAAGGTCAACACTGAGGGACTTTCCTTGCCAAAGCTGATGGTTTGTTCATTGACAATGTTACATTAAAATACAATTTAACATCACTCATTGGAATTATTCCATATTAAGAACTTTCTGGTAAAAATTTCTGATGACCTTGAAGTTTTCCCATGCAAATAAGAAATCACATATTTGAGAATGTCAGATGTATTGCCATGTTTTAATGACATTCTGATTGTGTTGTAAACCATGGGCAAACTCTCAGAAAGATTTTAGGTTATCCTACATTTTATTCAGGTGAAAGCAGAGCTTTCCTCTCAGTGTTCTCAAGTTAAGCAAGGAGAGCTATGGGGGCGGCAGGGTAGGCATGGGTCTGGGTCTGGGACATCAGACAACCCTGAATTTAAATCCCAGCTCAAGCACATTTCTAGCTTTGTGATATTGAGCAAATTACTTAACCAGTTATAAATGAAGATTAAAAAAATGTTTCCCTCATAGGGGTGTTGTAAGAATTAAAATCCAATAATGTATGTAAAGTGCTATTGTGGAAAATGGAAATTATGCATTAGTTTTAAAGAAATCTACTGAGGTCACTTATCTATTTTATTGAAAAATGCCTTTAGGTTTGTTTTAAATTTTAGAAGGATATGTGTAGTCTTTTTTTCCTGGTTGAGTTAATTAAAAGTAAGCCAAATGAACCAGTTAGTAGTTAATTATTCATAAGACTCATGAGAGAGCAGTGGATTAAAAATGGTTGTGTGAGAGGTGAGACAGAGGCTTCCACCTAAAACCACATATAATGTGAAAATATAATTAATACAACTACTCCTGAAAGAGCAACAGGAAAGAGGACTGCGCCAAACTGCATACACCTGGAGAAAAGAGCTGACCTCACAGAACAGGGTAACGTACCAAAGCTATGGCCCGGCAGGACCCTTCCTCCACCCCAGCTCACCAGCGGGAGGAAGAGAAATGGAGCAGGGAGGGAGTGGAAGCCTGGGACTGCTGAATATCTAACTCCAGAGATCTGCTCTGGGAGCACAAACCTACATTTCATGGTGCTTGCATGGTACTCTCGTGAGTAGGGGGTTGTAAAGCTAAGACAGGCAGAATACTTGGAGAGACTGAGATTCCAGCCACTTGTGAAAAGCAAGGATCCATATCCGGCTGTTCTGGGACAAAAGAAAGGCGGGCAGTCTGAGAGACTTCCTAACAAGGAAGCCCTGAGCAAGAGGGCTGCTGAAGGGGCAAGGATTGCACAGAGCCTACTGCTCAGGGGAAAGGACAGGTAGACAAAATTGTCTGGTGCACTCTGCCCAGCAGGTTGAGAGCTTTCACGATCTTCAGGTGCTCCAGCTCCCTGGATGGCTACACCACTCCAAGGACCCCCTCCGTGATATGCAGCCTACTGCACCTTTTTCCTGGCCAGCCCCACCTGGCTCGCAAACCGGCAAGCCCTACCCTGGCATTAGGCCAGCCAGAGAGAAGATCTGTCTACAGCAACTACAAACGCAAAGCATAGAGGCTTATACCTGTGTGCTTGGCCCACTGGTTCTGGCAGTGGAGTCAGGCATAGCAGCCAGGAAGCAGGAAACAGCTCTTTCCTCCCCCCAGGTACCAATACAACTCCCCTACAAAACCCCGACATTGCTTCAGGGGCTGAGCAGCTCCAAAGAGTAGAGCTTCTGGGCACTAGAGGGTGCCATATACAAATATGAAATGCCAAAGGAACCTGGTTCAAAGTAAAATTATCAATACAACTCTTGAGAAAGATTTAAACGACATCAACCTCATGACTCTTCCTGAAAGGGAGCTCAAAATAAAAATCTTTAAACTGCTCATGGAGGTACGGAAAGATATTCAAGAACTCAGGAATAAATTCCGGTCTGAGATCCAATCATTGAAGAGCACAAGGGAGGGCATTAAAAGCAGATTGGATATGGTGGAGGAGACGATGAATAAAATAGAAAATAGAGAAGAGGAATACAAAGAAGCTGAGGCACAGAGAGAAAAAAGGATCTCTAAGAATGAAAGAATATTGAGAGAACCATGTGACCAATCCAAATGGAGCAATATTTGCATTATAGGGATACCAGAAAAAGAAGAGAAAGAGAAAGGGATAGAAAGTGTCTTTGAGGGGGTAATTGCTGAAAATTTCCCCAATCTGGGGAAGGAGATAGTCTCTCATGCCATGAAGATGCACAGATCTCCCAACACAAGGGACCCAAGGAAGACAACACCAAGACATATAGCAATTAAAATGGCAAAGATCAAGGATAAGGACAGACTATTAAAAGCAGCCAGAGAGAGAAATAAAATCACATACAAAGGAAAGCCCATCAGGCTATCATCAGACTTCTCAGCAGAAGCCTGACAGGCCAGAAGGGAGTGGCATGATGTATTTAATACAATGAAGCACAAGGGCCTCGAACCAAGATTACTTTATCCAGCAAGATTATCATTTAAATTTGAAGAAGGCATTAAGCAATTCCCAGATAAGCAAAAGCTGAGAGAATTTACCTCCCACAAACCATCTCTACAGTGTGTTTTGGAGGGACTCCTATAGATGGAAGTGTTCCTACGGTTTAATAGCTGTCACCAGAGGTAATAAAACCACAGTAAAGAAAGTAGAACAGCTAATTACTAAGCAAATGCAAAATTAACCTAACTATCCCCAAGGTCAATCAAGGGATAGACAAAGAGTACAGAATATGATACCTAATATATGAAGAATGGAAGAGGAAGAAAAAGGAGGAGAAAAAAAAAACAAACCTTTAGATTGTGTTTGTAATAGCATATTAAGTGAGTTAAGTTAGATTCTCAGATAGTGAGGAAGTTAACCTTGAACCTTTGGTAACCATGAATCTAAAGCCTGCAATGGTAATAAGTACATACCTATCGATAATCACCCTAACTGTAAATGGTCTGAGTGCACCAATCAAAAGACACAGAGTCACTGAATGGATAAAAAAACAAGACCCATCTATACGCTGCCTACAAGAGACTCACTTTAAACCCAAAGACATACACAGACTAAAAGTGAAGGGATGGAAAAAGATATTTCATGCAACTAATAGGGAGAAAAAAGCAGTAGTGGCAGTACTTTTATCAGACAAAATAGACTTCAAAACAAAGAAAGTCACAAGAGACAAAGAAGGACATTACATAATGATAAAGGGGTCAATCCAACAAGAATATATAACCATTATAAATATCTATGCACCCAACACAGGAGTACCTACATAGGTGAAACAAATACTAACAGAATTAAAAGGGGAAATAGAATGCAATGCATTCATTCTAGGAAACTTCAACACTACACTCACTCTGAAGGACAGATCAACCAGACAGAAAATAAGTAAGGAGAGAGAGGCATGGAACAACACAATAGAACAGACGGACCTAACAGACATCTACAGAACTCTACACCCAAAAGCAGCAGAATAAACATTCTTCTCAAGTGCACATGGAACATTTTCAAGAATAGATCATGTCCTAGGCCACAAAAAGAGCCTCAGTAAATTCAAAAAGATTGAAATTGTACCAACCAGTTTCTCAGACCACAAAGGTATGAAACTAGAAATAAATTATGCAAAGAAAATGAAAAATCCCACAAACACATGGAGGCTTCAGAACATGCTCCTAAATAACCAATGGATCAATGACCAAATAAAAACAGAGATCAAGCAATATATGGAGACAAATGACAGCAATAATTCAACACAACAAAATCTGTCGGATGCAGCGAAGGCCGTGCTAAGAGGAAAGTATATTGCAATACAGGCCTACCTCAGGGAAGAAGAAAAATCCCATATGCGCAGTCTAAACTCACAATTAACGAAACCAGAAAAAGAAGAACAAATGAGGCCAAAGTCAGTAGAAGGAGGGACATAATAACAATTAGAGCATAAATAAATAAAATCTAGAAGAATAAAACAATAGAAAGAACTAATGAAAGAAAGAGCTGGTTCTTTGAGAAAATAAACAAAATAGATAAACCCCTAGCCAGACTTATCAAGAAAAAAAGAGAGTCTACTCACATGAACAAAATCAGAAATGAGAAAGGAAAAATCACTATGGACACCACAGATATACAAAGAATTATTAGAGAATACTATGAAAAATTATATGGTAACAAACTGGATAACCTAGAAGAAATGGAAAATTTTCTAGAAAAATTCAACCTTCCAAGGTGACCTAGGAAGAAACAGAAAATCTGAACAGACCAATTACCAGCAATGAAATTGAACTGGTAATCAAAAACCTACCTAAGAACAAAACTCCTGAACCAGATGGCTTCACTGCTGAATTTTATCAAACATTTAGTGAAGACCTAATACCCATCCTCCTTAAAGTTTTCCAAAGAGTAGAAGAAGAGGGAATACTTCCAAACTCATTCTGTGAGGCCTGCATCACTCTAATACCAAACCCAGGCAAAGACACCACAAAAAAAGAAAATTACAAACCAATATTCCTGATGAACATAGATGCAAAAATACTCAACAAAATATTAGCAAACTGAATTAAAAAATACATCAAAAAGGATCATCCATCATAATCAAGTAGGATTTATTCCAGGGATGCAAGGATGGTACGACATTCGAAAATCCATCAACATCATCCACCACATCAACAAAAAGAAAGACAAAACCACATGATCATCTCCATAGATGCTGAAAAAGCTTTTGACACAATTCAACATCCATTCATGATAAAAACTCTCAAAAAAATGGGTATAGAGGGCAAGTACCTCAACATAATAAAGGCCATATATGACAAACCCACAGCCAACATTATAGTTAACAGCAAGAAGCTGAAAGCTTTTCCTTTAAGATCAGGAATAAGATAAGGATGCCCACTCTCCCGATTCTATTCAACATAGTACTGGAGGTCCTAGCCACAGCAATCAGACAACACAAAGAAATAAAAGGCATACAGATTGGCAAGGAAGAACTTAAACTGTCCCTGTTTGCAGAAGACATGATATTGTGCATAAAAACCCTAAAGAATCCACTCCACAACTACTAGATCTAATATCTGAACTCAGAAAAGTGGGGGAATACAAAATTAATACACAGAAATCTGTTGCATTCCCATACACTAATAATGAACTAGCAGAGAGAGAAACCAGGAAATCAATTCCATTTACAGTTGCATCAAAAACAATAAAATACCTAGGAATAAACCTAACCAAGTCAGTGAAGGACCTATATTCTGAAAACTACAAGACACTCATGAGAGAAATTAAAGAAGATACCAATAAATGGAAACACATCCCGTGCTCATGGATAGGAAGAATTAATATTGTCAAAAAGGCCATCCTGCCAAAAGCAATCTACAGATTCATTGCAATTCCTATCAAAATACCAACAGCATTCTTCAACGAACTAGAGAAAATCATTCTAAAATTCATATGGAACCACAAAAGACCCCAAATAGCCAAAGCAATCCTGAGAAGGAAGAATAAAGCTGGGGGATTATGCTCCCCAACTTCAAGCTTTACTACAAAGCCACAGTACTCAAGACAATTTGGTACTGGCACAAGAACAGACCCATAGACCAATGGAACAGACTAGAGAGCCCTGATATAAACCCAAGCATATATGGTCAATTAATATATGATAAAGGAGCTATGGACATACAATGGGGAAATGACAGCCTCTTCAACAGCTGGTGTTGGCAAAACTGGACAGCTACATGTAAGAGAATGAAACTGGATTATTGGTTAACCCCATACACAAAAGTAAACTCGAAATGGATTGAAGACCTGAATGTAAGTCATGAAACCATAAAACTCTTAGAAGGCAACATAGGCAAAAATCTCCTGAATATAAGCATGAGCAACATTCCTGAACACATCTCCTCGAGCAAGGGAAACAAAAGCAAAATGAACTCATGGGACTACATCAAAATAAAAAGGTTTTGTATGGCAAAGGACACCATCAACAGAACAAAAAGGCATCCTACAGTATGGGAGATTATATTTGTAAATGACATATCTGATAAGTGGTTAACATCCAAAATATATAAAAAATTTACACGCCTCAACACCCAAAAAGAAAATAACCCGATTAAAAAATGGGCAGAGGATATGAAGAGACAGTTCTCCAAAGAAGAAATTCAGATGGCCAACAGACACATGAAAAGATGCCCCACATCACTAATCATCAGTGAAATGCAAATTCAAACCACAATGAGATATCACCTCACACCAGTAAGGATGGCCACCATCCAAAAGACAAGCAACAAAAAATGTTGGCGAGGATGTGGAGAAAGGGGAACCCTCCTACCCTTCTGGTGGGAATGCAAATTAGTTCAACCATTGTGGAAAGCAGTATGGAGGTTCCTCAAAAAACTCAAAATAGAAATACCATTTGACCCAGGAGTCCCACTCCTAGGAATTTACCCTAAGAATGCAGCAGCCCAGTTTGAAAAAGACATATGCACCCCTATGTTTATTGCAGCACTATTTACAATCGCCAAGAAATGGAAACAACCTAAGTGTCCATCAGTAGATGAATGGATAAAGATGTGGTATATATACACAATGGAATATTATTCAGCCATAAGAAGAAAACAAATCCTACCATTTGCAACAACATGGATGGAGCTAGAGGGTATTATGCTCAGTGAAATAAGCCAGGCAGAGAAAGACAAGTATCAGATGATTTCCCTCACCTGTGGAGCATAAAAACAAGAAAAAAATGAAGGAACAAAACAGTAGCAGACTCACAGAACCCAAGAATGGACTAACAGTTGCCAAAGGGAAAGGGACTGGGGGGGTGGTATGGAAAGGGAGGCAGAAGGGGAATAATGGGCATTACAATTAGCACACATAATGTAGTGGGGGTGGGGCACAGGGAAGGCAGTATAACACAGAGAAAACAAGAATCTTTAGCATCTTACTGCACTGATGGACAGTGACTGTAAAGGGGATGTGGTGGGGACTTGAAAAT
This sequence comes from Smutsia gigantea, assembly GCA_032199065.1. NCBI lineage: Eukaryota > Metazoa > Chordata > Mammalia > Pholidota > Manidae > Smutsia > Smutsia gigantea. Next base: position 13,579 of record JAVSCE010014229.1, read on the forward strand.
AGGGGGAGTCTAGTAACCATAATGTTGTTCATGTAATTGTACAGTAATGACAGCAAAAAAAAAAAATCCCAAGTAGGTGTGTTTTGTTTTTTTCTTTCTCTGAACTGCTTTTGTTTCATTTCTAGATTTCCATCTCAACTGGAAACACTGGGGATTTACCTTCAGTTGCATCTGGATTGTGGCCACTTCCTTAGCAACCCAGTGAATTTACGAAAATACAGAAAACATAACAGAAACCCAACCCATAGTGCTTTTTAAATGTGTTTGTGGATGGTAAATTTGCTGAACATCTCATAAGTGTTTTTAAAAGTTCTGACTTTGGCCACATATCTTTTCCTTCTACTTTCAACTCATGAATGACTGGGCAAGTTCAAATGAAGTCTTAGGTTTAAATTAAGTTAGCTGTCATAGAGGTCTGGCTCCAGCAATTCCTCTCCTCCCCTCCTCCCTTCCTGACAGACTCTGGAGTGTTTAGAAGATATATGTCTTTGCATTAATTATTCTGGGAGGAAATCCTTCAGGAATCTAGTTGAACTTGGCTCTCCAAAATTTCTTATAGAATTAAAAAAAACAAAATTTGAGGTTACTAAACAGGTTAATGGAAGAGAAGCCTGTGGCTGCTTGTTTGAAAGTGGCTAATGAGGCCACATATTACCCTGTGGAGTTGTCAGTTTTGTGACCACAGATTGTACCTCTGATTGCCACAAAGGGAACAGAACAGGACTGAGTACATTGTTGTATCAGTGTCAGTCCCTGCCAACTGCAAGAACAACATACAATGTGGGACATTCTTGGTACACAAGAGCCCCGGTATGATTGCTGTAGACTAAAGCAGTGCTTCTTAAATTTCGGTGCACCTATCCCCTGGGGGTCATCCTAAGGTGCAGATTCTGATTTAGTAGATATGGGTGGGGCCAGAGATTCTGGATTTTAAGCATGTTCCCAGATGATGCTAGTAGTTGGGTCCCTCCTTTGTGTAGCAAGGATCCAGAATATTTTTCAAATACTAAGTAAAATACGTACTTATGGGCTTTTACAGAAATTCTCTACTGAACAGAAAAACTTAGAAATATAAACTAAGCCCCTTGGGGATCTCTGAAAATGCATCTGAAACAGAAGTGAGCCACAGGTGGAGATCCGTTAGTGTCTGACACACATCACCACCATGAACCTCTGTGGCTGTTTGTAGGGGAAAGGAGGCAGGAGCCTATGCCTAGAGGTTATTTGGGCATGTACCCTGAGCGTCCTTCAGAGCTCTGCCCCCATTCTAGTTCCATGCATTTGGGCACATTATTAAACGTCTCTAAATATTTATCCTAATATGTACACTAGAGGTAATGATGCTACCCAGCTGAAAAAGGTTGTTGTGAGGATGGAATAGGACAACAGAAGAGCGGAGTCCTGGAGCCAGCGCCTACCGGCTCTCTGGAGCTCACTATGAAGTTGTCAGAAATTTTGTGCGGTGGTTTAGCAGCTTGAAATTGGCAATGGTCAGAGTATTTACACCATGGAAACTGGAAAATGCTGCTAGTCAGGGCTTTTTTTTGTGAAAGCGGATTTACCAGCACATCACTTCATGTAAAGGACCTGGTGCCTAAAAGAGCCCAATAAATGTGAATTATTTCTACCCTTGCTGCCTTTTCTGAATTCCACCAGTGCTTGTGGCTTGAAACACATCATTTAGCGCCAGATATTCGGTACCAGCTTCCTTCTCAATAAATTCTATAATTTGTTCTTCTCAAGAGTTTGGGTCTCTTGAAGCTGATGCTGCAAATCTGTGCCCACATTCTGCCACACTCCATGATTGGCCAGTGTCGTGGCCTTGCACCTCCCCAAGGAAACCACTGAGCATGGCTTCAGCATCTTTGGAGTTCATTGCTCTGAGAGCTTTGGTCGCCTTTGGAAAACAAAGGAGTAGAAGCTGTAAAATATTAGAATAAATCCCAGAGTATCAGTGTCCCTCCAAAGTTTTCCAATGGTGAGTATGCCAAAATCAGAACAGGGAGAAACAGGGTATACATGTGCTGTATAATAGATCTGTGGCCCACGCACAAGTTTTCATATATTTATCAAAATTACTGAAGCTGGTAGATTAATTGGAAAATGACACCTGACCCAGCAGGTAGGGAGGTGATTTCCCTCTGTGGGTCTGTAATAACAACATGGTTTTGAACATAAGGGACTGTAGGAATCACACTACGTATATGATGTGAATGCCTTCAACTCTTCTCTCCTATTGCTCTAAACTTCTCTATTCATTCCCCTACCCTCTCCTCAATCCTTTCTGCTAGGAAGAGAGAAGGGTCTTTTCTCTTTGAGAATGGTAGGCCACCATTAGTACACCTCATTCTACACAAAAACTTTCCCTAGAGAAACAGTTTGCAAAATCATTAAAAGCATGGACTCTGGAGTCTGACTGGCTAGTTCAAACCCCAGTGCTGTTTAAGCTATGCCTTATTTTCCTCATTTGTAAACTCAGAATAATATTAGTGCCTTCCTTATAAGATGAATTGATTTAAATGTGTTAAAACTCTCAGAGCAATTCCTTAAATATACTAATTCTTATATACATTTACTATTATTTCCATCAATTATTTCATCTGTTTTGTAACTTCATCCTTTTCCCTCCTTAAGATTCTTTCCCTTAGCCTACATGTATGCTCACATCTTTCAATCTTTAAAAAACAAACCAGAACAATATAAAATAAAACTGACGTTTCTTCAAACAGGTCTATTCTTCCATTCCTTACATACTGTTGGGGAAAAGATTCTACATCTGCTCTTTCCTTCCTGACCACCCAATCTCTCCCTGATCCGTTACAATTCCAGCTTTTTAGTTGCTCAACACAGGCACTACTGCAAATGCTCTGATGGACACCTGTTCAGATGAAACTTTTAGGGTTCACTTCACCTATGGCCACACTCAGGTTTGTAATGGCTTGGGGGAAGTTGACTGGTAACACCTACTATGAAAAACAGAGGCTCACATAATATTTCCCACACTTGTCAGGGTCTATACCACTTAAGCATCCAGCATTATTCTGGGCAGAGAGGCAGGGCCTTGGCTTAGACGGTATGGTATGGTGAAAAGAATGGTGAACTTTGATGTCACAAGACCTGCCCTCAAGTTCTCATTCTGCTCTACATGTGGTAGATGCTCAATCGGTACTTGTTTAATCCAAATGAATTATTTGACCAGAAACTCACTGAGGGCTCTGCGCTTTGCGTCGTATTTGTATGCTAATGTACCAGCTATCCAGGTTGGGTCTGACTCTGACAGAGGCCAACTGGAGGTTGGGTGTCTGTTGCACAGGCCTCTCTGTGCAAGAGCAAATAAACCCAGGGTCTTGAGATGATTTTCTCTCTAAAGGAAAATTAAAGCAGGGAGATAAAAGGTTGATGAAGTTGTCCACAGGATTCAGATTGGACCCCTTAAGTAGAGAAATGAGGCCCAGATGAAATTCTCTCCTGCTGGAAGCCAGTCTGGTATTTCTCTGGTATCATCTATAGTGTATTTTGTCTCTTTCTAGCTCTGCCTCTAATTTCTTTTTTCCTCCCAGAAGAATCTTAACCTCTGAATTCCTCCTGCCCTGTATCTTGAAAAAAGTTCCTAATGTTCAGAGGATCATAAACCATATTAGAGCAAAAAGTTATCTTAACCAACCTCATTTTACAAACAGACCCAGAGAGTTGATAACTAAACCACTAATTATCAGAGAAAAGAATTTTCTTTTTTGGTAGGAAAAAAAATAAGGAAGTTTGGATTATTTCTTGGCTGGTTGAGGCAACTCTCCCGTTGTATGAATACAGCGTCAACAATTGAAAGACATCAAGGGTTTGGGGATTTCCTTTACACGCTGTCCAAAGGATGTTTTCACATGTGGCTGTGCCAGATAACAGCTTTGAAATGCTGAGGGATACCAGCAATCCCTTTTTTGATTTCACAATCTTTTATAAGATACAGTTTTTTAAGAGATCTATTTTTCCCCCCACTGAAAATGGTGTTGGAGCAAACAGATTAATGTTAAGCTTACCAAGCAGAAAATTAAAATTTTAGTAAAATCATCATGTGTTTTATTTGGTCTACATTGGGCTAACCAACTAGTTTGCTAGGTTTTGGGTCCCTAGTGATTTTTTTCCTTGGTATTATATAGACCCAGTCCATGTATTTTTGGGTGAAAAAAAATGCCCAAATCTTTCTTTGGCTTAATGTGTCCAATTTGCCTGTGAGAGATTTGCTGTAGGAGTTATGCATGCAGCCATATATCAGCCTTTAGGCAAGTTTAGCTTGATGGAATATTTCACCTATCTGCAGGATTTAAGATTCCAGGGCCTATATTCTGACATTTCCCCCTCTTTCCCTGAGGGAAAGAAATTCTATTGAAATCAAATTGAGATATGGGGTAAAAAGAGATCTTAATTTGCAGCATGAGATTTTTGGCATAACTGGGTTTAGGGAGATGAAACAGTAATTTTCAAGAGCTAAATGCGAATTAATCTCTGAATCTCCAACCATACAACAAGCTTAAGCTTTTCTTCATCCAGTTAAACAAACAAACTGAAACTCCATGGACATAGGAATATTATTGTCATTTTATTATAATATTCTCTTTGTTATAATTCAAGATACAAATAACACACTGGGAAAGGTTTCAGCTATTTGCTGGAGACATAAGAGAAAATGATTTTCATTATCAGGCTACTAATAGTATTTCATGGGAACAAAGGGTGACCTCTGAGTCCCCTTCTGGCAATGGCAGACTCCACAAGAGGAAATCAGCCTGTTTAAGGGCTGTTCCATGTAATTCTGTTTTCATGGGACAGGCTCCTGTGTATTAAAGTCTCTGTTTGCCATGCACAGAGATCCAAATCAGAATTCTTAAATTTTTAACTTAGTGAAAAACCAAATAGCTGAGTTAGAATGGTGTATCAGAGAGACATTCATTGACTGCTCATCAAGGAGTATGTATTGGACACTTGTTTGCCTGGCCTGATGTGTGATACCACTCTTCACTACCCCACCATGCTTCACAAATGAGCTGCCTATTCCCAGACCTACTGCATCCTTAACTGCCCAATAATCAGGAAGAAGAAGTATATTCTCTTTTAAAAATCCAATTTTCTCTGCATGGATAGGTATAAACAAAGTATACATTTTGTCTCTGGTGGCCCCTGTCCATCTTTTGACTTCTGACATCCCATTTTCCTTTTCATCCACCTCTTGTGCTAGCTCATGAGTCTCACATGACGACCTCCCTAGACCACTTTCCAAACCAAGTACTGAGTGCTCAGACCCTCTCTGGCACCTTGGTCACTTACACTTAGCCCTCTGGGCCAGCACCTGTGGGTCCAGTGGCAGTGCTTGGCTATGCTAAGACCCAGTTCTGTGCATATAACAGAGTTCTCTCAAAAAAGCACAGATCCTTCAGAGCATTTCTGAGGTTTAGAGTAGAAGGGATTTTAGAGGACATCCAGTCCAACCTCATTTTACGAGAGAGGAAAACCAAGGCCACAGAGGTGTGTTGACCCAGGTCAGTGCTCTCTCTCTTGCTTCATGCTGTCTCTTGCTTTGCGAGGGGAAATCAACATCGGCTCATTATCACAGGTGCCTTCTGGGGATGCCTTAGCCAAGGATCTGTGACTTTGAAAGCAGGACAATATGAGGGGCAGGAGTCATTTATTAGCCTTTTCAACACACAGATCTATCTACTACTGGGTGTGAGTCAGCCCTATAAGCCTCAATTTCCCCATTTGGCCCCCTAGGTCTGAATATTCGCTGAAGGAGCCAGCTCGAACCCTTGCCTCCTTCCAGCCCTCTCAGCTTGCTATCCCGCCCTCAGTATTTCATGCAAAACCCCCATGGATAATAATGTGTGCATAATTAACAGACAACTTGTATTAAGAGTTTACTATGGGGCAGATGCTCTGCTAGGCCCTTTATGTGTACTTTTTCACTTAATTCTCACAAAAGTCCCATTCCTCACAAGAGCCTCATTTAATTCTCATATAACTCCATTTACAGATGAGGAAATTAAGACTTGGAGAGGTTAAGTCACCTGCCCAAGGTCCGGGAGCTAGATTTTGAATAGAGGTAGTCTAACTCTAGCCCTGTGCACTGAATCATACTATTAATAAATCAACAAAAACTTTGAGCATTGACTACACGCAAGACATTCAGCCAGCTTTATGAAGGATGGGGCTTCCAGACCAGATGAGATATCTGGACATTTACATAACACAGGTTTAGCAATACATGGTACGATAAGCATGATAAATAACAAGTCAGTAATACGCTAGGGTGAGATTCTTAATGTTCTTGCATGTGTGTGTCAGGAGGCTCTGTGGTAGTCTGGTAAAACCTATGGACACCTTATCAGGATAAATGTGTAAAAAGCACCATAGAATTGCAAAGGAAATTAATTACATAGTAATATAGTTTTAAAAAGCTGTTGTCTGTATTAACACATTACATAGTGAGATTTAGTGGTAGCTTTGATAACTACTATAATTTTGAATTAGGACTGAGCATAAACAGTATTTTGAGAGATCTACAAGAAATATGATATACAAATAGTTGTAATTTATTTAGGTGACAAAGTCACATTACATCTAATGCCACTGTGATTTGTGACTGACATACATGCTACATTCAATTAGAGCTTAGTGAAAACAAAAATGTAATTTTTTTCTCATTCAAGTTTTTATGGATCCCCGAATTCTAACCATTAACATCTTATGGGGTCTCGAACCCCATGTTAAAGAACTCAAATGGTTTAAAGGAAGGAACAATCACTTGAGGTCTGCAGATCCCAGAAAACAGTTATCATTTTTTATTACATTTTAATTTTTAATTGTGGTAAAAAACACATAACATAAAATTTACCATCTTAACCATTTTTAAGTGTAGAGTTCAGTAGTATTAAGTATATACACATTATCATACAACAGACCTCCAGGATTTTTTTATCTTGCAAAACTCAAACTATACCCACTAAACACTAACTCCCATTTTCCCTCTCCTCAGCCCTTGGCCACCACCATTCTACTTTCTGTTCTATGAATTCGACTACTTTAAGTACCTCATCTAAGTGGAATCATGCAGCATGTGGCTTTTTGTGATGGGCTTTTATCACTTAGCATCATGTCCTCAAAGTTCATCCATGTTGTAGCATGTGACAGGATGGAACATGTATCACTAAGCCATATTAGAGTTAGGTAGAGAGATTAATGGCTTGCTAAATGATGCACAACTAATTAATCCATGCTTCATCTGGCTCTCGTTTCTCAGTTCCATATGTGTTCCTTTACACAATACTAATTGTCTTGGAAGAAGCCTTCAACTACATGGTAATAGAAAAAGTCTCTTTAAAAATAATCAGGTTGGGGATTCAAGATGGTGGCATGAGAGGTGAGATAGAGAACTCCCAAAACCACAAATAGTATGAAAATAGAGTTAATTAATACAACTAACCTTAAAACAGCAACAGGAAAGAAGGCTGAACCAGACTGCATACAGAACAGGCCTCACAAAACAGGGTAATGAACAAAAGCCTTGATACAGCAGGACTCAAGCCCTCCCCCCACCCCAGCTTACTGGAGGAACAAAGAGAAATGGAGCGGGGGAGGGATGGAAGCCTGGGACTACTGAACACCTAGCCCTGGAGATCTGCTTTACGAGCAGAAACCTACATTGTGTGGTGCTCTGGACGTTGGGGAGCTGGGACAAGCGGAGTGCCTGAGAGACTGACATTCCGGCCATTTGTGGAGGACAGGATCCACATCCGGCTGCTCTGTGACAGAGGAAAGGCAGGCGGTCTGAGAGGCTTCCTAGGAGAAAAAGGGCTGCTGAAGGGATGGGGGTTCCATGGAGCTTGCTGCGCGGGAGAAAGGAGAGCTGGACAAAGTTGTGTGAGTGTGCTCTGCTGGGAACTTTGAGGAGCTTCAGGCGCTCCATCCCCCTGGCTGGCTGCTCAGCTCCAGGGACCCCACTGTGACACACAGCCTGCCGAGCCTTCCTCCTGGCCAGACAGCACCAGCTTGCAAACTGGCAGTCACTGTGTTGACATCAGGCCAGCCAGAAGGAGGCGCCACCTACATCAGCTAGAGATGCCGAGCACAGAGGCTTACACCTGTGTGCTCAGCCCACTGGCTGTGATACTGGAGACAGGCTCTGCAGATGGGAATCAGGAAACAGATGTTTCCTGCCCTCAGGAACCAGCTCCACTCCCCAACAACACCCAACCTCACTCTAGGGGCTGAGTAGCTCCAGAGACTGGAGTTTCTGTGCACTAGAGGGCACCACACAGAAATATGAAACGTCAAAAGAACATGGTTCAGACAAAAATCTCACAAAACCCAGAAAAAGGGTCAAATGAAACTGAACTCACCAGTCTTCCTGAAAGAGAGTTCAAAATAAAAATCATAAACATGCTTATGGAGGTACAGAAAAATATTCAAGAACTCAGGAACGAATTTAAGTTGGAGATTCAATCATTAAGAATTTCCATATCTGAAATGAAACATACAATGGAGGGATTTAAAAGCAGATTAGATGTAGTAGAAGAGATGGCAAATGGAATAGAAATGAGAGAAGAGGAATACAAAGAAGCTGAGGCACAGAGAGAAAAAAGAATCTCTAAGAATGAAAGAATATTGAGAGAACTGTGTGACCAATCCAAAAGGAACAATATTTGCATTATAGGGGTACCAGAAGAAGAGAGAGAAAAAGGGATAGAAAGTGTCATTGAGGAGGTAACTGCTGAAAACTTCCCCAATCTGGGGAAGGAGATAGTCTCTCAAGCCATGGAGGTGCACAGATCTCCCAACACAAGGGACCCAAGGAAGATAACATCAAGACATATAATAATTAAAATGGCAAAGATCAAGGATAAAGACAGACTATTAAAAGCAGCTAGAGAGAGAAAAAAGATCACATACAAAGGAAAACCCATCAGGCTATCATCAGACTTCTCAACAGAAACCTTACAGGCCAGAAGGGAGTGGCATGATATATTTAATGCAATGAAGCAGAAGGGCCTCAAACTAAGAATACTCTACCCAGCAAGGTTATCATTTAAATTTGAAGGAGGGATAAAACAATTTTCAGATAAGCAAAAGCTGAGAGAATTTACCTCCCACAAACCACCTCTACAGTGCATTTTGGAGGGACTCCTATAGATGGAAGTATTCCTAAGGCTAAATAGATGTCACCCAAGGGAAAGACAAAGAGTACAGAATATGATTTATAACATACAAAGAATAGAGGAGGAAGAAAAAGACAAAGGAGGAAAAAAAAACCCTTTAGGTTGTGTTTGCAATAGCATAGGAAATGAGTTAAATTCGACTGTTAGATAGTAAGGGAATTACCCTTGAACCTTTGGTAACCATGAATCTAAAGCCTGCAATGGCAGTAAGTACATACTTACCGATAATCACCATAAATGTAAATGGTCTGAATGCACCAATCAAAAGACGTACGGATAAAAAAACAAGACCCATCCATATGCTGCCTACAAGAGACTCACTTCAAACCCAAAGACATACACAGACTGAAAGTAAAGGGATGGAAAAAGATATTTCATGCAACTAATAGGGAGAAAAACTAAGGAGTTGCAGTACTTGTATCAGACAAAATAGACTTCAAAACAAAGAAAGTAACAAGAGACAAAGAAGGACATTACATAATGATAAAAAGGTCAGTCCAGTAAGAGGATATAACTATTGTAAATATCTATGCACTCAGTACAGGATCATCTACATATGTGAAAGAAATACTAACAGAATTAAAGGGGGAAATAGAATGCAATGCATCCATTATTGGAGACTTCAACACACCACTCACTCCAAAGGACAGATCAACCAGACAGAAAATAAGTAAAGAGACAGAGGCATTCAACAATGTACTAGAACAGATGGACCTAACGGACATCTACAGGACACTCCATCCAAAAGAAACCTCAAAAAGAACCTCAGTAAATTCAAAAAGATTGAAATTGTACCAACAAGATTCTCAGATCACAAAGGTATGAAACTAGAAATAAATTACACAAAGAAAATGAAAAATCCCACAAACACATGGACGCTTAATAACATGCTCCTAAATAATTAATGGATCAATGACGAAATAAAAACAGAGATCAAGCAATATATAGAGACAAATGAAAACAATAATTCAACACCACAAAATCTCTGGGACGTAGTGAAGGCCGTGCTAAGAGGGAAATATATTGCAATACAGGACTACCGCAGGAAAGAAGAACAATCCCAAATGCACCGTCTAAACTCACAATTAATGAAACTAGAAAAGGAAGAACAAATGAGGCCCAAAGTCAGTAGAAGGAGGGACATAATAAAGATTAAAGAAGAAATAAATAAAATTGAGAAGAATAAAACAACAGAAAGAATCAATGAAAGCAGGATCTGGTTCTTTGAGAAAATAAACAAAATAGATAAACCCCTAGCCAGACTTATCAAGAAAAAAGAGAGTCTACACACATAAACAGAATCAGAAATGAGAAAGGAAAAATCACTATGGACACCACAGATATACAAAGAATTATTAGAGAATACTATGAAAAATTATATGGTAACAAACTGGATAACCTAGAAGAAATGGACAACTTTCTAGAAAAATACAACCTTCCAAGGTGACCTAGGAAGAAACAGAAAATATGAATAGACCAATTACCAGCAAAGAAATTGAATTGGTAATCAAAAAAATACCTAAGAACAAAACGGCTGGACCACATGCTTTCACTGCTGAATTTTATCAAACATTTAGTGAAGACCTAATACCCATCCTCCTTAAAGTTTTCCAAAACGTAGAAAAGGAGGGAATACTCCCAAACTCATTCTATGAGGCCAACATCACTTTAATACCAAAACCAGGCAAAGACACCCCCAAAAAAGAAAATTATCTCTGATGAACATAGATGCAAAAATACTCAACAAAATATGAGCAAACCGAATTCAAAAATACATCAAAAAGATCATCCATCATGATTAGGTGGGATTCATCCCAGGGATGCAAGGATGGTGCAACATTCGAAAATCCATCAACATCATCCACTACATCAACAAAAAGAAGGACAAAAACCACATGATCATCTCCATAGATGCTGAAAAAGCATTTGACAAAATTCGAAATCCATTCATGATAAAAACTCTCAACAAACTGGGTATAGAGGGCAAGTACCTCATCATATAAAGGCCATATATGACAAACCCACAGCCAACATTACACTTAACAGTGAGAAGCTAAAAGCTTTTCCTTTAAGATTGGGAACAAGACAAGGATGCCCACTCTCCCCACTTTTATTCAACATAGTTCTGGAGGTCCTAGCCATGGCAATCAGAGAACACAAAGAAATAAAAGGTATCCAGACTGGCAAGAAGAAGTCAAACTGTCCCTGTTTTCAGATGACATGATATTGTACATTAAAATCCCTAAAGAGTCCACTCCAAAACTACTAGATCTAATATCTAAATTCAGTAAAGTCACAGGATACAAAATTAATACACAGAAATCTGTTGCATTCCTATACACTAATGATGAACTAGCAGAGAGAGAAATCAGGAAAAGAATTCCATTTACAATTGCATCAAAAAGAATAAAATACCTAGGAATAAACCTAACCAAGGAAGTGAAAAACCTATACTCTGAAAATTACAAGACACTCATGAGAGAAATTAAAGAAGAAACCAATAAATGGAAACACATCCCGTGCTCATGGATAGGAAGAATTAATATTGTCAAAATGGCCATCCTGCCTAAAGCAATCTACAAATTCAATGCAATCCCTATCAAATTACCAAAAGCATTCTTCAATGAACTAGAGCAAATAGTTCAAAAATTCATAGGAACCACAAAAGACCCTGAATAGCCAAAGCAATCCTGAGAAGGAAGAATAAAGCAGGGGGATTTACACTCCCTGACTTCAAGCTCTACTACAAAGCCACAGTAATCAAGACAATTAGGTACTGGCACAAGAACAGAACCATAGACCAATGGAACAGACTAGAGAGCCCAGATATAAACCCAAGCATATATGGTCAATTAATATCTGATAAAGGAGCCATGGATATAGAATGGGGAAATGACAGCCTCTTCAACAGCTAGTGTTGGCAAAACTGGACAGCTACATGTAAGAGAATGAAACTGGACTACTGTCTAGCCCCATACACAAGGGTAAACTCAAGGTGGATCAAAGACCTGAATGTAAGTCATAAACCCATAAAAGTCTTAGAAAAAAACATAGGCAAAAATCTCTTGGACATAAACATGAGCAACTTCTTCATGAACATATCTCCCCGGGCAAGGGAAACAAAAGCAAAAATGAACAAGTGGGACTATATCAAACTAAAAAGCTTCTGTACAGCAAAGGACACCATCAGTAGTACAAAATGACATCCTATGAGATATATGCATAAATGTGAGAATATATTCATAAATGACATATCCGATAAGGGGTTGACATCCAAATTATATAAAGAGCTCACGCATCTCAACAAACAAAAAGCAAATAAACCAATTTAAAAATGGGCAGAGGAGCTGAACAGAAACTTCTCCAAAGAAGAAATTCAGATTGCCAGCAGGTACATGAAAAGATGCTCCACATCACTAATAATCAGAGAAACGCAAATTTAAACCACAATGATGGATATACAATGGGGAGGTGACAGCCTCTTCAGCAGCTGGTGTTGGAAAAACTGGACAGCTACACATAAGAGAATGAAACTGGACTACTGTCTAACCCCATACACAAAGGTAAACTCAAGTTGCATCAAAGACCTGAATGTAAGTCATGAAACCATAAAACTTTAGAAAAAAACATAGGCAAAAATCTCTTGGACATAAACATGAGTGACTTCTTCATGAACATATCTCCCTGGGCAAGGGAAACAAAAGCAAAAATGAACAAGTGGGACTATATGAAGCTGAAAAGCTTCTGTACAGCAAAGGACACCATCAGTAGAACAAAAAGACATCCTACAGTATGGGAGAATATATTCATAAATGACATATCCGATAAGGGTTGACATCCAAAATATATAAAGAACTCACGCACCTTAACAAACAAAAAGCAAATAATCCAATTAAGAAATGGGCAGAGGACATGAATAGACACTTCTCTAAAGAAGAAATTCAGATGGCCAACAGGCACATGAAAAGATGCTCCACATCGCTAATCATCAGAGAAATGCAAATTAAAACCACAATGAGATTATCACCTCACACCAGTGAGGATGGCCAACATCCAAAACACAAACAACAACAAATGTTGGCGAGGATGTGGAGAAAAGGGAACCCTCCTACACTGCTGGTGGGAATGCAAATTAGTTCAACCATTGTGAAAGCAGTATGGAGGTTCCTCAAAAAACTCAAAATAGAAATACCATTTGACCCAGGAATCCCACTCCTAGGAATTTACCCTAAGAATGCAGCAGCCCAGTTTGAAAAAGGCATATGCACCCCTATGTTTATCGCAGCACTGCTTACAATAGCCAAGAAATGGAAGCAACCTAAGTGTCCATCAGTAGATGAATGGATAAAGAAGATGTGGTACATACACACAATGGAATATTATTCAGCCATAAGAAGAAAACAAATCCTACCATTTGCAACAACATGGATGGAACTAGAGGGTATTATGCTCAGTGAAGTAAGCCAAGCCGAAAAAGACAAGTACCAAATGATTTCACTCATATGTGGAGTATAAGAACAAAGAAAAAAACTGAAGGAACAAAAAGAGCAGCAGACTCACAGAACCCAAGAATGGACTAATAGTTACAAAGGGAAAGGGACTGGGGAGGATGGTTGGGAAGGGAGGGATAAGGGGGAAAGGGGGGCATTACGATTAGCAGATGTAATGTTGGGGGGCACGGGGAGGGCTGTACAACTCAAAGAAGATAAGTAGTGATCTCACTATGCTGATGGACAGTGACTGTAATGGGGTTGGTGGGGGGTACCTGATGAAGAGGGTAGTTTAATAACCATAATATTGCACATGTAATTGTAGATTAAGGATACCAAAATAAATTTAAAAATAAATAAATAAAACCACAATGAGATATCACCTCATACCAGTTAGGATGGCTAACATCCAAAAGACAAACAACAACAAATGCTGGCAAGGATGTGGAGAAAGGGGAACCCTTCTACACTGCTGGTGTTAATGTAAGTTAGTTCAACCATTGTGGAAAGCAGTATGGAGGTTCCTCAAAAAACTCAAAATAGAAATACCATTTGGCCCAGGAATTCCACTCCTAGGAATTTACCCTAAGAATGCAGCAGCCCAGTTTGAGAAAGACATATGCACCCCTATGTTTATCACAGCACTATTTACAATAGCCAAGAAATGGAAGCAACCTAAGTGTCCATCAGTAGATGAATGGATAAAGAAGATGTGGTATATATACACAGTGGAATATTATTCAGCCATAAGAAGAAAACAGATCCTTCCATTTGCAACAACATGGATGGATCTAGAGGGTATTACGCTTAGGGAAATATGCCAGGCGGAGAAAGACAAGTATCAAATGATTTCACTCATCTGTGAAGTATAAGAAGAAAGGGAAAACTGAAGGAACAAAACAGTAGCAGACTCCCAGAACCCAAGAATGGACTAACAGTTACCAAAGGAAAAGGGATTGGGGAGGATGGGTGGGAAGGGAGGGATAAGGGAGAAAAAGGGTCATTATGATTAGCACGTATAATGTACGGGGGGACATGGGGAGGCAGTATAACACAGAGAAGACAAGTAGTGATTCTATAGCTTCTTACTACACTGATGGACAGTGACTGTAATGGGGTATGTGGTGGGGACTTAATAATGGGGGGAGTCTAGTAACCATAATGTTGTTCATATAATTGTACATTAGTGACAGCAAAATAAAAAAAAATAGATTTATCAAAAAAATAATCAGGTCATAAGACTACATAAAGATCACCATTTTGAGGACCAGTGACACAGAGGAGAAGAGCAGTGGGCACTGAGGGCCAGAGCTGCAGGAAACTAAGTGGATGTCGGCCCAAAGTGCTTCTCCTATCTATGGTGTCTGCAATGTCTCATTCCCACAGAGTGTAATTGTATGTATTCTCAATGGGTTATGCATTCCCATGTAATAGTTTTTTCATTACTCCATAATGGACAGATTTTCTCATTGCTCGCTAAAGAGACACATTCTTGCAATGTTATGACATCTACTGGGACTAAATTCCCACATCTCAGAGAGCTTGTTTTGAAAAATTGTGCGGCCTCATTTCTCCAATATTTCTTCATCAAAAAGCAATTGTAAAACCACAGTTTTGAATATCAAGAAATGAATTTGGTTAGATTTCAATAACTGCGAGCAGTAATGTTTAATTCCAAGAGTGAGGTTTCAGTTAAGCTTTTTACTTTTTGTACTAGGCTGGCAAGAGTAACCTATGTAACTACAATGGGGAATTAAAGTTTATTTCACTGCAAGATGAAAACCTTTAATGGAAGCCTCACTCTTAGAATTAAACCAGGTTGTTTTTAATTACTAACACTTATTCTAATTCACTTTCTGGTGTTGAGAGCCGTGGTTTTGCAATTGTTTTTTTCAAAGAGAAACATGAGAGTTTCTGGACTATAAGCAACATATGGTAACAAAATGTGGTCTTAATTTGCATTTCCCTCATGAGTAATGATGCTGAGCACCTTTTCATTTGCTTATTGACCATTTTGATGATCTTCTTTTGCAAAGTGCATGATCTGGATTCGTGCCCAATTTTTAAAAATTGTGTTGTCTATTTTTTTCTTACTGACTTACAGAATTAAAAAAAAAGATTCTAGATATAAATCCTTTGTTAGGTGTGTGTGTGTGTGTGTGTGTGTGCACGCACACACCAGTCTAAGATTACTTTCTCCATTCTCTTAAATAATGTCATTTGTTAAGTGGAATTTCTTAACTTAATTAAAGCCAATTTATCAATATTTCCTTGTGTCCTATTTAAGAAACTGTGGCCTATCCTGAGTCCTGAAGATATTTCCTGTGTTTTCTTCTAGAAGTTTCATTGTTCTACTTTTTACCTTTAGGAATATGATCCATCCTATATTAATTTTTGTGCATGGTGGAGGTATGGATCATTTGAGCCAGACCACCTGTTGAAAAGACCATCCTTCTTCCACTGAATTGCTATGGTGTCTTTGTCATAAGTCAACTGATTGATCATGTAGGTGTGGATTTATTTCTAAACTCTGTTCTTTTTCATATCTATTGCCTGTTCTTGTACCAATACTTGGCTGTTTTAATTGCCCTAGCTTTTTTTTGTTGTTGTTAAAATTCACTGAAAACTTTTACTGTAACCAAAAAGTTACATAACAGCACTGTAATGAATTCAGCAAATCATTCTGCTAACATTTTAAAACTGATACCAGCTTTGGCCAGGCAATTAAAAAATTTCAAATGTGAAAACTTCACAGTACAGTTTTACTCTAACTTTGATATCTGGTTTTGTTTTTCTCTTTCAAGATTGCCTTAGTTATTCCTGTTTTTTTTTTTTTGTATTTCCATATGATTTACAAATAGCTAGTCAATTTCCACCAAGAAAAGAAGCCACTGGGATTTTTATTGGAATTGCATTGAATCTATATATGAATTTGGAGAGAACTGATATCTTAACAATGTTACATCTTTAAATTCCGTGTTCATAAAATATCCCTTCATTTATTTAGATCTTCTTTTACTTCTCTCAGCATTTTTCTGCAGTTTTAAATGCATATGTCTTACACATCTTTCATCAGATTTATTTTATTCAAAGCAATCCCTATCAAAATACCAAAGATATTTTTCAATGAACTAGAGCACATAATCCTAGCATTCACATGGAACCACAAAAGACCCCAGATAGCCAAAGCAATCCCGAGAAAGAACAAAGTTGGGAGTATCAGCTCCCTGACTTCAAGGTATACTACAAAGCTACAGTAATCAAAACAGTATGGTATTGGCACAAGAACAGACCCATAGATCAATGGAACAGAAGAGAGATCCCAGATATAAACCCACACATATATGGCCAATTAATACATGATAAAGGAGCCATGAATATACAATGGGGAAAAGACGGTCTCTTCAATAACCGGTGTTGGGAAAACTGGACAGCTACAGGCAAGAGAATGAAACTGGATTACTGCCTAACCCCATACACAAAAGTAAACTTAAAATGGATCAAAGACCTAGATGTAAGACATGAAATCATAAAACTCTCAGAGAAACCACAGGCAAAAATCTCTTGTACATAAGTATGAGCTATTATTTTCTGGACACATTCCCTGGGGCAAGAGAAAATAAAAACGAACAAGTGGGACTACATCAAACTAAAAAGCTTCTATACAGCAAAGGACAACACAACAGAACAAAAAGGCACCCTACAGTTTGTGAGAGTATATTTGTAAATGATTTATCCAATAAGGGGTTAATATACAAAATATATAAAGAACTCATACAAGTCACACCAAAACAACAAATAAACCAGTTAAAAAATGGGCAGAGGACATGAATGGACATTTTTCCAAAGAAGAAATACAAATGGCCAACAGGCACATGAAAAGATGCTCCACATCGCTAATCACCAGGCAAATGCGTATCAAGACCACAGTGAGATATCACGTCACGCTAGGTAGAATGACTACTATCCAAAAGACATAACAAGTGCTGGTGAGGATGTAGAGAAAAGGGAACCCTCGTGCACTGTAGGTGAGAATGTATTTGGTGCAGCTACTATGGAAAATAGTACGGAGATTCTTCAAAAAACTGAAAATAGAAATACCATTCAACCCAGCAATTACACTTCTAGGAATTTAACTGAAGAAAACAAAATCTCTGATTTGAAAAGATACATGCACCCTTAATGTTTAGTGCAGCATTATTACAATATCCAAGATATGGAAGCAACCAAAGTATCTATCAATAGATGAATGGATAAAGAAGAGGTGGTACATATACTCCATGGAATATTATTCATCCATAAAAAAGAAGAAAATCCTGCCATTTACAACAACAGGGATGGATCTAGAAGGTATTATGTTAAGTGAAATAAGCCAAGTGGAGAGAGACAAATACCATATGATTCCACTTGTTTGTGGAATCTAAAAACAAAACAAAACAAAATGAGCAAAACAGCAGTGGACTCATAGATACTGAGAAGTGGCTGGTGGTTACCATGGGGGAGGGGTTGGGATGGCTGGGTTGGAGGGTCAGGGGGATATAATGGAACAAAAATCTCAATCATAATATAAATTGGTCACAGAGATGGTAGGACAGCATGGAGAATATAACCAATGGTTCTGTAACATCTTTCTATGTTGACAGTAAATGCACTAGTTGGGGTGAGGATTTAATAATATGGGTAACTGTTGAACCTCTGTGTTGTATACTTGAAACCAATATAATATTGCATATCAACTATACTTCAATTAAAAAATAGATTTATTTTACATAACTGATGCTTTCAGTGTTTTAAAATTTTCCTAATTGTTTGCTTTTTTTTAAAGATAGATTTATTTCTCTGTTGAAGTTCTCCAAATTTTCTTCTATTTGACTATCATCTCCTACGTTTTCTTGAACATATTAGTCATGGTTATTTTAAACTCCTGTCAGTTAAAGTCAATATTTCAATTACCTATAAAGCTCTTTCTATTAAATATATTTTTCACTTTTATATTTTAGTAATTCGGTTTTTTAATTTTTTATTATAATTTTACAGGCATCATGATTTTTGGATAAATGCCAGATATCATAAAGGAAAAATTATAGACTTTAGATGATATCTTCTCCCAAGGTTAAGTTTTCTTCTGGCAGACGGATAATCAAGATCACATGAAAACTTGATTTTACGCTTTTTTTTGGTCTAGTCTATTTCAGTTTTTCCCTATTCCTATGGATTGGTCCTTATTCCTAGGGCAGGGTTCTTACTCCAAGGGCATGGCCCTTCAGAGGTTTCAACTCAAAGCCTGGTATATTTACCAAGTTATCTCCACCTTAATAAGGCTTTAACTACGACTTCTGCCTCCCTAGTAATACTAAGGTCTCTGATCAGCTCTGTAGCTACCCAAAAGTTTTCCGTTTTTATTTTATTTTTTTGTTTTGTTTCATCCTGTGTATGCTCAGCTCAGGAATCCAGCTTAGGGAAATGTGTATGCAAAATTTTAGCCTTCTTCTCTGTTCTTCTCCCTTCTCCAGGATTTTGCACCCCAAGTAGAAACTCCAAATTACTCCAAACTCTGACTTCTGCCTCTTCAGTCCAATGTTACTATTGTTTTATATATTTCTCATTCTGCAGTTTGTAAATGTCTTCAGGAAAATATCCAAGATGAATATGGAACTCATGTCATGGGCTTTCCTTCAAGTCTTGTCTGTGTTTGTTTTCTCCAGTGCCTTCAGACAATAGCTTTATGTATTTTGTCCAACAGTGACAGTTGTTTTGAAGTCGGAGTTAGTGTTATGCTGACTTCTGCATCATGGCTGTTCCATCAGAAATATTTTTTCAGGAAAATAAAACAAAACTTGCCCTAAATCTCCTTCTCAGATGGCATCAAGTCATCCAAAATCTGAGGTCAAGGTGAGATGTAGGGGAAATAAGAAAAGACCAACTATTATTCATTCAGGGTGAACCATGCTGGAAGGTGAAGCTTGAGCAATACATAAATGACTTTCTAACCTTTGAAGACATTATGAAAATTATATTTAAAGGAACAACCCTGATAAGTTAATCAATCAAATTCATGCTGCTTCATACTTGTTTTCAAAGGAAAAAAGAGGATACCACATATGGCTCAAAACTGTCTTCTGAAAACTATTTAAAAAATAAGTTGTCAGGATTTTCATTGGACATATCCACAGTGCTCAACATTGGTCAAAAGGAAAAGCGTATGTACCTATAATTGTCCTAGAACTTTGAGATAAATGTAACTTTAAACAGTCCACCCCTATGAAATCAGAGGTATGGCAAGAAAGTTTGTATAGGCAACATAGGGAGGGTGAAGTGCAGAGGAAGAGTAGATAAATTCTTAAGGAGGTGGGTTTCTCAGATCTAGAAGAGCATTGATATAGGGAATAAATGGGAATGGCTACAAGACTCATCCAGGGATGACCCAATCCACCGTTCTGTCTCCCCATTTTCTACTCAGTGACTCTCCAAAGGCGCTCAGGGTCTGGAGCTGCCCAGGGTTCCTCCTCCTGTGCTCCCAGGTCTGTCTCAGGGCCCGGGCTGGGGGTGGGGATGGGGTGGCTGAGAGGTGCATCTGCTGTTTGCTGCATGTGTGAACTTCACCAAGTTACTTAATCAGTCCATTAAGAAGCTTGTGATTGCAAGTAATAGAAAACTGAGCCTTAAAATTATCGCATATATTAAGAAGTCTATGAAACTTCTTTGGGGCTGGTTGATTCAATGGCTTGATAACATCATGAAGAGCCCAGGTTCTCTCCATCTTCCTACTCTGCCATCTTAGGTATCTGTATCCACTTTAGCTGCTTTTCTTGATTCCTGTGTCACATCTAGACTCAACATCTGCTGAAAGAAACAGAAATTCTTCTTCCCATGTCTCTCTTTTTGCTAGCTGGCAGTCCTTTCCTAGAAGCCCCCAACAGACCTCATCTTGTGAATTACTGAACATAATTAGGTCACTTGTTCCCACCTAAGCCAATCCCCAGCAAGAAGAGTGGCGTTCCTGTGATTGGCCTCCTGAATCTGCACACAAGCCAGAGCCACCTGGGGAGAGATGGAAGTCTGAATAAAACTGACAAATTTGCGGAGCCTCATTTTCTTTATCTGCAACATGAGGGAATAATAACATCTGGCTTACGGGATTGTGATAAGAATTAAATGCAATGATCCATGGGTTATTTCTCCAAAAATTCCTCCAAGACTTAAGAAAAAAATCTCTGAGTATCTCATAGACATGTACTAACAGACAGCAAATTCTACCAGTGTATACAGCTAAATGGGTAGAATAATCTCTCCCTCAATATAACTACTATTCTGTTGAGCCTACCTCATAGCTGCCAGTTAGGTTTTGACTTGGTGTCTATGGTCCAATAGGTGCTTTACGTATATTGTTTCTAGTCCAACCAGCAAAAATGTATTCATGCACTGTCTTCATTCATTCATTCAGTCAGTCAGTCAGTCAACATGTATTTGACTGCCAGTGATCTCATTTTACAGACAATGAAACTGGGGTTTAGAGAGGTGGAATAATGTGTTCAAAGGGACACAGTAAGTGGCCAAGTCAGTGAGATACATATTAGGTCTGTCTCACTCCACTGCTTGCAAATCCTCTATGACTTCCTTTCCTGAAAGCTTCCTCAGTGTTCCATTTCACCACGCTTCACCTATCGAAAAGGGGTGTCTGGGAGTGGTTGCAGGGTGTCAGCTCACACTCTAAGGTCTGAAGGAGAGAACAGAGGCTAGTTAGATGGCCCACACTGGTCATCATGCTTCCCTGAGACTCCGGGTTAGTTCTGCTTGGCGCCAGCAGGTGGCAGGTTGGCACCAGTCAGCACTGGCCTCATAAGGAAGCAACTGAAGTGGTGAGTACGATTTTCTTTGTAAACGGTACGAATCAGACTCATCATTTTTTGGTCCTGCTCTACAGGAAGGGCAGCTGATCCTTTTCAGCTACTCTCATGCATGAAGTGAGAGATGAAATACACTGCATTTGAATTAACCTTTTTACTTTTGAAAAGTTCTGTCATGTAGTTTATCCATCCCAATTACAAATTGAGACCCTTGGGACAGGTACTGTGACCTATCACTATCAATTAGATGGCTTATTCACATAAATGCTGGGAGCTGCCCAGAGCAGAGGGCACGTTACTCACCTCTGGGCGCCTAACCCGACACTGTGCCTGGTGTATTGTGGCTGCTCTGTCGGTATTTGTGGAGTGCACTCGTGAACGGTTTAGGGCAGACGATCTGGGTTTGAGCTCTGTCTCCGTCATTTCCATTTCCTATTTGGAAGGCTCCACACAAGTCATTTGCTCTCTGGGCCTCAGTTTCCTCATTGGTATCCAATGAGGAGGAGGAGGAGGGAGGAGGAGGATTTCCAAGCTCACATGTGAGAATGAAAGACTTGGTAAAATACCTGTCAGAGATAGTTACTATTTTGAGGCCAAAGTTAAAAAACGTATTAGTGGTTAATAATTCCTCCTAAGGATTAAGAAATAAAGTGCCTGGGACCAGAATTTAGCCAGACCCCACCCCCGGGGACATCTCATCTCTGGGTGTCATTTCCTGCCTACAGCTCAAGTCCTTACCTTCATCACCTCACATGGAGAATCATTAGTCAGCTACTGACTGTCCATCTTGGCTCCAGTTCTACCTTCTTCAACCCCAGTTTCTAAAGGTGTTATTCAAGGAGGTCCTTCCATAACCTGGCTTTAATTCACCTTTCCCACCTGCCCACCTGCTCCCCGTCCCCCGCCCACCGATCTTCCACTCACTCGTGGCCCTGCATGGAGCCTCTGCAGCAGGCAGCAGGTCTAGTCTCGGAACCCCAGCATGCCCTGTGCATTTCCACTCCTCTGCCTGTGTGCACCCTCCCTCCCTCCCCTTCTCCTTCTCTTTGTCCCCTGAACCACGTTCACTCTTGGCAATCCCTCCATGAAGAAGGCCTCCTCAGCCCACGTTGAGCTCCCACCTTCGAACTCGCGTTGCTCTTACGAGGCAGCGTAGTACAGAGCACCGGGTGGTCTTTGCTGTCAGGCAGCTTGGAAACAAATCCTGGCAGATTATTTAAACTTTGTGTGCCTCAGCTTCCTTTCTCTTAAAATGAGAATAATAACAGTGCCAACCTCATAAAATTGGTAGATTTAATGAGATAGTGTGTATAAAGCGGTTAGCATGTGGCTAGAGGAAATTAGGCACTCCATGGACAGTAGCTGTTACTACCATTATTGCCATTTAATAGCTTGCTTGATATATCTTTAGTGCTTTTCTGGAATATGCCTCCTCTTTCTAGGAAGACAATCTGTCCTGTACTCAGAAACCATATTCTGTGCTTCTCTGTGGCCCTTGGGTTGCCTTTTGTGCTCCCCTGAGCATTGACAAGGGCACCATAACTTTATGGCTCTATCAGCCCTGCCTAGCAGTAACAAGCAAGACCTATTCTCAAGCTAATCTTTAGCAAAGCCACATAAACACTGGTTGAAGATGCCATTGTCACATGCTAGGAATCTTTACAAAGTTTTCTGATCATTAGACACTGGCCATTCAAAATTCACTGAAGAGTCTGTGTGACAGTAATATAGATTTTATTATGACTAAAAAGATTAGTTTCTATGCAATTTGAAGATTATCCACAGGATTGGGAACACAGGAGACAAATGTGACAAGTGACAAAATAATACTGATGATGACTAGGACATTTATAAATTTAATCAACCAAGAGAGCAAAATGTGCATTGGTTGGGCCCTGATCTCCTGATCCCCCAGCTCTGGGGTTGTGTCATGCCAATGATGAATAATGGCCTAGGTCCAGGATTCTGCTGTTATTCTCCTTTAGTTTTCACGATTCTCCAAAGAAGCACTAAATTGCTTTCTCTCTCTTTGCCAGGGGTGAATGTGGTTGCAAAGCTCTTCTCAGCCTCAAATAAAGAGTACTGTACCTGTGGTGCCTGGGGATTTAGCTCTATTTCTCCAGGCTTTTGTATGTGTGCTGGGAAACCCTAGGGTGAATGTCATTTCCCTAGAGAGTTTTATCACAACAAAGTAACCTATTCTCACACTCAGTTTGAGCCTTAGCCTGGGGTCCCTCTGGTGGCCATGAGAAACAAGGGCAGAAAGTAGTTATTGAGACTAAGAAACCCTGAATTTTGTCTTTGAAAGTAATACGGAGAGAGACAAGAATATTCCTGTTAGTAGGGGGAGGCATACTTGGGTTATGGTAGAACATGGTGAGAGAAGACTAAGCTGGCAATGGAGATATACAAATCTCCTTCCATAAAGAGGATTAACTCTTGGATTCACATCTCAATACCAAACTCAAAATTAATTTAGTGCAGAGTACTGAAAAAAACTTCCTTTGGGGAATACCTGCAATGTGCAAGGGTGGATTTGTCTTCAGCACCAGACTGGGAATTGCTGGAGACTGCCAAATCCATTAGAGCAGCCCCCTGGAAGACATGCTCCTCATCCACAAGCACTCTGCCCTCCCCAGCAGGCTTTAGTCCAGTCCAATCCATGAGTCAGATTACCAAGGTGCTGTGGTGGGAGATGCCATAGAAATACAACAACGAATGATGGAATCAGACTCTTCAGGCATGCTCAATACACAGAGCACCCTGACTGTAGATGAGGCTTTGAGGTCCACTGGCCCAAGGTCTCAGTAACTGCCCTGGCTTCCTACAGAGACTCAGGGCCTGGCTTGTGACTGCTCTGTTGCTGTGACTGACACTTTCGCTCTACCACAGAGACCACAAAAAAACATGGGTTCAGGTGCTGACCCAGAACGGATAGCTGAAGAGTTTCTTATAAATAAAGAAGCAGAGACTGGTGTTTGTCACCCAAAGGACCAGAACAAGAGAAACCAAAGCCAACCACTCAGGTAACAACCTCCAGCCTTCTCTTGGCTCATTTTCTGATCAAATGAAATGAAATCCATACGCAATATAATGATGGTGAAAATATCTACCACTCCAGAGGAGAAATAGATGAAAAGTTGAAACACGTAAAGAAAATGAATGAAAAATAGATGGGACTAGGTAGAAAATTTTGATAATGCAGCAGAAAAGAAACGGGTCAGAGAGCCCCTGAGGACTCCTGTGCAGTAGGGAAAAGGCAGTGCTCTTGAAGGAGCCTTGGCCACCCCCGAGATGCAACACATCCCAGCAGCCAGTGGGTGTCAGAGGTGCTCCAGGCTGCATCTACTGCTTGGCGCCTTTAACACCAAGCCCTACAAATCCGGCCAAGGAGAACCCAGCTGGAACGCCCTTGGAGTTTGCACTTTTCTCCAGGAAGAGCAGAACCAAGAAAACATAAGAGGTGGCTGATGTCAGATGCTTTACCAGAAAGGTTGGTTTTGACTTCAAAATAATTTGCTTATTTTTTTCTCGTACTTATTCTTTTACCACCCCACTTGCTTCCAGCGGAATCTCTGTTGGTCGTGGATACAGGGCAGTCATCTATCTCAGAGTCAAGCATGTGACCTCTGAAGCAAGGCCTCTCGTCTAGTTCCCCAACCCTTGTCTCTTCAGAGTACAGAACTTTCTTTTTCAGTCAGTGGCTGTTTGAAATAAACGCTCAAGTGGGTGGGTGGTTCTAACTGGTTTATAGGACACAGGCATCCAGGCTGGAGAAGCTCATACAAGCTCATGAGAGCCAATTTTGTATATGTCTTCCTATCATCTACTTAGGTATGTTGTTTGGGCAGCTTGACACTGGTCATCATTGGAATATTTACACTACAGAAATGAGCAAATGCTATAAATCAGGGCTTTTTCTCCTAGAAAGTGGACTTGGTTAAACACATAAGCACACCAATGATTCCAGGGGAGGTTTAGGAGTAAATCATTCAACACCATCACACTTGGGACAGAATGCATCTAATAAACTGAAAAAGGAATAATACCTGATTAATCAAGAAGATATTCCAGTACGAACCATTCCAGAAACTACAGTCAACAATTCCATAAAGATGTCTTTCCTATCAAAGGCCAGCAAGAAACTAAATAACATTTTCCTACATAATTTGTAACTGTTGAATTGCAAAGCTAAGTGGCCCATGAAGCCATGTACCCTTTCTGCCATTCTAACGTTGGGCCTTGAGAAAAATGTGACCCTCCTTAGAAAGTCATTACATCTTTTATTGTTTCTACAAAGTGAAAGCCTGGAAGAAATAGTGGCTACCATTCTCTTCCGTGGTACACCAGTAGTCATTGAATGTGCTATGTATTTGCTGTACAATTCATGGATTTAAACCCATAAAGTAGTTAGCTCTTTTTAGAGAAAACACTCTTCCACAGCCACGGGCTAACTTTCCCCCTAGCCAATCCATCAAAATTGCTGTAAGAAACACGTTCAAAGTGTCTGCTGTACCATAATGTTTGCAGCATTTTCTACAAATGAAATGTGTTCAGGCTATTAATTCACAGTCTGAATTTTTATCATCGTGATTAAAAGTTTTAAATAAAAAATATAGGCCTGGTGGGGTTCTGGCAACTCAAGGGAAATGAACAGATAGGGGAGGCAGCTCACCAGGCTTGGGAAATAGATTAAAAGCAGGGAACAAGGAGGACAGAGGAAACATGTCAATATAATGAGGTGATGACAGCCAGGTTTCTCACTAAGAGAAGGGAGTAAGGAATATAGGAAGAGAAAAAGTGAAATGAAATGTGGTGTAGGATTAGAGTTAGAAGTTTTGGAGGAAACTTAAGAGTTTTCAGTATGTAGAGTTAGATACAGAATATATGTTGATATACAAGTTCTGTGTATGTATGCAAACACATCTATATCTTCATATGTATGTATATGCATACACATACATAAATACATATATTTTCTAGCTCTGTTGCTTAGAGAGCTTGGAAGTAATGAAACTGAATAGTGATGAACCTACATAGAGCTCAGATCTTGGTTTCTAACAGCCATTCTCCACTAAAAGGAAACATGGCTCTTTGGAGAAATGGTTGATTCCAGGGCTGGAATAGGAAACATATGACAAGTTTAGAATATCTCATTACTCTAGAAGATAAGAAAGTAATCGAAGAGCAATGGACATATGTCCAAAAGACACAGAAGACAGCTCAAAGGAGTGCCAACTGCCCAATCTGGGATGATTCAAATATAAATGAAATCACAGTTTTCAGATTACATCCCATTGACTAAAATAGGCATTTTTTAGTTTATTCTGATATAAATAAATGAGCACATAATGGAAAAATGACACTCTTCCCTTAGTATATACCAGCTAGTAAATATTGAAGAAATTATGGAACTTTAAAAGCAAAATTTGAGACCC
Source organism: Smutsia gigantea (assembly GCA_032199065.1). Classification (NCBI taxonomy): domain Eukaryota; kingdom Metazoa; phylum Chordata; class Mammalia; order Pholidota; family Manidae; genus Smutsia; species Smutsia gigantea. Next base: position 40,557 of record JAVSCE010014229.1, read on the forward strand.
ATAGTAATAATTATTTTATGCAAAAGTATCAAAAGATACTAAAACTAGTGGGTGAAACTTGGGCGAAAGAAAGGGATATTTACATAGTCCCAAAATATCATCCCCTAAAACACTTATTAATTACAAAGGAAAGAAGTAATTATATTGTAGAGGACCCTGGTAGATACCATCCTACGCCAGAGACTAATGTATCCATCACTGTGATAGGCTAAACCAAGATCATGTATCATGACCATGGGACACAATGAGAAAACCACGGCATCACATTTATGATATTCCTGCCCCCAAATGCATAATCTCACCTGAATCTAGCCTGAATCAAGCAGCAAACAAACCCACATCCAAATCTTTCTTTGAAACAAATCTCCCAGTGTGTGTACATGCATAATGTGTATGTACACACACACACATATTTTTTTTGGTTCTGTTTTTCTGCAGAACCCTGACTGTTAAGGATTTAGAAGCTTTTAAGCATTCAAATCTTTGCTCAGATGTCACATTTCCAGAGAGGCCTATTTTGATCCTCTATTAAAAATGAAAATTAATTCTCTCTGTATTCCATATCCCTTATCCCTTGACCTCTCTAGTTTTTTCCCATAGCAATGTCACTTTTCACATTCTGTTACTCTTTATTGTGTTTATTTTCTATCTCCCTCCTCCAGTATATAAATTTCATAATGGCAGGTGTTGTAGGATGAGTTCCTGGGAAAAAACTCTAAGATGAAGACTTGTATGTAGGAGGCTTATGGGGTGGGGGGTATGGGGTGCGGGTTCCCTTCAGTAAGGCACTGAGGAGGCAGGACTGGGAAGAACGGAGTTGTAGTTGCAACAGAGGTCTCAGCTGATCCCAGAGGGGAGCTCTGAATCTGGGGTAGTGCCTCAGGGATGTCTCAAATTGAGACAAAGTAGGCTGGGTCTTTGTACCCTAAGAGCAACCAGTCACTGAATGCACACTGCCCAAGGCAGGGAATTACCATGGGTGACCCAGCTCTCTTTGGCCGGGTCAATTCCTGGGAGGACTCAGCCATGGGTCATTAGCCCACCACACTCCTGGAAGCGAGGGAATGAGCAGCACGGTCCTGAATGGGGGCTCTGGGCAGTGCACCCCAACAGAAGCCACTAGAGCCAGATCTTTGTCTATTGCTCTATCCTCAGTTCCCAGAACAGGGCCAGCATTGTTGACTGGATGGGTAGATGAATGAATGAATGAATTCCTTTCCACAAAGGTCAGCATGCCTAGACAGGATGTGGCCACCATTCTCAGTTGACAAACACAATGTCAAGAGTGTGAAAATAGAAAACAGGCCAATGTGATCACAGAATCCTGTGAGGCAGTTCAGCATCACAAAACCAAAAAGCAGCAAATAGGAGAAGAGAGGTACAGGGCTGCTGGAAGGAGTGGCAAGATTGGATACAACATCAAATAAATTTATGTTGCAGGGAGTCTCCAAGTCCTACATGTAGATCGTTAGCCGTCCGCTGGAGGACCAGGGTGTGCTGTTACAGGCCTGAGGGGCCCAGGGTGAAAGAAAGCATCCAGCTAACACAAGGAACAACTGGCTCCCGTGACAGAACTTTTAACAAGCCTTTTCTCATATCTGTTGACTTAACGCAGGCCAGGGAATTCTTTGAAAGGCAACATGGCTATAAATCAGCAAGACCCATAATGTGCATTCCAGGGTCTTGGAGGAAAAGGCTGCACACAAAGGCACCCCTTCTAAGTCTTTAGGAATGCCTTGGTGAGTGGCCCTGGCGTTCTTGGGGTTAGACTCTGGGGCTGGGAATGGAAAACATCCAGAAGGGGAAGCAGGGAAGTGTCAGCAAGAGCAACAGGGCATGTTTCTAATAAAACACTGGGAACTGGACCCAGAATGGTGCCTGACGGACAATCAGCAGTCAAGGAGTATCTGTTGGACGATTAACTAAATAACCGTCAGGCACCTTGGTTTAGCCCCTAATTCTGCCACTCATTGTGTGTATGACCTTGAGAAAGTCCCTTTGTTTCTCTGCACTGTGGCCACCCTAGGTGTTAAGATGTTGGGTTTGAACACAAATGTAATCTTTGGGGGTGAATGACTCATGAGTTCCTGAGTCCTAAAAAGCATTCAAAGAGGTGCCTGAATTGTGAAATGGAGAGAAATACAAACAGCCTGCATGGCAGAGTGAACACTGCAGCTTCCTGAGCTAACAGGGACACCTGAGATGGTCAGAACCTGCTAAGAGAAGTTATCAGTCCCTGCCACTGCTGCCCCTCTCCCCCACCCCACCCTAGTGGGATTTTCTAGGGTAGTAGGAAGCTGTTACGTCCGCCACTCCAGGGGAAATGTCTCTTTCATAGCTACCTAAAACATAACAGGTCCTCTTCTGGGGCAGCCTGATGCCAAGCTGAGGGGAAAAGGCAAATGCCATGTGATGCTCTTTGCAATGTCCACTCTATCTGGGGCAGACCATCTCCTAGAGGCTCCGAGGCCAGAAGAATCAGTTTTAGTCAATTGCCTGTTCGCTTCTATCCATGGGCTGATGCGGTAGAAAGGACGACAGTCTCCCACAAAGAATATGAGTTCAAATTCCAGCTTCTCTGACACTTGCAGACTTGGCAAGTGATTTGATTTCTCTGCACCTGTAAAATGGGAGGGATCACACCAACATCACAGGTCTAATCAAATGGTAGAAGATGCAGGAAACTGGCACGTTTGCTTCCCTTCCTACCACTTCCTTCCTCCTTCCTTGTCTTCCTCCCTTCTGTGCAAGTCAGCCCAGCTGGTTGGAGTGGACTGTAAGCAAGGCCAGGAGCTTGATGCCCGACTAAGACCAGACTCCTGCTCCTTGTCCTGCCATGTCAGGCTTGAACAGTCAACTTGCAGACTGTGGGCTCACAACTCCTCTTCAAAGAGCAAAGGCAGTTTGCCACTGACCAGTTTCACTGTGGACAAATACTATTTACTCAGCAAGGATGCCAAGCATTTTTAATCCCTGACTCATCAAGAAGAGGAATTTGGCAAAAGGGTTATGGGGATGGGGGTTGAATGAGATGAAACTGAGCAAGGCAAGAATGTAATAATGAGGGTCAGGATCTGCCATTCTGGGGCACAGAGGAAGAGGGGAGGAGATAGTTCTTTCCCTTACAAGAGTTGACATGATAACCCCAATTCTCCCTCTGTTAAACTAAAAAAGAGAGGGCTAGTAGATGTATGGGGTTTTTCTTCTCTTTCACAGAGTTGCACCTTGTGCTGAACAAGGGGTTCCAAATCCATGGGCTGGGGTCCCTGCACAATGCTGGCACCATTGAATCTACATTTGCACAAAACAATATTTGTGTACTGTGCAACTGTAAGTTCAAGTGCTCTCATAGAGGAGGCATGTCATTTTGACTTACATCTGGATGCTTATATTCCAAGCAGTTGGAATTTCGACTTGCATTACACCCAGGCCTGAGAGTTGGGAGTCCCCCTTCTCTGAATACTCTTTTCTTCCTCATCTCTCTCCATACTTGGGGTCAGCCCAGCCATGGGGATTTGCCTTACAGCAGCTCTTTCCTCTTTGCTTGGGTCAACCTTTGTGAGCTGAGTCAGAGGGGGCACTTGGCTCTTTCTGTGTGCGGGGGAATGGTGACAGCCCATTTGTTTTCTCTGCTTTGGCCGATTGCCTCACTAGGACTACTTTCCTTTCCTCCCAGCCCTTTCTTCCTGTCAGTCTGCCTTATCATCATCCCCACATCCCCTTTCCAAGAAGCTAACGATGCTCTTATTCCCCTCTCCCCCTCTCTTCCTTTCCCAAGGTCCTTGCTTCCTCTTTGAAGTCTTTCCCTCCATATTTAAGCCGTGAGGATTTCCTCCTCTGTAGTGCTGTAAGATGCTCTTAATACCAGTGGGGCCAGGGAATCACCCCAGGTAAGCAGACACTGAGATGGCCCTGAAAACTGAACAAGTCTAAAGGTGGAAATAATGGCAGCACTTGAGCCCTAACTATGGGCTGCGGAATTTCCATGCTCGATGTATTTAGTTCTCGCAGTATTCTTGTGAGATACTTTTACTCCCTTTTCACTGGTAAGCAAATTGAGGCTCAGAGAAGGTAAGTCCCTAAGCTGAGTTTTCAGTTAATGAAGGCTGGTCATAACCTGTGGTTCTGGCTGATCTGAGTCTGGAGCTCACTCTCAGTTCTACGCTTTGGCCCCTCACTAACTCCACAGTGACCACATCCTCCGGCCGATGCCATTCTATCTGCACTCTCAGGAAAATTTGATGTGCTGAGATTTAATTTAATTACTGGTCAGGTGTCATTACTGTACCTTATAAATCATAGTTAGAGAAGCCAAAATCTAAGTGTCAAGAAGATTTGTAGGCTGATAAGACACAAGCTCTGATAATCTGACCTGAGTTGAAAGATGATAAACGAGAGGCAGACTGAGAAGGAGAGAGAGAACAAATCCAGCATATTAATAAAAGCATCAGGGTAGGCCAATCACCCCGAACGCTGTGGTACAATGAAAGAGCAGCTCAGGAAATGATTTTAATGAACAGAAACTCTTATCTGGGGGCAAACTGTTACACAGGATTAGAGAAACAAACTTCTCAGCTAGTATTTTGTTCTAAAGAAATACTGCATATATTTATTTGTAAGAAATATATACTGAATGACTGAATAAGATGTCTTTAAACAAACACACGTAAGACAAGTCTCTGTATAGACTGGTTGACAACAATGTGACCAGAGGCTTGTAGGAACCTGACCCTGAGTTTCCTCTAGGAGCAATGGCCTAATATTTGATAATTCAATTTGCAGTGACTTTATAGAGCCTAATGTGAATAATGAGAAGTGACTGTATGTTTGCCTGTTTATGCTGTCTCTCCCACTAGACACACTCTATGAGGATAGGGATCATGTTTTCATTCTTCACCTCTAGATCCCTGCCATCCCCAGGCACATAGTAGGTGGCAATCAGTGATTTTTTTAATGAATGCATGAACAGTAGAAAGAGAATCATGAAAATGTAGAATCACAGAAGTCCAAGATTTTTAAGGAGTGAGTAATTATCAATGTAGCCTATGCAGAGGCTTCAGTGGAGTAAGGAAGGGAAAGTATCCATTAAGTTGGCAGACAGGAGGTCATCTGTGGCCTGGGAGCCCTTCAGCTGAGGAAGGAGGGCAGAGAGTGGGCTTCAGTAGGCACAGGAATGGGCAATGATGAAGATGGTAGGCTGCATTTGTTAGTCTGGTTGAGAAGAGGAGGAAAGATCTGACAGAGGCTAGAGGAGCATCGGATTGAGGGGTGGGTGTTTTAGGACTGGAGAAGCAGTTCCATAATTATAAACTGAGGGGAAGTATCCCAGAGAGAGAGGTGGAAAGAACAGAATGTGGTTTATGGCAGAGGTCAAACTCTGAACAAGAAGAGGAAGATCTCAGCCTTAAAAACTAGAGTAAAGGAAAAGAGACTGAGCATGGCTGTGAATACAGTTATAGTGAAGAGGGCACGAAGGTGAAGGAGATTCTTCCTGATCACCTTGGTTTTCTCAGTGCAGCAGGAGACTGGGTGGGGCGTGAGAGAAGGAGAGGGAAGGCACCCAGGAAGGTGAGGACGCTTCTGCTGGATAAAGCAGAGGACTGATGGGCAGAGCAATACTGGAGACCAGGACGCTGCAGTGGCCCTAGTGGCCAGAGGACAAAGAGTAGCCAAGGCAGGTTTTCCTGTCGTTGGTCAGCTTGGAGGTTTGCTGGGCAGGTACAGGAGAAGGGCTGCAGTGCAGGGCAGTGGAGAATCTGTGAGAGAGGAGAAAAGGCAAAATGGAAAACAAGTCTGAGGAGAGAATGGCCCACAGTGCCAAGTGCCATTCTTCTTCAGGCTGAAGAAGGCTGAGGGCTGGGAAAGGGCAGAAGAGGAGGGATTCATGGTGCCCACGAGGTGGCAGAGCAGGTGTGGCAGGATGGGGTGTGAGTGCGGAAGGGCAGAGGTTTGTGAGGGAGGCTCCGGTGGCGGTCGAGGCCGGACTGTTGCCGTGTGGGTGGCAGCTGAAGGTTGGTAGAGTTTCTGGCTGTAAGGAGGTCAAGGGTTGCAAGACCAATGACCCAGCTAGTCTTGCATCGATTTAGCTTGTCATTTCTTGAATATGCTTTTTATTTGTGGCTTAAGGCCTTAGCGACAGTGAAGCCAAATAAAGTGAGGTTTGTTAAACATCACGTATCTGAGGGAAATGGAAACATTAATCTCACAAAGTCAGACAAATGTCAGATAATCATCCCTTCCTCCACACATATCACAAAGCCTATGGATTCATTATTTGAAAGAATTTTGAAAAAAGTTTTACATGTATGGAAATAGTGTGGTATGAAAGGAAAAAAGTCTGGTCTCAGAGTTAACGTAGCCAAGTACTTCCTGACTCTAGACTCCTTATCGCCAAGTGGATCACTCAGTGGTCCAATCCAGTGATTTCTTACCTGTTGCTGACCTTCCTGACTTCAGGAAGAATGGCACTTGGCCCTGTGGGCCATTCTATCCTCAGACTTGTTTTCCATTTTCCCTTCAGAAACACCTGCTGGGGTTCTCCTATGTGTATGGCCTTCTCTGGTGCCTCCTTTTTCTCCAGCACCCACATCTGGTTGCCAGGGATCTGCTCCTAGCTCTCTCCCCTTTCTCTTTGCACACTTTCTCCTCTGGCACTCTCTTTCACTTGCAAAGTTTCAGTTATTACTTTCTTACAGCAGATTTGGTTCTTTATCTTCAGCTCCGTCTTTTGTCCCTTGTTCTTGTCTAAATTTTCAAATGCCTGTTGGATGTTTCCGCCAGCACATCAAATTCATCTATTTCATAACAAACCAGAATGCAAGCGTTTTCCTTCTCCTCCCACTGTGTTCCATAGTTCTGTCCGGTGGACCATCACACCCCCTTTCACTCAAGGTGTTTTCCTTTTAAGTAACAGTTACTCTAAAAGAATCATAGGTTCTCAGGGTGTTTGATCTAGAAGGGATCTGGAGCTGGTATCTCACACTGGAAGGTAGAGTGGCTAAGAGCAGGTGTGGCCTTTGGGCTTCAGTGGATCTGAATTTGAACATTGGCTTAGTCTTTGTATGCTGAGGGACCTTTGAAAAGTTACTTTTCTGTGCCTCAGTTCCACATTTGTTAAATAGAGATAATTCTTTAAAAGGTTATTGTCAGCATCAATTAGAAGATGTGTGTAAAGTTCTTAGTTGAGGGCCTAGCACTCATTAGATGCTCAGTGAATGGTATTTATTATCAAAGGTTCCACCCTTGATTTTTTCAGATGGTGAAACTAAGGACCAGAGAGATACAGTGATTAAGTAAGAGTGAAATAGTTGGAATTAGAAACCAGACTGATGACTTCAAGACCTGTGTGCCTTCCTAAGGGCCCTCTAAACATAAGCTAAGGGAGTAATGATCGGAAACAGTAAGAAAATTGTCTTTGCAGAAACTTATTTTTAGATCATTACTGGAGGAAGGGACCATGTCTCTTTAACTTGCTCTCAAATTTTAAATATTCATGCGAATTAGGACCAAGAAAACTTGGTACATAAAGTACCATGAAACATACACACAGTCTCCAAATGCCACTAAAATAACAGTTTCAACCTTTTCCTGAAATATTATTCAGCATGGAGGTACTACATTTAATATGGAAACAAAGCATGAAAAACAGCAAAATGCTTGAATCACAGGTTTATAACTAGATTTCAAAATAGTCATAATATCACAAATAACTTCACCTCAAAAGAAATCTTGAAGGACATTTTGAAGAACAGAAATGGAATGAGGACATTTTAGCAAATAAAAAAGACAAATAAAATATTGTATTCATTGTTATCGATGTCTGAAAGAGCTCTGTTTGGGAGGAAATTATTCCCTGCTTCCTAATGCTGTTTTCATATTTACTTATCTTGTTAACTTTATTAAACCCAACAGGAAACAATTTCAGCATCACAGCTAATTTGTTTTGACGTGTCTCAAGAGAACTACTTTTTTTTTTCTTTTAAATAGTGCCTGCTGCTTTGTATCAAGCCATGCCCCAACTGAAGGGCATGTGTTATTGGAATGCCTTTTCAAAAATAATGGTGGAGTCTGAATGTCTGGAAGGTTTACAATAAAATACTCTATTTGGAGCCCACATTTGTGATGGGATGCTTGGGTATATTTTACTTTATTTTTTAAGTCTTTCCAGACTTTCAAGAAAGTCATCATGTAAGATCTTGTTTTTTCAGCTGAACTTCATTGATTAAATCTGGCTCACTGAGGGTTGGATAAGGGGCATTCCCACAGAAGGCATGAAGCGAATGGCATGGTCTGGATGTGTGTAAAACCTGCAGGGTGGGGGTACAAGTTGAATTCCATGATTTTTAAAGGAAACTCCTCACTTCTACCTGGAGACAGTTTCCAGTGGCATCTGTTTTGCATGGATTTAAGCCAATTTGTCCAGTCAGCAAATGTCTAATATTCTTTTGATATGCATTAGTACTATAATAGTATCCAGTAGTCAGAGGTAGGTGTGAGGAGGACTGTATTATCCCTTGTCACAACCTCACTACCAGTGAGTACAGTATGTTAAAATGGAGGTGATTCTTGGATCAAATTTTGGCAGATGTATTAATATTTTTGCCATAGGCATGAAAAACACATGTGAAGATATTTCAAGGGCAGAACGGGCCAGCCTTGTATTAAGAGGGTCATGTTCTCCATGAAGTTAAAAAGATGCAGGGCAAGTGGGACTTGAAGCTGGACATGCCAGATTCTTACTCCTAATTCATCACCTCTCCCATCCACCAAGGAACAAACCTGCTGGGGTAGATTCAGACAAACGATTTGAAGTGTTAAGCAACGACCTCTGAAAGGTATCTATTCGTGATTGGGATGCCCAATTATGGTAGCTTCCTAATTTGATTCTAACTCCCTGCTGCTAAATTGCTAGATTGGAGTTAATTTGTAAACAGACATCATGCTATTTATAGACAAATACAGCATCATTGTTCTCCCACTCTCCCAAGACAGACACCCCAGAGGCATGCTCGACAGGTCAACTGCCCTGCCCATCAACAGATTCCGACAAGCCAGAGGCACCGTGTCTCCAACTGGCTTCTCCCCTCACCAGCAGAAGCACTGGCTGGCTGTCAGTCCTATCAGGAACGACCTCATCAGCCTCCTAACTGCTCATCTTACCCTCCTTCTCTTCCTAGGGTTCATTCTCTCTCACCCTAAAACCTAGTCAGACCCTGTCACTCCCTGACATACAACCTGCTGAGGACCCACACGGCGTATCATGCACAATCCAACTCCTTAGCTGACTTGTCCCTACGGAACCCTGTGCTCCAGCTTTCATAAAACTTCACAATTTCCCCATCACTCTGACCTGGTTTATCCTCAGGTCACTATAGATGCAGGTCCTTCCCAGTTCTGTTACTCAGCAAACATTACTCTCTTAATATCACCTCCTTGAAGGGGACAGGCGTTGTTTGTTCAGGCCTTGCACTTCCCCAGCCCTTTCTGTTTGCTTTCATGGACAGTGGCTGTTGTGTTGTGTAAATTAGGAACGTCAGATACAATACAGGCTGCCAAGTTACATCTGAATTTCAGATAAACAATGAATAATGTTTGTTATATGTAGGTCCCAGGCAATTTTTGGAACATACTTACACTAGACAATTACTTGTTACTTTATCTGAATTTCAAGTGTAACTGAGATTCCTGATTTTTATTTACTAAGTCCGGCAAGCCTACCTACAGTAATTCAACTGTTTACATGTCTGTCACTTACCTTTCCCTATGAGCTGCTTGAAGGCACTTGTATTCAAGTGAGCAACTAGACCCCAGACCTGGTACCAACATCCTATTCCATGTTTTCTGAATAGAGGAAAGAAAAAAAAAAAGAAAAGATCAGAAGAGAAATGAATGTCACTGCTTGCCTTTTTCCACTTGGGAAAATTAAAAAGATAAAAGCTTTGGGCTACTCAGCAGATATATAGGTGACAGTGCCCCCTATACAGATAGCCCCCCCTCTGGATCCCCACACACCCTATGAGGCAGGTGTTCATAGCAGGCGGCTGGTCTCTTTCACTCCCCAGTTTTGTGCCATGTTAGCTCTGCTTCCAAACACTATTCCACTTCCTTCCCAAAGATCTCCCTGGGGAACTGACTCAGGAGGAGAACGGTTCAAAGCCCCACCTTATAAACGGAAAATAATGCATGAAGTTGCCAGGTTTCTCCAAGGGATTTGGACTCCGTCCCTTTGCTTCTTTGGGGTGCTTTCTTTGCCTAGAAGGGATTCTCAGACTTTCACTTTTGTCTCAGTCTTGCAGTCATAAAACTGCCTTGACGAAAAGTTTGTTTTAAGGGCATATGACTCTGAGACATAAAGAAATGTTTGAAGAAGGAAAAGAGGAGAACAGCATGCAAGATTCTTTATGGAATGGACCATACAGCACCCCCTCCTCACTTCCTTTCGTTGAGCCCATGGTGGGAGACCATTCAAAAAGCCAACAACTTGGGTAACAGCCCTTAAATCGACATTGTTTGGGTATGAATGGATCCAATTGGCTTTAAATGTTTTGTTCACCACGTAATTCCTATTTTAGGCAGATTGGTTACTATAGAGACTAGAGCCGCCTTCATTATGGATGGTCAAGAGAGGACATGTTGACTAATGGTTAGAGCAGAGGTCTAAGGTCCAAGGTCCTAGGCTTAGCCCAACACAGACTCACTATGAGCCCGTCATAACTTACTCCTTGTGCAGCAATCCTGCCTTAGTAAAACAAGAGGAAAAAATGTCTTTGCTGGAGTGCTTTGGGAAGTGATATTCATATATTTTATTTTTTGGGAGTGGTGAGATGGTAGGAATAGGGATGAGGGAGAGAGAGAGTCTAACATAAGGCAAATTTAAGAAAATATTGAATTTGGAAGGCTGTTGTTGACACAGTGGGTAATCAACTGGCAAATGGGAAGTGACTACTTACCACAACATCACCTCTGGGGCTGAGATTTGGGCAACAATGTTTGGGGGTATTTTTTAAAAACGTGTGTGTGTGTAGTGTGTATGTGTGTGTGCACACATGTGCATGCGCCAGACCTCAAATTGCTAAAGATTAAGATATATAAAGGCTACAATTTACAAGTCTAAATAATTTCTCACTGTGCTTTAGAAATGATTTTATTTTCTAGCACCCCCGAATGTATTTAATTTTTTTAAACAACTTTTTATTATGAAGATTTTTGGATACAAAGCTGACATGTTAATGGTGTAAAGAACTCCCATGCATCAATTACCTAGCTTCAACAATTATCCACGTTCTGTATTATTGTTTCATCTCCCTTATCTTTATTTATTTTTTCTGGACTATGTTAGAGCAAATCCCAGAAAACTTATCATTTTACTTGCAAAATATGATAGTTTTACTTCCCTTAACAGATAAAGGCTTTTTTCCATAACCACAATAAACCATTATCACACCCAACCAAATGATCAATTCCTTAATATTATCTAATATATAATCCCTGTTCTATTTTCCGAAGTTATCTCAAAAATATCCTTTTTATAGATGGTTTGTCCCTATTAGGATTCAAAAATAGCCTTTGCATTAAATTTTTTATGTCTCTTAAGTATCTTTTAATCTATAATGATTCCCCTTTCCTCTCCTTCCTTATTTTATTTGGAAACATTTGAAACATTCAAAGAAAAGTTGTAAGAGCACCCATTTACCTTACATGTGTTTTACACACATTTACCTAATGTTCTCTCTCTCTCGTGTGTGTGTCTTATCATCATCATTATTTTGCTGAACCATCGTTAGTTGCAGACACTGGGACATTTTACCCTTAAATATTTCAATGCATTTCCCTTAGGAACAAGGGCATTTGCCTACAAAGTCACATTATAAATATCACATTGAGGAAATTTAACATTACTATTATCTATTATTTATTCTATAACCAAATTTACCCACTTGTCCTAATGATTTTTTTAAATTCAGGAATGGAGAATCAAATATTGCATTTAGTTGCCATGTCTCTTTAGTTTCCTTTAATCTAGAACACTCCTCAGTTTTTGTCTTTCATGACATTGAAATTTTTAAGTGTTTAGGCCAACTGTTGGGTAGAATGACCCTAAATTTAATCTGCCTGATTTTTTTCTATTTTTTAATTCTTAAAAGAACTAATGAAACAACTCTACCACTAATATACTATCTTCAAATTTAAAGAAAAGTTTCCACATATTGAAGCCATTTTATTCCTTCACTTATTATTTCACATTCCCTAGTCACTATTTGACTTTGAAGATGTTTGTCCTCGGAGTGACATTTATGCCTTGTGATTTTTATATCCTTTAAATGGAATAAGACCAAAGTTTATTTTTAGAGGCTTCTGCATGGCCTTAAGGATGCATCTGATGCTTTTATTCTTGGTCTTGGTCTTGTGATTCTCCTTTGTTTCAGTTCAGAGGACAAAAGAAAGTGTGTCCAACCACAGTGTGGAAGAGGCAGGAGGTAGGCACCAGACCCTAATATCTTTCCTTGAAACATAGCCTAGCCTCTCCCACCTGGACATTTGCAATTTCCTGTACTTCCCACACTGTGGGACCAGAAGGCACATTAGTTCTGTGTGGACTTGCAGCCAGCAGCTGTCTGTGTCCATGTGTGTCCTCTGGTTCCAGTTGGAACTCCCACCCCAGCCAAGGCAACTGGCTGATGGTGGGCCCTGGCAGCCAAATATGGCTTCTGTGGATGAACCACGGAGCAGCTTCCTGTATCTTCTGGCCAGATGTCCTAGAGCTGCTTAGTGGGTATTAGGATTCCCTATAAAGCACTGGAGGCTGGCAGCAGGGCAGAGCCAGTAAGGTCTGGGGAAAATCTCAGTGTTTATGCTTTTCAGAATTTTATAAAGGAAATGAAAAAGAACAGTAGGTCCGTCTCCACAGGGTCTTTGTGTCCAGGCCAGCACGCTCTCTCCTTCCTTTGCCATGGGTGTGGTTAGGTGGGCCTGTCCCCCTGTCATCAAGGAGAACAGCTGGGGCTGGGATGCAGGAGAAGGGTGGTCCCTCAAGCTCAGTCACTATGAGTCCCTTTGCTTCTTGCCTACAGAGCTGTGCCTCATGGACCAAGCAGAATGATACGGGGAGGAGGAGCATGGGACAGAAACAAATGTTGGCTGGTTGTGCACACAGCGAGCAGGTTGGAATCACTCGGAGATTCACCTCCCCATCCACTCTGTCTCAAGTATCATCCTGCATCAGACTCTGAGAGATGGCTCTGCAGGTAGGCCTTTGCTCTGCCAAAGGAAAACTGGGTACTTTTTATGGGATTTATGGGAAAAATATCAGTGTTTATGCTTTTCAGAATTTTATAAAGGAAATGAAAAAGAACAGTAGGTCCAAGACAATAGTGACCTGCTACCTCCAGTGACCCAGAAGAAAGAGTCATGCTGTAATGATCATAGCTGCCGTTGAATAGTTCATTTATTTAATATTCCCAACAGTGTCCAGTAGAGATTGTAGCTCCCATTTAAAAAAAGGAGGGTGCTGAGGCTTAAAGAGGTTAGGAACTTGTCTACAGCCAGATGGTCAGTGGTGGGCTAGGACTCTGGCCCAGTTTTCTTCAACTTAAAAGTACCTGCTTCTACCACTACTCTGCACTGCTTCCTCAAGGGGCTTGCTCTGCTGACTCGGTGAGTGTCACAACGGGTTTCCTGTAATTCCTGTACCTCATCTCTCTACCACCTCCAGCCTCATTAGATCAAATGTGACTTCACAGCCAAAGGGCTTCCTCAGAGGGCAAGCACTCACTTGGCCTAGGATTGCTGTTAAAGATATAAATGCAAGGAAACATGTATCTCTATATAAAACTGGATAGTGTGTGTGTGTAAAGTCAGCATAGTGCCTGACACATGGTGAGGGCTGGCTCTGTAAGTGGTATAAACCTATGCATATAAGCTATTTGTGTGCATGTGTATGTGTGTGTGTGTGTAATAGAGGTTTATATCTCACGCTAATGAGTCTAGATGATACAATAGGGATAGAGAAAGGTGAAACACAGCAATAATTGTTTTTAAGCATCAATGTTTCTCAAATAGCTCATTTCTTAAGCTGGGTCTGCTGAATACTTTCAGCTGCTGGTGATTTGCAGTTTATACCCACATAGAGTCAGAAGGTGGAATTGAAAGGGGGATAGCATAAGAAGAGAGAAGGGTACTCCCAAGCATGTGAGGGGCAGTCATAAAGGCCAGGACTGCCTCTGTTCCCAGCTTTGTGACTCCCAGCCCAGCACAACTGTGGCTCTTAGCCTGTATGTGGGAGGAGGGTCCTGAAGCTGGGCCAGAAGTCTGGCTAGATCAGAGAATGAATTGCTAGGGAAAAGGAATTCTGGGAGTTTGGAACCTGGGAAGCATGTTTAGATGGATGTCAGTAAAGGAAAGGGATCTCCAGGGCTATCTTCATTCATCTGAGGCCAATGTCTTCCTGGATATTATATCCCTATGCACTAATCTTTGTAGCCCAAGGATTAAAAATGCCATGTCTTAGCTTTCCACAGCATGTTGGGGCAGTGGTTTCACACCAGTGATCATCTTAATGCTATTGTTAGAGACACAGAAACAATTTGAAATGCATAGCAGAAGCAGCAGGATGAACTGTATTTTCATGCCTTTTCCAAAACAGTGTTCAAGGTGGCCAAAACAAGAAATTGTTACAAAAAGAGGCTCCGGACTCAGAGAGACTATTCAAGTCACGGATTTCCATTTACAAGCTGTGTGACCATGGCCAAATTTCTCAGCCTCTCTGAGCCTCAATATATTCATCTGTAAAATACGAAAACAATGCTTTCTTCCCAGGCTTGTGAGGATGAAATGCTGTAACACACCAAATGCCCAGGCCTGTGCCTAGCCCACAGTGAGAGCTGGCTTCCTTCTTCCATCTACCCACCAAGTGCTCATGCTTCCCTTTGTCCTTTTGCTGTATTTTCTATAGGAGCTCATATTAGCACTGTAGAAAAGGCGCTATCTGCTTTTATTTCTCCTGAAATGGATGT
The DNA here is from genome assembly GCA_032199065.1 of Smutsia gigantea. Classification (NCBI taxonomy): domain Eukaryota; kingdom Metazoa; phylum Chordata; class Mammalia; order Pholidota; family Manidae; genus Smutsia; species Smutsia gigantea. Next base: position 55,568 of record JAVSCE010014229.1, read on the forward strand.
GCAAATCTAGCATCACGATTTGATGGTTTATGAGATACTGTTTATGAGAATGGTGCCAAGGCAAGGGGCATTCTCATCTTATCCAGACCCTTGCTGCAGCTCTGATAAGGGGACGGACAACCAGGCCCAGTTACGTGCAAGCTGAGGAAGGCCAATGACACTAACAGAAGCCAAGTAATTTCCCACCAGGAAGAACCGAGGGGCCTCGAGTTAAAAGAACAGGTTGTGGTTCCCAGACATTGTTTCTCTGGGGGTTCGTAGTCCTGGTCCTTGCCTGGAGGACCTGAATGCCTAATTGCTGGAGGCAACTCAAAGGAAATTTAATCAATGGAGGCAGAATCAAATCAGTGGACAGGCTGGCCAAATGAGATGCCCTCCACTAGAATTCTGTAATTGCCTGAGTTGGATTTTCATCAGACAAGATATCCAATGAGAGAGTGAAAAGATTTTTATATCCGTAGTGAATAGGTATCCAGTGGAGGAAAATTACTAGAAAACTGAGGAAGACAAATATGATGCTGAAAATCATAATGCAGCCCTGGGGTGATTGTTTGTTTCTGTTCCAAAGTTCTGTGTTTCCTCAATAACCCTGCAATAATTTTGTAACAGGAGGCTGATAACAATGACTGGTGCAGCAGAGGTGCAGATAGAAGTGAGAGGTGTTCTGAGATAGAGCTGTATGTTTGATGGTGTAGGTCTGGAACTTCACGGTTTTGAGATGTAACTGCCTTGAAGGAATAGAGCTTTTTCTCTCTCTCTGTGTGTGTGTGTGTGTGTGTGTGTGTGTAGGAGTGCGTGCACACTTGGCCAGTAACTGGGCCCCAAAAGAAAGAGTGTAAAAACTTTTTCAGTAGAGCAGATCCCTTGAACAAGTGTATAAAATTCACTCTAGAAGGATCCTCACCTGAATGTATAAGTTCTGGTGTGAGGGTACAGAGTCATTGGTGTGAGGATTCAGACCTTTGCAATGAGAGAAGCCATTGGAATCTTAAATCTTCCAATTACAAGCTATGTGGCTTTGGGCAAGATTTTTACTCTGAGTTCCGATCTGTAAAATGTGGAAAGTAATCCTTACACTGTAGAATTGTTTTGAGGCTTAACGAAGATTATATTTTTATTAGATTTGTTTTTTCAAAGAACTAGACCCATTACCTCTGAACATCTTTCTCCATGTCTCTCTTAACACTTCAAATCACTCTTCTAACATTCCCTTTTAAGGCCAATCAGGAAATATTCACTGAACACCCACCATACATTCTGCTCCCACCTCCCACTGGCCAGGTTCCTGAACTCAAAGTAACATGAAATTGGTTCTCCTGTTCTAAAGTGAAGAAGTCATGGGGAAATATGAGGACGTGGGTGGTGGGGTTGGATCGGGCTCAACTGGAAGCATAGGTGAAATCGGGCTCTGGCATTCTGCTACCTGCCTTACAAGTATGAACTGGTTTCTTCCCAGGGCAGGTACCATTCATTGTCGACTCAATGCCTTTTGCCCCATATTTCACTCCCTGATTTGCCTTATTACTGGGAAAGGTAGGTTCCTCCTCTGAGCTCAAGAGAGTGAGTCATGGCTACTCTAAGCCCAGGGTAACCCCATTCCCCTCTGCCAGTGACTGGTTGAAGGAAAGGGAAGTTATCCAGTTCTGACAATCATATGCAAAAAATCTGCTTAAAGCGACTGCTAAGCAACTCACTTTCCTAGTGAAAGGCAGATACGTGGCTCATGAAACTCCTTCCTTTTCCTTCCATTTTCAAATTGGAAGTGATGACATTTTGGGGCCATGAGGCAGTAAGTACAAGAATAAAAAACTAATAACCAAGATGGAGAATCGGGGGGGTTGGAGGACAGAAAAAGCCTCGATTTTTTTATCATAATGTTGGAGCTCTGAACTGCTAACCTTCTTATTAGGTGACATGAGTAGATCACATTAGATGACATTGCTTAAATCATTCTGAATTGGATTTTCTGTTACTTGCAAATAAAAGCATTTCTATTTGATATTTGTTTCTTTTGAACAGCATCCCTTTATACTGCAACCTTCCTCATAGTCCAGTTGCCACCTTTGTTTCCAACTGGCTGCCAAGAAATCCCTACTAAAATATTCCTAAAGATCATGGTATTAGCTAGTCATACTACTGCATGATTTCATCAAAGAATACTTGCATTGTAACAAAGGACTTTTGGAAACAGAAAAATTTCTTAGAGACAAAGGCATAAAACCATGAAGGTAGAATGACAGGTTGTAGGATCAGTATTTGTAGAGGACGAGGAGCCCTGATTTCTGCCCCTTGAAGCCAGCATGTAAGTAACCGCCTGGTCTACCAATGCCTGTTCCCCAGAGCCCTGACACTCCAAATGTGGCCCATCAGCAGTACTTAGTATCACTTGGGGACTTTGAAAAATGCAGATTTCATGCTCTAGCCCAGACATACTTAATCAGAACTTTCTTTTCAACAAAGATCTCCGAGTGATGCCTGCTGAGAAGTACTGCCCCAGAGGACACAGAATTGCTAGAGTTAGAAAAATAGCTCAGTTTTTTAGTACAAGGTTAATAGTTGGCCAGGCACAATGTTAGAAGGAGAAATTTTCATATTGTCTTTCTGAATGGCTGTAGAGATTTGAGATAGGTCAGATTTATTGAATTAAAATACATAATTCTTTCAGGGTCTTCTGAACTTGGAGACCAGAACCACTCAGTACAACTTGTTTCAAGATTATATCTTATTTCTAAAAGAGACGTGAATTATGTGGAAATTGAGAGACACACAGAGCTGGTCGTGTGGTCTTAGGAAGCTGGAGCAGGACACCTCCTGTGTTACAGGCCCTCAATTAGGTCACTTCAGGTGAGCGTCCACCCACTCCCTCAGAGATTTGGAATCTCATTATTGGAAGTGCCTGGCCATCTGGCTGTAAGAGTTATCCATGCCAATAAAAGTAAATAGTTTGCATGAGACTCAAGGATGCCAAAAAATCAATTTACATGAAATATAATATAGTCATCACATGGGCCAGAAAGAGCCCCTTGCCTTGATCCAGAGAATTATCTCCCTGTAAGAAGCATCATGGGAACTCAAGTCATAATCAGAAATTATCTCACTGATTTATCAGGAGACATCCCTATCTCAGGGACCAGAATGCTTCAAGGTCCCCTTAGATTCAGTTCACTTTTTTTTCCTAAGACAACTTACATGGGAGGCAAATGAAAGTGAGGAATGCTTTGTGTGCACGGAATCAAGATAAGGAGGTTTAGATGAATGTGTAGTAATAACACCAGGCAGAAATAGCCAGCATATCTATCTCACCCCTGAGAGAGTCTTGATAATGGGAGAAACTGAAGGCTCTAGCAAAGGCTTCCCAACCCTGAAGAGTCCCAGCTAATATTAATCCCACCATTTTCAGGAGTTCTATACTGATGACTCACTCATCATTTCTTTACATCTTCTATGTTTTTAGTCAAGTTATAATCAACAATGTTCTATCTTTTTCAAGTGAGTTGCATATCCCTCTTCTGGCCTAATGTGTATTGATCTTATCGTTCAATGTGCAGAAGGCAACATCATTTTACTCTTTACAAGCATCTCATAGCCACCCTCAAATACTAGTATAGACAACAGGATATAGTCACAGTTCTTATTGCCATTAATGGATGGAGCGGGGCACAGCATCATGGTACCCAGCCATGTGCCTTCATGAGTGGGTTATAAGTGTGCCCAAGTAATTGACCCCCTCAACCCTTGGGAATGCAGGTCCTGGGTTGGGCGAACCCTTGGATCACTGCCTCCCTACAGCAGTGTGTCGTAAACTATTATAACTTCCACATGTCAGAAATGAAAAAGGCTGGGAGTCCCTAGTGCAGTGGAATGGCCCTGGAAATCAGGGTACCACCAAGCTCTGGAGGCAGCCTTGGGCAGGTCACTGCACTCTCTGAATCCCAACATCGGAGACAGGTGGGCCAAAGTTTTCTTGATGCTGAGCTAACAAGGTTACTTAGTGTCTTAGTCCATTTGGGCTGCTGTAAAAAAACACCATAACCTGGGTGGCTTAAAAACAAGATAAATTTGCTTCTCGCAATTCTGGAGGCTTGAAAGTCCAAGGTCAAGGCGCTGGCAAATTCATGTTCTGGTGAGGGCTTGCTTCCTGATTCGTAGACCACCATATTTTTCTCTGTAATTTCAAACAGGGGAAGAGGATTAGGGAGATGCATAGGATCTTCTGTAAGAGCACAGATCCCATTCATGAGGGCTCCACCCTCATGACCTAATCACCTCCCAGAGACCCCACCTCCTAACACCATCACATTGAGCATTCATTTTCAACAATGAATTATTTGCAGTGTTGGGAGGACAGAAATATTCAGATCATAATACCTGGGCTTGAAATAAGCTTCCCCATAAATGAGGGCAGTCCTGAGCCTGTATATGGGAGCTAAGCAGTCGCAGTTGTGGGCTTGCTGGTGGCAGAGGCAGAGGGCTGGTGGGTTACAATGTGGACGGTTTATGAAATTCCTTAGTGCTTTCCTCCCTTTCTGCCAAAAATTTTTCTGGAAAGTTAATTTTAATGTAACTGTACTGGCTTGCTAGGGCTGCCATGACAAGGTAACATATCCTGGGCAGCTTAAACAAGAGAAATCTATTTATTTTCTATGATACCAGCAGCTAGACATCTGAGATCAAGGCGATGGCAGGGTTGGGCCCTCCTCTCTCCTTGACTTGCAGGTGGCCATCTTCCCACTGTGTCCTCACACGCTTGTCCCTCAGTCTGTGTATTTGTGGGTCTTGATCTCTTCTTATAAGGATACTTGTCATAATGGATTGAGGCCCACCCATGTGACCTTATTTTACCTTAATCACCTGTTTAAAGGCCCTATCTCCAAACATTCTGAGATTTAGAGGGTTAGGGATTCAATGTATGAATTTGGGGGAGCAGACACAATTCAGCCCATAACAGTCACCAGTAACACTAAGATGAGTCTGGCTGGCTCAGGCTGGCAGGGAAAAAAAAAGAGATGTAGCAGGTCCCCGGTTTTAATTACACTAATGGCTCATGGGATTTTAGAACAGAACAGGCACTTAGGAAGGTTATTTTATCTTACATTGTCACATGACGGATTAAGAAACTGAGGTCTAATATGTGATAACACCCCCCAACCATATACAACTATAAGCTGTAATAATAACCTGTAAAGCAAACAGTCAGCATTTCTTCAGAAACAAATGACTTTGCCTACATATTCTTGCATATAAAATCAGGATAAAAACTTGACTGTCTTCCTTGTGGCTAGGAAGTATACTTAGAGAAGAAAGCCTACTCATGGTCCTGCAAACTGGTCATTTGCCTCTGGTGATTTCTCCTTGAGTCCTGGAGTTCCCATCTGGAACATTTCCAGGTGCAAGAGTATGTTCCTTTCTTGCATTTGTATATATAACAATAACAATATTATACACAGCAGTAATAGAAGTATAACTCCATTTGGGCTCCCGGACCCAATTCCCATGTGTGTAAGTATGTGGGAGGGGGTCTGTCTTGCCAATGGGTTTCAGCCCCGGGCGTTTGCTATGGATTCAATGTGACCAAAGAAATTGACAGCAAAACTGTTCTTGGGGTGAAAGGGTTATACTCAACTTTATTCTCAGGTGGCAGGTCAGTCACTGGAATCCCGTTCTCTCAGAGCGAGTCTGTATGCAGCAAGCCAGTCTCTGCCTCTGGGCTCCTCTGCACAGTCATCCCGCACAGCTGTCCTCTGGGCCTCTCTGCACAGTCGTCGTCCTGCACAGCCGTCCTCTGGGCCTCTGTCCTTGGTGCTGCCACCACTCCAGCCTCTGCTCTACTCTCCTGCAGCCTTGCAGCTATGCCACTGTGTCACGCCCAGAGCACTGGGTGTAGCTCTTTATATAGGGTCATTGCCCACAGGTGTGCAGTGAGCTAGTCAACTAGGGCCAGGTGAGAATCCTGGCCACAGGAACTCTCATTTTATCCACAGGGTCTTCCCACACATACTTACACCCAGCAATTCTTGAACACCAGCAGGGTGTCCAAGAACCCAACTCAGTTCTGATACTATTGCCTGGAGACAGCACCAGATTCCCCAGGTTAAGGGCTCCATCCTACAAGACTGCCCTCCACCCCCTACTCCAGATGCAGGTCACAAGCCCCAGCAGTTCCCTATGCTTCTGACCTACCAGCTACAGACTGGATGTCCCAATGACCTTCCCCTTTGGGTTCCATTAATTTGCTAGAGCAGCTCACAGAACTCAGTAAAACACAATTACCAATTTAATAAAGGGTACCGTGAAAGTACAAGTTAACAGCCAGATGAAGAAATACAGAGGGCAATGTCTCCAATAAAGGAACTTAGGGCCTGGCTTGGTGACACGTGGAGGCATCCTGGTTCCGGGGGCATAGCTGTCCATGACTGAGAAGCAGGATCCAACCGAGCAGAGAAGAGAGCCGTAAGCTCTTCCCAGGGGCTTTTGTGAGGCCTTCATTGCATAGTCACGATTGACTACACTATTGGCATGGCTGATTCAGCCTCCAGCCCCTGCCCTTGGGTGGGGTCCAAAAGTCTCTCATTAACATGACTAAACACCTGTTTCACCTTTAAGACTGCAGTGTTTCCAGGAACTGTGGGTGAAGACCAAATATACTTGGGAAATACATATTTGGTCATCTGAATGACCAAATATGTATTTCTTATGACTCACTATATCTTACCAGGCTATATTTCCAGCACTGATGTGGCTGTCTGCTGAGATGCCCACTGCCTACTCTGTGGCCAGCAGCAGCTGATCCTGGCTTCCTGGTCCTAGCATGGCAGCCACAACTGCTTCTTGATACCTACAAAGCTGGTGACAAAATCACAGAATACTGAATCCAGCTGTCTCAGTACTCTGACACATCTCCACGACGTGCTTGCCAGCAGAAGTAGCAGCTGGGAGATAGCTTCTGTCTTACCTCTGTGGTTCACATGTTGTTTAAGTGTGTTCAGTTGTGGAAACTAGTTTACATCTAGAAACCTTGATACAAGAGTCTGAGAAATGCAGTTTTTAGCCTTCTAGGCTCTGCAGTACAGGAGGGGCACATGGAAAGAGGTGGAATGAATGGAGCGAGGCAATCAACCATACCCAGCACAGTTATGCCTTGGGTTTCATGAATTTTAACCAGTAGAATAAACTAGCTGAAGATAACTGGAAACGGAACAGAGAGGGCTGTCAAGTTTTTTAGTATGGAGCTAAACTCAGGCTATGGAGACTATTTTTAAAAAATAGTAAATGGATCGATTTTTCAAACACACATACTTCTGCAACCAGAGTCAGCATGCAAAACACACCAACAAGTAAATCAAGAATGAGGATAACCATTCTCAAGATCTGTCTGGGCACAAAAAGTATTTGTGTCAGAGACTAATAGTCCCACCCCCACCTCCATTCTCTTTTCTCCTTCCTTTTAATGATAGGAACACCCAGAGTTTAACGTAGACATATGGCCACCCAGCTACTGAAGATTTAGCAAATGATGGCCTGCGGGCCAGGCCAGCCCACCGCATCTTATAAACGCAGGTTTACTGGAACACGCTTATGTATTTCCATGCTGTGCATGGCTGCTTTTTTTTTAATAAGTTTATTTTGATATCATTAATCTACAATTAAATGAGTAATATTATGGTGATTACACTACCCCCTTCATCAGGTTCCCCCCACCAATCCCATTACAGTCACTGTCCATCAGCGTAGTGAGATGCTATAGAATCATTACTTGTCTTCTCTGAGTTGTACAGCCCTCCCCGTGGCCCCCCCCAACACTATATCTGCTAATCGTAATGCCCCCTTTTCCCCCCTGTCCCTCCCTTCCCACCCATCCTTCCCAGTCCCTTTCCCTTTGGTAACTATTAGTCCGTTCTTGGGTTCTGTGAGTCTGCTGCTGTTTTGTTCCTTCAGTTTCTTCTTTGTTCTTATACTCCACATATAAGTGAAATCATTTGGTACTTGTCTTTTTCAGCTTGGCTTATTTCACTGAGCATAATACCCTCTAGCTCCATCCATGTTGTTGCAAATGGTTGGATTTGTTTTCTTCTTATAGCTGTATAATATTCCATTGTGTATATGTACCACTCTTCTTTATCCATTCATTTACTGATGGACATTTAGGTTGCTTCCATTTCTTGGCTATTGTAAATAGTGCTGCGATAAACATCGGGGTGCATATGTCTTTTTCAAATTGCGCTGCTGCATTCTTAGGGTAAATTCCTAGGAGTGGGATTCCTGGGTCAAATGGTATTTCTAGGTTTTTTGAGGAACCTCCATACTGCTTTCCATAATGGTTGAACTAATTTGCATTCCCACCAGCAGTGCAGGAGGGTTCCCTTTTCTCCACATCCTCACCAACATTTGTTGTTGTTTGTGTTTTGGATGTTGGCCATCCTCACTGGTGTGAGGTGATATCTCATTGTGGTTTTAATCTGCATTTCTCTGATGATTAGCGATGTGGAGCATCTTTTCTGTGCCTGTTGGCCATCTGAATTTCTTCTTTAGAGAAGTGTCTATTCATGTCCTCTGCCCATTTCTTAATTGGATTATTTGTTTTATGTTTGTTGAGGTGCGTGAGTTCTTTATATATTTTGGATGTTAACCCCTTATTGGATATGTCATTTATGAATATATTCTCCCATACTGTAGGATGTCTTTTTGTTCTACTGATGGTGTCCTTTGCTGTACAGAAGCTTTTCAGCTTCATATAGTTCCACTTGTTCATTTTTGCTTTTGTTTCCCTTGCTCGGGGAGATATGTTCATAAAGAAGTCGTTCATGTTTATGTCCAACAAATTTTTGCCTATGTTTTTTTCTAAGAGTTTTACGGTTTCGTGACTTACATTCAGGTCTTTGATGCACCTTGAGTTTACCTATGTGTATGGGGTTAGACACTAGTCCAGTTTCATTCTCTTACATGTAGCTGTCCAGTTTTTCCAACACCAGCTGCTGAAGAGGCTGTCATCTCCCCATTGTATATCCAAGGCTCCTTTATCAAATATTAATTGACTGTATATGTTTGATTTAATGTTTGGATTTTCTATTCTGTTCCACTGGTCTGTGGGTCTGTTTTTGTGCCAATACCATATTGTCTTGATTACTGTGGCTTTGTAGTAGAGCTTGAAGTCAGGGAGCGTAATTCCCCCTGTTTTATTCCTCCTTCTCAGGATTGCTTTGGCTATTTGGGGTCTTTTGTGGTTCCATATGAATTTTAGAATTATTTGTTCCAGTTCATTGAAGAAAGCTGTTGGTATTCTGATAGGGATTGTATTGAATCTATAGATTGCTTTAGGTAGTATAGCCATTTTGACAATATTTATTCTACCTAGCCAAGAGCATGGGATGAATTTCCATTTGTTAGTGTCCTCTTTAATTTCTTTTAGGAGTGTCTTGTAGTTTTCAGAGTATAGGTCTTTCACTTCCTTCATTAGGTTTATTCCTAGGTATTTTATTCTTTTTGATGCAATTGTGAATGGAACTGTTTTTCTGACTTCTCTTTCTGTTAGTTCATTGTTAGTGCATAGGAAAGCAACAGATTTCTGTGTATTACTTTTGTATCCTGCAACTTTGCTGAATTCAGATATTAGTTCTAGTAGATTTGGAGTGGAGTCTTTAGGGTTTTTTATGTACAATATCATGTCATCTGCAAATAGTGACAATTTGACTTCTTTACCAATCTAGATGCCTTGTATGTCTTTGTTTTGTCTGATTGCTGTGGCTAGGACCTACAGTACTATGTTGAATAACAGTGGAGAGAGTGGGCATCCCTGTCTTGTTCCCGATCTTAGATGAAAAGCTTTAAGCTTCTCACTGTTATGATGTTAGCTGTGGGTTTGTCATATATGGCCTTTATGATGTTGAGGTACTTGCTGTCTGTACCCATTTTGTTGAGAGTTTTAATCAGGAATGGATGCTGAATTTTGTCAAATGCTTTTTCAGCATCTATGGAGATGATCATGTGGTTTTTGTTCTTCTTTTTGTTGATGTGGTGGATGATGTTGATGGATTTTCCAATGTTGTACCATCCTTGCATCCCTGGGATGAATCCCACTTGATCATAGTGTATGATCCTCTTGATGTATTTTTGAATTCGATTTGCTAATATTTTGTTGAGTATTTTTGCATCTACGTTCATCAGGGATATTGGTCTGTAATTTTCTTTTTTGTTGAGGTCTTTGCCCGGTTTTGGTATTAGAGTGATGCTGGCTTCATAGAATAAGTTTGGAAGTATTCCCTCCTCTTCTATTTTTTGGAAAACTGTAAGAAGAATGGGTGTTATTTCTTCTCTATATGTCTGGTAGAATTCAGAGGTGAATCCATCAGGCCCAGGGGTTTTGTTCTTGGGCAGTTTTTTGATTACTGCTTCAATTTCGTTGCTGGTGATTGGTCTGTTTAGTTTTTCTGTTTCTTCCTTGTTCAGTCTTGGAAGGTTGTATTTTTCTAAGAAGTTGTCCATTTCTTCTAGGTTTTCCAGCTTGTTAGCATATAGATTCTCATAATATTCTCTTATAATTCTTTGTATTTCTGTGGGGTCTGTTGTTATTTTTCCTTTCTCATTTCTGATTCTGTTTATGTGTGTAGATTCTCTTTTTCTCTTAATGAGTCTGGCTAGGGGTTTATCTATTTTGTTTATTTTTTCAAAGAACCAGCTCTTGGTTTCATTGATTTTTTTCTATTGTTTTATTCTTCTCAATTTTATTTATTTCTTCTCTGATCTTTATTATGTCCCTCCTTCTGGTGACTTTGGGCCTCATTTGTTCTTCTTTTTCCAATTTCAGTAATTGTGTCTTTAGATTATTCATTTGGGAATGTTCTTCCTTCTTTAAATAGGCCTGGATTGCAATATACTTTCCTCTTAGAACTGCCTTTGCTGCGTCCCACAGAAGTTGTGGCTTTGTGTTATTGTTGTCATTAGTCTCCATATATTCTTTCATTTCTGTTTTGATTTGGTCGTTAACCCATTGATTAATTAGGAGAATGTTGTTAAGTCTCCATGTATTTGTGATCCATTTTGTTTTCTTTCTAAAATTTATTTCTAGTTTTATACCTTTGTGATCTGAGAAGTGGGTTGGTAGAATTTTAATCTTTTTGACTTTACTGAGGTTCTTTTTGTGGCCTAGTATGTGGTCTATTCTGGAAAATGTTCCATGTGCACTTAAGAAGAATGTGTATCCTGTTGCTCTTGGGTGTAGAGTTCTGTAGATGTGTTAGGTCCATCTGTTCTAGTGTGTTCTTCAGTGCCTCTGTGTCTTTACTTATTTTCTGTCTGGTTGATCTGTCCTCTGGAGTGAGTGGTGTGTTGAAGTCTCCTAAGATGAATGCATTGCTGTCTATTTCCTCCTTTAATTCTGTTAGTATTTGTCTCACATATACTGGCGCTCCTGTGTTGGGTGCATATATATTTATAATGGTTATATCTTCTTGTTGGACTGACCCCTTTATCATTATGTAATGTCCTTCTTTATCTTTTGCTACTTTCTTCGTTTTGAAGTCTATTTTGTCTGATACAAGTACTGCAACACCTGCTTTTTTCTCTTTGTTGTTTGCATGAAATATCTTTTTCCATCCCTTCACTTTTAGTCTGTGTATATCTTTGGATTTGAGGTGAGTTTCTTGTAGGCAGCATATAGATGGGTCTTGCTTTTTTATCCATTCTGTTACTCTGTGTCTTTTGATTGGTGCATTCAGTCCATTTACATTTAGGGTGATTATTGATAGATATGTACTTATTGCCATTGCTGGCTTTAGATTCGTAGTTACCAAAGGTTCAAGGGTTGCTTCTTTACTATCTAACAATCTAACTTAACTTTCTTGTTAAGTTATTGTAAACACAGTCTGATGTTTCTTTATTTCTCTCCCTTCTTATTCTTCCTCCTCCATTCTTTATATACTAGGTGTTTTATTCTTTGCCTTTAGTTAGTATTTGGATGGTCTGTTTTCTTTGCTATGATTTTATTTTCTCTGGTGACATTTTTTTAGCCTTAGGAGTGCTTCCCTGTAGAGCAGTTCCTTTAAGATGTCCCGTAGAGGTGGTTTATGGGAGGCAAATTCTCTCAGCTTTCGCTTGTCTGGAAATTGTTTAATCCCTCCCTCATATTTAAATGATAATCGTGCTGAATACAATATTCTTGGTTTGAGGCCCTTCTGTTTCATTACATTAAATATATCATGCCATTCTCTTCTGGCCTGTAAGGTTTCTGTTGAGAAGTCTGATGATAGTCTGATGGGTTTTCCTTTGTAGGTGATCTTTTTTCTCTCTCTAGCTGCCTTTAATACTCTGTCCTTATGTTTGATCTTTGCCATTTTAATTATTATGTGTCTTGGTGTTGTCTTCCTTGGGTCCCTTGTGTTGGGAGATCTGTGGGCTTCCGTGGACTGCGAGACTATTTCCTTCCCCAGCATGGGGAAGTTTTCAGCAATTATTTCTTCAAAGACACTTTCTATCCCTTTTTATCTCCCTTCTTCCTCTCGTACTCCTATAATACGAATATTTTTCCGTTTGGATTGATCACACAGTTCTCTTAATATTCTTTCATTCCTAGAGATCCTTTTATCTCTCTCTGCCTCAGCTGCTCTGTATTCCTGTTCTCTGATTTCTGTTACATTAACAGCCTCTTGCATCTAGTCCAGTCTGCTGCTAAGCCCATTGATGGCTTGTCTCATTTCTGCATTGTCTTTCCTGACTTCCCTCACTTCCTCCCTCAGCTCTTGTATATTTCTCTGTAGATCCATCAGCATGGTTATGACTTTTATTCTGAATTCTTTTTCAGAAAGATTGTGCATTTCCATCCCTTCCGTCTCCCTCTCTGGTGTTGTCTGGGTCTGGGTGAGCTTGGTCTGTTCCATATTCCTCTCTTTTCATGGCGATAGAAGTGGTCGCTGGTAGGTGCCACGTATGTCAGCTGGGCTCTTTAAGACTTAAAAACAAACAAACAAACAAACAAAAAGAAGGAAGAGAAAGAAAAGAGAAAAAAAAGAAAGAAAAGGAAGGAGAAAAAAAACGCCCACCGGGAGTAGATTCGTTACGGATGCTGTAGGTGGTGCTGTTGCTCCACTATTCCGCAGCCGCAGCTGCGCAGCTCTGCAGGGCCACCTGCAGCTCTGGCTGGGGCGGGAACAAATGGGAGGCTATTGTTCTCTGTGTGACGTTTCAGTGCGGCTACTTATTCCCAGTTGTCAGCCAAGGGGTCCAAAATTCCTCAGGACTCCCAGCCTGCTGGGCTGAGTGTGCTGGGCCGATCCCGGGCCCTTGTCTCTTTAAGACCGCCAAAAAAAGCACACACTTTTCTTTTGTCCCGGGGAGCCTGCTGCAAGACCCGGGCGTGTTCCCAGCTCAAAACCTACACCTTAGCCTCTCCAATCTCTGAGACACCGCACGATGTGTGTCAGCGCTCCCGGAGCAGATCACCAGGGCTGGTTATTTCCCGGGTCTGTACTTCCACTCCCTCCTGGCTCTGAATCCTCTCCTCCCGCCATTGCACTGGGGTGGGGGAGTGCTCGGGTCCCGCTGGGTCGCGGCTCCGTATCTTACCCGCCTCGCGGGGTGCCAAGTCCTCTCAGGTGCAGATGCAGGCTGTGCACTGTCCTGTATATTCTGGTCTCTCTTTTAGGAATCGTTATATTTGCTGTATTTTCATAGATATACATGGTTTGGGGAGATTTCCACCGCCCTGCTCACACCACCATCTTCCCTCTGCATGGCTGCTTTTATACTACATTAGCAGAATTGAGGGACTGTGACAGAGACCATGCAGACTTCAAAGTCAAAAATATTTCCCATCTGGCCCTTTACAGAAAAAGCTTGCTGACTCCTGAGCTGAAGATGACATTTATCAGCCTCCTTTGCAGCTAGGTGAGACCATGTGACTAGCCATGGTAGGTTTGACCTGTAGGTTGTAGTTTGCTGACCCCTGCCCTACAAGATGGCTGAAAGGACCTCCAATTCCTGAGTGACCAGGTGGGAAAAACCCTACCAACCTCAGCTGTTTATCTCAAGACTGGTTCATGAGAACAAACAGTTTGACTTACTTAAGCCACCATATATTTGAGTGTCTTTGTTACAGTTTAGGTTTAGATAGTACTTCTTGGGCATGTGAATGGCACTCAAACTAGGGAGATAGTGCTCAACATTTTGCTTCTAACACTTAAAACTGAATGTTACCTGCATGCCTATTCTTAGCCAGCCTCTGTGTAAAGCATTGAAGGGGATAAAATGATGAAAAAGACATATTCCCCAGCCCTCACAAAGAACAACACATATGTTAGGACTCATGGTGGGTTGTAATTGGGAAGGCATCACTAGCAATTTATAAATTTAAAATTAAAGTTTTGAAGCTTGTGAATGATGTGTTATGCCAGAGGTCCCCAAGATCACCCTCAAGCTCCATGATTTGCTAGGACTCACAAGACTGAGAAATGGTTATACTCACAGTTATGGTTTATTAAAGCGAAAGGGTACAGATTAAAACCAGCAAAGGGAAAGGTGCATGGGGTACAGTCTGGGAGAACAGGTAAAAGCTGCCAGATGTCCCCTCCCGGTGAAGCTGCACAGAGACGTGCTTCATTCCCAGCAATGATGTGTGACAATACATGTGAATTATGTCCAGCAGAGAAGATCCCTGAACCTTGGCACCTAGGATTTTTAAAGATGAATAGTGTTGGTAATAGGATCACCATTAAAAAAGTCTACTGTGAGACAAAACACAGTGAGAGCTATGCCAGTGTGGGACTATGTTGTAGATGTGGAAAGGAGAATTACTAGAAACAGTTTGGACACAGAATCTACAGGACTGAACTCTAAGAATTTGGTGTATAAGAAAGCAGAATGGAAAAGAGGTTGGGAGTCACACATGTTCCAGGATTTAGAGTACAAGGTGACTGGCATTATTGTGGTGCTACTATAGGAAATAGGGAAAATGGAAAGTAGGCACTGGAGTTTATTTGAAGAGGGATGGGAGTAGGATGGATCAGAGATAATCCATAGATTTAGAAATGATGAGTAAAATACCAATAAAATGTCTAAATGGCATCCAACAGGGCATTTAAGAAATGAGTCTCTGGCTTGAAAGAGGGCTCTGCTTGAGAACCCTTGGCACTGAGCTTCTGTTGAAATCAATCACATTGTCAAGGAAGAGAAGGTAGAGGGAGGAGAGAGGCAACATGAAAGAAGTTTGGGGATGCCAATGTTTAAATGACAGGCAAGGAGAGAGGCATCAGAAAAAGTAAGAGAAAGAAGCAGGAGCAAATCAGTTTGGAAGCCAGGTCAGCAAAGGGAATCAGCAGTCTGACATGCCCTTGGGAAGTCAAGCAGGATACAGGTAAGAGGGACGGCTAAGCCTGGCTGGCAGCAAAGAAAGGCAATGCTTCATGACCTTGAGGGGCCACTGGCCCAATTAGGATTAGGGAATAAGTGAACACTGGGAAAGTAGAGGATAGAATCTCTCTCATGCCTCAGAAAGAAACAGGAACTCTGTGGACAGGGCTGGTTGGTGGGGCTGTAGGCAACCAAAAGCAAAATGCTGACTGACTGGGCACCCCAAAGATTCAAATCAAGCTTAGAAAAGCAAGTCCCCAAAGGCCTCAGATGATGACAAACTTTCCTTTCTCATGAAACTGGGGCAGCTATTTTTATAAAGCCCCTTTAAATGCTGGTGGTACTGTGAACTTCCCGCAGAGACCACAGGGAAAATGATCCCACAATCAATTATCATCTCAACGCTCTTTATTCCTCAGGGAATTTGGCGGGTCCTTGGGTGCTGTGTTCCAGCTCAGGATCTCTACTCTTCCGAATAAAGATTCATTACAACTCTGTTTATTTTAGAGAAGATTAATGACTCCCCTCTTCATTTCTCAAGACCGGACTTTTGTCTGTCTAGTGAGTCATTAAATATATCAGCTCAGCCGCTCTGGCTGCAAGATTAAAGAAATAAAATCATCTGATTTTGACAAAAAGCAGCTGTAGTTTTTACTTATTATTTTGAGTCTACAATCACGTGTGAATAAAGACAGATAGGGAATATGACAACTAAAGGTTCCACGATAATCAGAGAGACACAGTCCTCCACCCTAATTGGCAGTCTTCCCAAGACCCTCCAACTTGTCACCTTTATCAAGATGTCTCCCAATTAATTCATGTCAAGTCAATTTAACTCAATTCAACTAATTTTCATGAGCTGCTCCCATGAATAATGTGGAATATGAAAAATGAACAAGAAGGAATATATATCCTCAGGAAGTTTACAGTCTGCTAGTGGTGAGTTAAACTAAACACACCAAGAACCCAAACTGATTATAGTAAGTACAATGGTAGAGGTGTTTGAAGAAAGCATAGAAAGGCAAGCTTAGCCCTCAGGCAAGACTTTCTGGAGGAGGCAGTGTTGGAGCTGGTCTTGAAGGACCTTGACTTGTATGTGTGTTTGTGTGTGTGTGTGTGTGTGTGTGTGTGTGTGCATGTGTGCATGTACACACAACTGTACAGGGGTTAACTAGAGGGAAAGTGAAACATTCCAGAAAAGGTACTTTATTAAGTATACACACAGAGGCAGAGAATTGCAGGACATTGATAATGTGTGGGAAAATCAGAGTTGGAGGGGTTTTAGATACAGCCATTCGCAAACTTTGATGTAAGTTAGATTAATCTGGAAAACTTGTGAAAAATTCATTAGTCAGACTCACCCCCAGATTTTACAAGCTAGACTGCTGGGATGTGGAGTTGTTGATGATTAACCAGGGCCATACTGCTCATTAATTAGCAGTTGAACCAGCTAGGGAAACTGTTTGCAGGGAAAGACAAGTATTTTTTTTTAAGGGACCTAGAGTGTATGATTTGTGAACAGAGTTATTAAAGAGAAAACAGAAAAATAGGTTGGACTCAAATTATGGATAGACTACATGAAAGGCTAAGGAAATTAGAACACTCCTATAGACACCGAGTCACTGAAGGCTCAAGAAGAAGTGACATTGTCAAAGTAATCAGAGATGTGATCTAAGAACAAAAACCTATAGTTAAGCCTGTTGACTGTCAATAGAGTTACAACTACTTTACAGGTTCCATGTCTTCCCTGTCAGCTAGGCCCTCCCACCCTCATCTGAAACATGTTCCTCTTTAAGCCCATAGAGGCAAGGTTTTTTTTCCCTACCTTACATAAATGATAAAATATCTATGAGAAAATATCACTTCATCACACATCTTCCAAAACATTAAACCCCCAGGATGCAGAGTGAGTGAGAGAAATGCAAATGATCATCTAGCTCCTGGCCCAAGGACAATATATGCCAATACTGCCCAGTCTACTCATGCAGTCCACCTCCATGGTAGGAGTAGCAGTCCTAAGTCTACACCTGAGGATAAAGAGAGTGTAGATGGGTGATCAGTAATTCACTGCAGCCAGAACAGCAAATCAGCAGTCCATTCTACAGATGTTAGGCCTCTCAACACATTCAGGGGAAGATAGACAGAGAATCAGAACTGTGTTGCTCCTGGAGGTCTAGGGGTCAGGGCCCTATTAAGGGCCACCTTGCTAATCACAAGCTAAGGCGGAGGGATGAGAAAGGCACTTGAAATTGGACCTGCCTTTAGCACCCTAGTTATTTATACCAGGTAATGCTGGCCTTGGGAGAACACCCTCTGTGGCCCAAACAGCTGCACAACGCAAACATCACCTGCTTCCTTACACCTTCACCATGTGGCAAATCCCCCAGCTTTTATCCCATAATTTGCCCTTTCTTTTTGTCTTCTGGAGGGTAAAATATAGTTTCAACTGAAAGATTCAACAAAGACATCCTAAATGGAGGTGTTCCTTATAGAAGAAAGCTTAAGATTATAATTAAAATGTTGGCAGCGTATCAGATGCCAGAGAAATAATCAATGTGGAACAAAGTTGAGCTAAAATAATCCAGAATAAGGAAAATTTTTTTAAAGAGTTATCCACATCATGCATAAATCCATCTGCATTTTCTGTGAAAGGCAAAAGGTCAGAGGTAGCATACCTTTCACTGATACTATACTCAAATGCAGTGTTTCTCTACGGGTATGCTATTGGTAATGTGGCAAGTCTGTGTTATGTAGAATCTCCAAAGACCGCAGGACAACCAGCATCCCTAAATGCCAGCAGCACTTCTCAGTCACGGTAAAGCTAAAAACGTCCGAGAACCATTGTTCTAATGTCAGAGTGCATTGCATAAATCATTTCTTTGGATCAGCATAACAATTCAAAATACTGGTAAATCTTCAATCTTCAGATGATGAACTGAGGCTCACAATGGATTGCTGCCTTTTTCACATGGCTAGTGAGGGGCGCTGCTGGCTCTAAACACCAATAGGCTGACTCTAAATTCAGCTCTTTTTCTAAAACATTGTGCTGCCTTTCAATGGATGAAGAGACTCAGACTTGGTTTTAGTCAATTAGTAAGTACAAGTAACTGAATTTCTGTTATATTTTTAGCTATCTTTAGGGAGCACAGATTTTGTGAACTAGAGGCACTTTATTCTGTGAAGTCCTTGATGGAAGGGTAGAGATAGGAGGTAAGGGGAACTGGGTGAGTTCGCTTAACAGAAAGAAAAGATCATGGAGCTCCAGGAAAAATAAGATTGGGGAATAGGAGAGAGAACCAGAGGGCCTTGTTAAGGACTTCAGATATGTGACATGACCCACGCAAGCACTCTCTCTCACGAGTCCCAGACCTTTGGTACAATGTATTACTTGTGGAATACTTAGAAAGTGAATTGTTTTGTATGAAATGGCAAAAGGTTTAGTATTACACATGGATTGAGAGAAGCTGATATAGAGACAGAACACATGAACCAAAGCCTCTCAGAGAATCAGCAGAGATCAAGGGCAAGTCTTGGGATTTCACAGATGTGGAGCTAGTGAATTTACCCAGACATCTGACACGGTAGGAGCTCCAGTTCACATCTGTAGGTAATTCAAATTGCCTGAACTGCTGGGTTCTAGAATACTTTTTGGGTATTGTAAAGAGAAGAACCGATTTGTGTCAGAGATAAGCTAGTCTGAAGTTTTCCAAAGGCAATCTAAAGATTTGTCTCCATATTTAAGAAAATTCACACAGTATCTGAAGTGACTGATCATTTACTTCTCAGCCTGCTCAAGATCGTAAGAACAATTCTCTGAATAGAGTTAAAATTGGTGAGTGTGGGACATGATAAAGACCCAGAAATAAATGCCTTGAAGCCATATTCAGCTAGTGGTCCCAGCACTGTCACTTCCATAAGCAGGGAGAATCCAACATTTCCAGGTCATTTCTCTGTAATAAAGAGGATAGTCATGTAACTCCAGATTTCATGAAAATGGCAAAATGACGGAGATTGACTGAATCTACCTATGGAATAAGGAACAAATGTTAAGCATAATTATTATCCAGTTATGATTATTATACACTAGGATTCTTATATAAGAAAACCCAGTTCATTCTCAATAAAAACTTGGTGAAAGCTGACTTGTATTCCTTTGGATACACCACTCTGTTCTTCTTTCATGCTGATTCACTGCTTTTTTGTATTCAAGATCTTATTACTGCTTGGAAAATGTTCCGTATCTTTGCATGGGCACTAATCTTTCTGCAAGAGGCAGCTGGTGTCCCCTGGTGTCTGCCCAGCCCTGCAGCTGCAGTCTAACAGAGAACTAAGTCTGAGTGCTGCCCCCTAAGGGTTCTCTGCTGTACTGCCCTGTAGCCCTCAGTAGGGTGCTCATCCCCTCTAGGTCAGTGGGCACCTCCAAGGCTCCCTGTATTCTGAACAGTTCAGAGAGGAGAATAAAAGAGACAACCATTACTGGTGCCAAATTCTTCATTAACTTCTTCCACCTTGATGCTTCCAAGGAGGTCTCTCAATTCCCCTCACTGTCCCAATCATCTTGTCCAATCTCTTGCCCCGAGGCAGGCTTTGGCATGACAAGTCCCAGACACAATTAGTCAGCGGTTGACTTTCATTCAAATAATAATAAGAAATCAGAAGGGCATTGTGTTCTTTGAAGATGAATTTGATAGGCATGAAATCTCAAAAGAAACCCTGCAGCAAAGCCTGGGGTCCTCAGTGGGCCGGTCCCTGATCCCCGGCAGTGCCTGCCTGTCACAGCCAGCACAGGGGGAAGCACTCTTCTCATCTTTCACTTTCCTCAGTGGCTCCGGATTTCTGCGGCAACCTGCTTGGAAATTCAGTGGTTTTTAAGAAAATGCCACAGAAAAGGAGCACAGCTACTGCTCAAGCAGGCAACTCAGAGTCCCATTTAAAGGGGTTCAGAAAATATTCTAGAAATCACAGTAGCAGAGTATTCAGTAATAAGGGTAAGACCCACCAAATAATTCTGTTAGGTGAGTAAGGGATATTTACAGAAGGCAATCAGAATCCCCAAATCCCAAGGAAAAAAACAACTTTAAACTAAACATCTTTTAAATCCTCTATATTTGCAAGTGAGTCCTTTTTGGACTTTGAAGCATGGATTTGAAATTTGCATGGCATGGAAATCCACCCAAGTCAAACTGGGCCTTCTGGCAAATATAAAGTTTTTCTGGTAAATATCAAAGCCTCCAACCATTAGAAGTGGGGGAGCCTGGAGGGGACTATATGTTCCATTCCCCACAACTTTGCTACCAGAAGTCGTATTATAATGAAACATTTTAGACCATATTCTGACAACACCTCAACATTTATTAAGGCTCAAATATAGTCGTAAGCCTGCCCTGTAGCTGGTCAGACTCTCCCTCTACCCTTAGGCCTTCTGTTCAGCATTTCCCATGAAAGGCTTCACTGCATCTGAGACAAGCCTATTCTGATGGCAGGTGTGGCCAGTTTTGTGCTGGGTCAGGCACAGGGTGCTGTGTGAAATGTAGGGCCAATGGAGAGGCCTAGACCGCAAGCTTGAACCATTTGTATTCAGCAAGCTGGGCTTGCCAGGTGTTTATAATTCATTTGGGTAAGGTTCTTGCAGGGCACTACTAACCAATCACCTGTTTTGAATACAACTCATTTCATCAATTAAAAACTATTTTTAATATCCCTTATGCCAATTAGTAAGCCTTTTGGGCTAGGGTTTAGTTAGTTATATTTAAAATGCCAAGTGACCACTTTAAAAGGTGTTGATTCTGGCTGGGGCACTTCATCTGTTTGTTAACCACCTCTGGAGGTAGATTCCCAAAATAGGGTATTTTAAATGCTAGCTAACTGCTCTCAGAGGATAGATTAGAGTTAACTTGCATATATAACTACATTTCAATGTTCATATTGAAGTGTTTTAAAATAAAATGCCCCACAGACAATATAAAACATGGGGACAGTGAAAAGGCAACAGAGAGAAAATTAGAATTGGTAACAGAGAAACAGCCTTGGTTAGCTGACTCTCTTCTTTGTCTTCAAGAGCATGAGTACTTGCTTCAGTAGGTCCTGGGTCCCTGGTAAGAACAGGCTTTCTCTGCTCGAGTATGATATATTTTTCAAGAAATAAACCTTGACTGGGCTCTTTCTAAACTTTTATATTTCGAGGACTAGAATTTCACTTGCCCAGAACTATCCAGAATAAATCAGACAACCGTATTCAGAGCTTTCAGAATTTTAGAAAGGGAATTTGAGGCAAGGGTCACAGAGACAAGTCTGTTCTATCCAATTCTGCACTTCCAGCTTACCTCTGTTGCTGCTGAAAAGCAGTAAAGGAAACGCTAATAGAGAAATATCTAAAGGTGAGGAAGGATAGTCCAGTGTGTTACCAAAATTCCATTGACTAACAGAAAAATGTTACTGGTGAATCCTGGGTGAAAGGTAAAACTTCACCAGTATTTTAGACATTCTCCCTAAAGTATAAAACCATAGTTCTTGCTGCTTCAACCCCTTTATGAGGTGCCTCAAATCCTTTATAGAACAACATGGACTATAAATGAAACAAACACACAGACACAGGCACGTGTATGTGCACACACAAAAACTGTTGTACTTGTTAGTACTTTCTTTTAATACAAGGTTTAAACTTAAAATCAGGCAATTGAGGTCTTAAAACAATTTCACATTTTAAACCTTAATAATTTTGAATAATGTCATTAATCAAACACCAAGTAACCGAAACTTCAAGGTTAAATCTCTTCTGTAGAACACAATTCAGTGAGTCTTTCCCATTTTGAGTCCTTTTTGGAACAAAGTGGGATGGAAAGACATACAATAACAAGAACAAAATAATATAATAATACTAATAGGTTAATGAGCCAGTGCGGCAATCTTATGAAATAGCTCAGTTAACTTACAAGCACTTCATTTTGCTATGCTTCCTTTTAGCAGCTTTCATTTCCTAGATGTTGCATGGCTTCTGAAAAATGGCAGACATAAATCAAGGTACAACACAAAGGTAGCAAAGGCAAGAACAGCTATTGGTTTTGGTTTCGCTGAGCTAAGACATTAGCAGGCTCTAACACTAATCCACCTGGTGTTAGGGTCATTTTTCCAAGCATCAGACTTTTTCAAGTCTGACCAAAACCAAAACATCAGACACAAAGCCCCTACAGCCAGAGGGGCAGGATATGCATAGATTATGTGCAGGGCCTGTATGGAGGCCTGAAGGAGCAGACCATATTGACTGACTGACACAGGGGAAAGGCCTCGGAAAACCCCTCCATCCTGTGAATACCTCCCTCACTACTCTGTCACAATTGCCTGCACTTCTACCATTAAAGATTTTATTTGTGGGATTTAAGATAGTGATTTTCTAACTCCTTTAAGCTGCCAACACTCTTCCTTTTAAATAAAATTGTATTCAGAGGTCTAATTCACAAAACAGATCAAAGCAGAGATGCTGTAGCTGAAGTAGGTGACCCACCAGACCAGCCCCTCACTCTCTCTGAACACAGGTGCAAACTGCTAGGGCTCACTGAGGCACACTTGAAAGACCACTGGAGTAAGAGCTTCCCAACTGATGCACACAATAGGTTTACAGAAGTCGGGAGACATCAATTCCTTCAGCCCTGAGGGGCGGAGGTTGGAGGTATGTGGAGCAGTGGCCAAGCCCTCTGTGGCCCACTGTCTCTCACTTCTATTTCTCATAGTGTATGATAAAGTAATTATCATTTTTTTCTGTGTGCCAGACATGAAAAAAGGTTGGGGAGCGCCAGGCTAGGGCATTGTGCTCTGATAGAGGTTATCATACTAAATTATTACAGGTTATTACCACCTGAGCATGAATTTTTTCCTGTCAATTCTCTGTGGAAAGGAAACATATATCGAACAAATCTTGGAAGGGAAGGGGAGATGATGGATATATGGGTCATAAGCCAGCCCTCTCAGGAGGGAGAGAATTGAGTGGGAGGCCACTGGAGGAGGGGCCGGAAGCAGGGTTCTGGATGGCCTAGAACCAAAAGGCACAGCTCTAGGACAGACAAGAGAAAAGGAAACCCCGTGGAGAATCAGGAGGGCGCGGAGGAGAAAGCTGCCCTGAGGAGGAGGAGGAGCTCTGCTCCCAGGCGTCAGCAGGACCCAGGTCCAGATTACGTACACAATCCCAGATTTTATTTCTGAGATTTTTCACCCAGTAAGTGCTTATTTGGGAGACCCAGGTAAGAGGATTATTCACCTGGAGGAAGGCGGACTTGAGTTACGAAAGGGTTGATGAGTAATTCCAAGTGGGGACCCGTCACAGAAGGAGACAGGCCCTGACAGCCTCCGATTGAAGAAACAAAGCTGCCCCCACCTCCTCCCTCCCAGGGGCCCGTCCTTGTCCTCTGCTTCTCAGCTTCTTTTCCCACCATTCTGACTCACAAGTGTCAGCCACTGGAGCGGCTCCCCATCTCCCAGCCCGGAGAGATCTCATTGTGAGCAGTTGCTTCTCATCCCCATCCACTTGGTGCTGGGCACCAATCCAAGCACTATCCAGTTTTCCAAAGGCACCCCCTGAGGTGCAGCTTCCTGGCAGGCACCTCCACAGGCAAAAATGATTTGCCTCTGAGGACTGATGCGCCAGACGGTCAATCCGAGGTTCATGGTTTTCCAGCAAGGGGTTTCACAAAGCCTTGCCGATTCCCTTTCACTGGCTCTCCCTGCCTGTCATCTGCTTTGTCAGCCAAATCCCTTTTCATTTTTCTCAGCTTCATCTTGGACCCAGGCCTAGTAAAGCCTGTCAAGAAGATTCCTGACGTATGTTGTTTTATGTCTCTTCCACGGCCATCCTCAGACGCACTGCTTCTTGTCCCACCCCATGGTCCGTCCGTTTCGGGGAAGGGCATTCTCACATCTTAGGTAAAGCACGTGTGACCCAACCACCAAATGAAGACTAGCACGTGGAATTATTTTCAACTGAGAATTTAAATCAAAAGATATAATGAAATAGTGGAAAAAGAATCCTCAGGAGACGTGTGGGGGAAGGGAGAAACAAACGGAGGAGAAACATAAAATAGAGAATGTCTTTTACAAAACTGACAATCTTTAGGGAGAATCAAAAATTATGCCCCAAATAGTGTAGTTGTTTTGGAATCAGAATGTCTTGATTCTTGTCTAAATCCACTCATCATCCAAGTCCTCCTCCTTTCTTCTGAACATTCTAGGCCTTTCCCAAACTCACTTGTCTTTTTTGTTTTTTTTATAACCAACTTGCTCATTATTTCTCAGCATAACCTCAGTGTTAGCAAGCTCCCTGCTTCCCCACTGCTCTCACCCGACTGCATGTATCCACTCAAGGGACTTGTCAATACAGTTCTTGTCCTGTGGAATGACCCTGGTGCCTATTTGGGTTTTTGTGTGTTTAATCTAATGCTTACTGACGTTTACTAGGTGTCAAACACATTCAATGCATTATTTCATTTAATTCCCATAATAACCCTATGAGACGGGTATTATTACTATTGTCCCCATTTGAGGATAAACACAGATGAGGAAGTGAGCTGAGAAAGTTTAAGTCTTTTGCTCAAGGACGCACAGCTATTACTAAGTGACAAAGACAGAATTCAAATGTAGGTATGTCTGACCCCTGAGCCCAAGCTCTGAAGCACCACCCTCTCATCATCTCCTTTGCTGAATGAGTTTAATGTTTAAATTACTATGCAGTTTGGGGATAGAAATGCCTGCTGCCCAATTGGCCTTGGAAAATACAACTCTCAAGCCCAAGCTGTTCAGATCAGGAGGAAAACCAGCCTCTTTCTTAGCTGAGCCCCTGAGGCAGGGAAACTGTCCAGCATCTGTGCCGCAGGCAGCTGAAGCCCAGAGGGTCTGCAGAGGTTCTCTCCTTGCACAGCCAAGAGAGCTTCCCGGCGGTGGGGGGTGGGGGGGGTCTGCTTCCAGTCCACCGTGAATCAGTACAGATCCCTCTTTGGGCTGCAACAGTTCTTCAGGAGGAAAGGGTGATGCTGCCTCACCCCCAAGACTTGGGTGCTACTCTCAGTCAAGAGGTTTCCACACCAACCCAGGCATGGACTCAAAGTGATATGGGCTTAATTCAGTGTCATCCTGAGGCTCCACACTGCCTCCTAAAGGCTGGGTTCCTCAGTTGTTCTCTTTCCAACGAGCAGGCTCAGAGCAGGACCCAGGCTTCCCCCCCTGTCTCATTCTTCCCTCAGAGCAATTTTGTTTCAGCAGCTTGCTTGCCTTCCTTGTCCCTGGGTGGTGACTGTGGTCACCCCTTTAGTTCCCCCAACAGATTTCAGTAACTTCGAATCTCGGGAAGAGTGTTG
The DNA here is from genome assembly GCA_032199065.1 of Smutsia gigantea. Taxonomy (NCBI): domain Eukaryota; kingdom Metazoa; phylum Chordata; class Mammalia; order Pholidota; family Manidae; genus Smutsia; species Smutsia gigantea. Next base: position 81,244 of record JAVSCE010014229.1, read on the forward strand.
GGGCTGTAATGCCCACCCCCATCCGCCAGAAGATTCCTGCTGTTCTCAGGCAAAGTCACCGCCACCACTCAGCAAAGTAAGTGCTTTAAAAAGTTTTTTTTTTTTAATCAGGCTTCATTTCACCCTGCTACAATCTAACTCAGTTCTCAGGGGAAGCCTAACTACTTCGCCATTCCTTTGCTTTTACCTCTTAGCTCTTAGATTAACTTGGGCCCCACAAGCAACTTGGAGATATGAAATTCCTCAGCCCCTCCCTCCACCGCTGTTAGTTAGTATTCCTCAGAGCCCAATAACTAGTGTTCATCAGTGAGGGCCCTGGAACAGTCTCTCTGTTCCTTTTGTCCCTTTCCTTTTCTTAGCAACCTTGGGAGCAAAGGATGAGTCTATTATTGGCAAGGCTGCTTGGACTCTTCAAACGAGAGATGTCAAAGGCAGGATCCTGTGGGGGTTGTGATTACTTTATTCTCAATCACCCTGCAGCCTTTCTGTACCAGACCTCTAATCTGTAATATTACAATGAAACTGAGTCATATTTCCAACTATTCTATCTTCATCTGCATCCCCAAGGGACATAGGGAATGTAGACTGGAGACTCAGGGTGAGCCTGGGAAGGTTCATAGGCTTTAAAAGGAGCTGATTAGCATACATTTGGAAAGAGAGTCTCTCTCCCTCTCTCCTCTCCTTTTATCTGATCCCAGTAGGCCTCAGAAAGCCAGCCAGCTCCCAGCTTCCTGGCCCAGAGGCTAAGCAGGGGCATCCTACTGGGGAAGGGGATGGGCTCTTTCTCTCTTAACTTCTGCATTCATCCTGCTCTTACCATATCCACCAAGATAGGTTTTGAATTGCCAAGGCTAGAATATATGAGATGTTCTCTGCCCTTCGCATACTGTTTTGAACTTAATTAACTGTCCTAAGGAGGCACAGAGAACAAAAGTTACCATTTCTTTCTCAAGTGACTTCTGTTGCCGAGCACTTTACATCCAGTGTCTTATTTAATCCTCACAAAAACACCGTGAAGGAGATTTTATTCCATTTCCTTACTTAGGAAATTAAGGATGAACAAGGAAAACCTAGTAAGGAACTTACCTAGCAAATGATGGAGCAGATTTTTGAATCTCAAGTCCCTGGTCTTTCCACAGCTTTACTCTTCCTAATAGACTGTGGCATGTGGCCTCGGCCATGGCTTTCCCTTGGGGGAACAACAGAAGCAAAATTAGCGTGCTTTGCTATTTGATTATTCTTTTTACCAGTCAAAATATATGAAAAAAGATCAACTTAAGTATTATATAATATTATAAAGTCATTTGAACGGATGATACCAATTTTAAAGCAAAGCTAAACACTTTCTCAATGTAATTCCTTCATTTTCTCCAAGTATGGTAATATTTCAAACTCGTGTAAAACCTGCATTTCTAACTTGCTCTCACATTTTTGGTGTGGAAGCTCCACCAGTTTGTCTCTAACACTACAAAGCTCTGCAACATCGTTATCACCATCATTCTGTCAGCATCTCTATAGGAATTCTTCTATGGCGGTTGAAGCCACAGAAGCCAGAACCAGCCTGTGGGCTCAAAGCCTGGCTCTGCCACCCACTGAGGGGTAATCACCTCACTGGATTATCCTTAAGGGTTAAATGAGTTACAAGATTCAAGGTATTTAGGACAGTAAGAACTCAATGAATTTTAACTATTATGAATAGTATTTTCAACCATCCTGGTAAAATAACGTATCCATGACTACTTTTTTCATAATGTCACTCAGTGGCAAGTAGAAGACATGCCATGTGTCATCCACTTGAGGGAGCTAGGTCGGACCTGGGAGGAAGTGAAACAGCCTCATCTTTGTGCAGAGGACAGAATTAGCAAAGTAAGAGCTGGGTATTGCTTAGCATGGTAATAAGACTCCAGGGAGAGGGAGACCCTTTTGATCCATCTCTGTCTTTTATAAGAAAAATGATCATCTTGATATAATAAAAAAAAAAGAATCAAAGTACTGTCTTTCTAGAGAGGGGAGGCTCTAGAAATTTCTAATTTCAGCAGCATTGTTCCAACCGGGAAGGGAAAACTGCATTTTGTATTGGGATAAATAAAAATATTAGCAGCAGTTACCTCTGGATAGTAAGACTACTATGAGTAGTTTTATTTGGTTTTGGGTGGTACTTTTCCATAATTTTCAAAATCTTTGATGAATATTCTTTTATAATAAAAAAGTTACAAAGAATAAAATGACAGGAATTGTTATAAATTGATATCCAATGTTCCCGCCATATTGCTTATTCTCTGTTAACATTAATTTTGATGCCAGTTCTGATGCTTTCCCATCATTTCCTTTTGGATCCACGAATGAGATTGCTAAACTTAATGTGTGTGTTAATAAGCCTAATTTCAGGAGCAAAAATCATCATTCTTCACTTCTGACATTGTGCCTCTAGCTAAGAATAAAGTGGGGGTACTTGGACAAATTCTAGGGCAAACACAGAGCTTAATGTAAATAAAACCCAAAAAGAAGCACAGCAGAACCGGCAACATATTATTACCTGTCTGGGTTGAAGCAAGTCAATCTGACATCAGCCTAATTTGTAACATTTTGTGCAAACACCTAATCCTTTCTAAAAACCACTGCATTCTATTAAAATTTGTCTATCTAATATTTTAAGTCCTTGTCAGCTTGCAGAACTCTTCTAAGGCTTGTGAGAAAAACTGAAATTTTAGATTAAGCAATGAGCTCCAAAGAAAGACTTTCAGAACCTTTGGGATCAAATGAGAATTAATGCAAGATGGTAATGCAATGGTCTCTTCTCACTGCATTTAGTTTTTTTTTTTAATATATACGATTTAGAATGTTACTTTTTAGAAAACATACCCAGAAATGCTTGGAATGAGTGAATGACTCAGGAGTGCTTCTCCAGAGGAGAAAGTCCATTCTCTGTTTATCCAAATCATAATTTAATGATAAACAGGCCAGGTGAGAGAACTTAGCATTAGTCATGGTCCCAACCAGGAATAATAATACTTAACATTTCTGTAGTACAGACTTCAGTCTAAGCACTTTTCACATAATTAAATCATTTGACCCTTACAACAACCTTATGAGGGAGAACTTTGTTATCTCCATGCTATAGGAGAAGAAATGAAGACACAGAAAGGTTAAGGAAGTAGTTCAATCTCACACAATCATCAAGTGGCAAAACAGATTTGAACCTTAGGCAAGCAGGCTTCTAGGCCTGGGTTCTCAACTACTAGGCTATGTCGGCCCAACTTGATTGCCAGAGCCAGCAGCAGGAGTGGTGTGGACCACTGGACAGTGCCAGGGCCTTGCCTTGCCACACCCAGGTACCACCACCACCCGCAGCAGCCTCAGACCTGTGGATATGCCCACATCCTCATCCCTGAACTGTGAATGTGACCTTGTTAGGAACAGGGTCTTTGCAGGTATAATTACATCAAGGGTTTTGAGATGAGATCATCCTGGATTCGATGGGTAGACTCTAAATCTAGTAACAAGTATCCTTCTACGAGAAAGGCAGAGGGAGTTTTGGGACAGACAGGAGAATACACAGAGAGGAGGAAGAGGCTGTGACCACAGAGGCAGAGTCGGAGTGATGTGACCTCACGTGAGGACAGGTGACAACCGCCAGAAGCTGAAGACGGCAGAGACCAGACACCCCGGCACAGCCACACGGAGAGAGAAGGCCTGGCTGCACCTCAGGCTCTGGCCTCCGGAGCTGGCGGAGAATGAGTTTGTTATTTTAAGCCACTCACTTTGTGGTAATTTATTACTGCAGCCTCAGGAAACTAGTACAAATATTGTGCGTGAGTTACAGCACTTTCCAGTGGTCTGAGTGCTTTGGCGCACATGACCTCATTTGATTCACTTGCCCCTAAACCCCATAATAGTTTACTTTGGGGACCCAGCTCCCACAGGAAATGACTGTGGGACTTTGTGGGACCAGCCTCTCTGGCCTTTATTCCTTTATTGGTAAAATGGGGTTATTAACAGAGCCAGCCCTGTGCCCCTCACCGATGTGTTATGAGCATCAAAAAGAAAGACCTCACGTGAATGTACTCTCAACACTGACAAGCTGTCTTTGACCTGAGCTATTTTTACGTTTTATCTTTGGGTGACAGCTAAGTCATTGCCTGGATAAGGATCGTGGGCACCACGAGCACACCACTGCCACTGGCTTTACTAGGACTGCCTGCAGTTTGAACCCTCTCGAGGCTGGGAGTGAAGGCTGGAAGTGGGGAGACTCCATCACTGGGACACTAGGACAAGGACGGAGGTTTGGTGAGACGGAGCTGTGCCATGAGGTTTGGTGTCCCAAGGCTGACTTCTCAAAAACCATCTGCTCTAAGAGCAAAAAGGCAGAAAGGTCTTCTCCCCATGAGCTCTTGTTCTCTGCACCATCAAAAGCCAGAGACCAGCCCAGAAGGTGTGCTGGTTCATTTTCCTGCTGACCTTTCAAGGCTCGAGCCTTTGGGTAATGATGGCTCCGAAAGGTGGTAATTAGTGATGTTATTGGTAATTGGTAATTGGTAATTAGCCAATTGAAGTGATGTTTTTGTGGAGCTGACACCTCTCCATTAGGAGAGTGGACTGAGGCTAGTGGACCAGCTACTTACCCAGGGGACAAAAAGCTAAAAAAATCAATGCCTGGTCAAATGCTTCACAATTAGTGTCTTTCTCCGGCCATGCTTTAGTGCACAATAGGAACTCTTGCAAAGATGGAAAATGGGAGCTCCAGGGTTGAATGCCACCCTAAGCCTTGGAATAGAAACATACACAATGACAAGGAAGAAGAGACACAATGAGAGAGAGAATAGGAATGGGGGCAGGGTAACTCAGTGTGCTTTCATGAGGACAGAGTAAACCCAGGCAGAAGAAAATAGCATCTATTAAGTCAAAGGCACTCCTCTAAATTCAGCACAAAGCAATTTCCTGATTTTTAATGAGTCATGTCACTTGCATTCTGTCAACCTCCTTGTCTCCTGTTCTTTCACTCTTTATTTAGTCTCCATGGGTACCTAGAATTCTGCTAAAACCAAGGAACAAAAGCTTTGCTCAGGTTATTACAATGAACTTCTAACTTTCTCCTCCTTTTCCTTAACCCAACCAAACCTTTCTCTACACTTCCTCACAAGCGAGCTTTTAAAAGACAGCAGTGCAAGGTGACTTGCTATTGCTACTGGACTTAAGATAAAATACAAAAAAATCCTCAACATGGCCCATCACACTCTCTGTTGGCTGCTGACCTTCCTAGGCCAGCCTAGTGCCACTCTGACTACCGCTCTGTCCTTCCCTTGCCACTTCTCTTCAAACAAGTCTGAAGAGAAGTGGCAAGGGAAGGACAGAGCGGTAGCAGACAACCAAGTTTGATACATGTCTAACCAAGAAAGATATATTCCTTTTGACTAGGAAGCTCTTTCCTGGCACTGTGCCTGGCTAACTCCCAGTTCCTGCTCTTCCAACACAGAGACAGGGCTTCCAAGACCCCTCCTCCTCACTTTTAATCATATTTTCTTTATTACTCTCTTTCATAACACCATTCTTTCTGTAAATAGCACTTATCACAGTGTTTATATATAAAGAACATATATAATATATATAATTGTTATATGTTTATAGAGATGTCTGGGTGGCATTTAAAGTGGACAGATAGTAATGAGTGCTGGCTAACAAAATATTTGAAAAATGTATACATTATATATGTTTATATATAAAACGTATAACATATAAAAATTATATCTATAAATTTGTATCATATATTAATATCTGTGTCATTGTTCGCCTCTTGCTCTCCCATTCAATCGTTCATTCTTAGAGGTAGGGACATACATACTTAGTTCCTTGCAGTAAAGTCAAATCCTTTACCTCCAACTCCAGATATTCTGAGATCCAGCTTGTCAGGAGTTGGTCAGAGGTGGCGTATGGGCACTGGCAGTTTGTCAAAGGTCTTCAGATGAGGCTAGTGGGAAGCCAGGGTGCCAGCTGTTTATCCAGTGTACTCTCAGCCTTTCGAGGAGGTCTGAGGTGCAGAGAAGTCAGCTGACATGTTCAAGGTCTTCTAGCTGCTGTTAGTGGTGGAGTCTCAGATCCTTTGGCGTGTGGTCTCTCCACACGGTAATGTCCCTCAACTTAACCTGGAGAAGCCCTGCAGATGAGTAGAGGACGGTTTCTTTCAATTTTTGCTTTCTTCCACGATAACTAACTTGTACCTGGTTGCCTGGGATCTCCCTGGGTTAGCCCTTTAGGAAGGGGGAAGTCATACTAGCTGTCACACACAGCTGTGAAGGTTAAATGAGCTAATGTATATAAAATACTGGGCACAAAGCCTGGTGAGCAGCAAGAGATCAATTACCGTTCTTTTAAAATGGAAATTGGCAACCCTGGTAATACCCTTCCTCCCTTCTTCCTTTTCCTCTTGTGTTGTTCTTATTCTCTTTTCTTGATACAGGTTTAAATATGGAATGGAGCTGTGCTGTGTCTCAGAAGGCCTAGCAACTGCTAGAGCAATAAAATGTCCTTTTTTTCCTTTTTAACTAGCACTCATTAATGTCCGTCAACTTTAAGTGCCACCCACACATCTCTAGGTAGTCTGATCTCACCCTGTGGAATAGAAGTGTTTCATGGCACTCAGTCACTGAAGAGCAATTTAGAACAGGTCTCTACAGGGCTTTTCCTTCCGGGGCATCCATGCTTGGACTCTGTCAGAGGGCCTCTCCCCTGGAAGCAGGTGTCAGCGGACTCCTCAGATGTTGGGATGCCAGGCCAAGCAATTTTCAGGCAGCACTAGAGTCCTTGGGATATGGATTGAATTTAGTCCATATGGTAGCTCTGGGAATCCAAAATGCTAATTATGTGTCACTTAGGCCCCTGATGTTTGCGTCTGTGTTTATTATCTGCCCAGGCTAACTGAAAGATGAATTTAGGGCAACTCCAAACACGGCACCGGGAGTGTTCGTCTAGTCTTACCTCCCTAGTACTGACTGTCTTCAAGTCTTCAGCAAATCCACATTAGAAATGGTGGTTCATTTGTGGAACCAGGGACTACACAGAAACGAAGAAAATCAGAGACTTTTTGAGATGGGACTTTGCAGATTCCCTTATTCTACCCCCTTGAGGGTACAGCTCATTTGAAGTTTTGTTAATGTAACATTTTGAAACCCACCAGGAAATCCCTCTAATTACTGCTGCCCATCCAGTGGTGACAAGAAGATTTGGGGAGCTGCGAATTTTGATGTGCGAGAGCTGTGGGTAGGTGAGGGGGAAACAAACCTTGGGTGGCGACACACCAGGGAGACGGAGTTTCATCAGGGTGACTGGCAGTCAGCAAAACTTAACATTGTACGAAGTCACAAAAAAGAATGAACGGTTTATATACAATAGGGATTGAATAGCAAAATAATTATGTTGAAAGAAAGAAGCCAGAAAAAGACGGTACACCCTACATTCCATTAATATACAAATCTAGAAAATGAAAACTTGTCTATGCAACCAAAAGCAGGTCAGAAGCTGCCTGTGACTGATGCCATTCCACCTGTTCCTCAAGTGACTTGGCCATTTGGATTTCCACCTGGGTAAGGTTCCTGTTCATAATCTCTGTTGGGTTGTTCATATTTTTATTATTTCAGTTGTTCTTTACATTTCTGAATATGAATCCTCCATCTGTTACCTATGGTTCAAATGTCTTCTATAGGTCTTTGGATCATTTTACAATGGTATATTTTGAGGGTGAGCAGCTTTACATTTTAAGGATTTATCAAATTGTAAAGATTCACCAAACTTGTTCTTTATGAGTCATACTTGTTGTGTTTTGCCTAAGAAATCTTTCCCTCCCTCCAAGTCACAAAGGCTCTCCTATACTTTTTATTAACAATTGTCTTAAATTGTCAAGACAAATCTGTTTCACGTTTGACCTTCAGTCACTTAAAACTCATTTTTGACAGTAGTATGAAGTGGAATATAGCTTCAGTTTTTCCTACTCTTCCTAAGTCCCTGTATCATTTCCTCTCTGGTTTGTAATACCACCCCAATAACATACGAATCCCATAACCTTCATTTCTGGTTCTGTTTAGTTTTCCAGTCTACAGAACTATATGCCCATGTTAGTGCCAGACTGCTGGATTCCTAAGGGCTCAGCAAGGAATTGCTGATGATCATGAGAATAGAGGTTCATCTACCTAAATCAAGAAAACACGTGGGGGGGGGATCCCCAGGGATGAACATCTCTAAGGAAGCTACGAAAAGGCTCTGTGGGGAATCAGCTTTAACCATTGCTGAACCCAAAAGCGCAATGCTAGCTGGCAAACAAAGATTCCCCTCTCCTACTACTTCTCCTCTCACACTTTTTCACACTCTGGCTGGGCCAGAAACAGCAGCCAGTACAGCAGAGAGCTGAAGTCAATCACACCCATATCACCAGAGGCAGGCGACCACTAACCAGCTCTTAGTGTGGTGGGCGGAGAAGTCCTACCTTTCAAAGGGTTTTGAAGCATTTGAAAACTGTACCTTGAACTAGATGTTCTAATTTTCTAATAGAGCCTATAATTGGGAACCCGAAGTGGCTTTAAGATTATCCTGTGTCTAGGAATGAGCAGACAATGAAATCATGATTTCAGACCTTTTCCCTTCATGAACAGGAGAAAATTACCCCACTAAATAAATGTGGAAGTGTCATAGGTAGGGAAAAACAAAGTTACATCTGATCACTTCCTGTACGTCACACGGTCGGCGCACCGGCTGCATGTTATCCCCGTCTCCCTGAGCTCAAATCTCTCTTCATTCAATCACCCAGAGACACCTTACAGCTCCTCAGACTAATGCTGCTAGCTGATGCCTCCAGGCTTTTGCACATGCCCATCTCCAACACTGTAATGCCGCCCTTCCTTCTTCCTCTTTTCTATGTGGCTAATTCCTAATCGTCTTTGGAAACATTGTCTCCTAAACATCACCCTCTCTAAGAAGCTTTCCTTAACCTCCTTCTCACCCATATTTAGATGTGTACTCCTACATAATAATCCTCGTCACATTATAATAATTGTTGATTTCATGGGTGCCTCCCTACCCCTGATTATCACATCCTTGGTGTTCAGCATAATGTCTCCAACATAGCAGGCATTCAGTGAATAACTGCCAATGGTGGGTGGTGGGGATAAAGGATTGGCTAGGAGCCAACTCCTAGGCTTCCTCTGGGAAAGCCCCAGGTTTCTGGAGGAGAGGGAAAGACCTCTGGAAGGTGTAGCGCATCCCACGGGTCAGAAAAATGGCGTGGGTGGCGGAGAACAACAGAAGGTGGGGCTATTCACAGACCACATAGGCCTGGCACACCTGGAAGTGCCATCTTTGAATCCTGGAGGATTTTTCTTGCTGTGAGGGTTTTGGAGGTTACCATCAAATTTTCTTTTTAAGGTTCTCTGAAAGTTTGAGTTGGGAGGATGGTGGAACGGGCTAGAATTTTGTAGTGATTGCCAAAATCTTTATTGACTTGAACCTGAGTATGTGTGAGATGAAATGATTTGGATACCAAAAGGATAGTTTCCCACGTTCCTGAAGAGATGCTCAGCATCATTAAATGAAAGAAAATGTAAATAAATGTGTAGGATGTGGCAGACACTAGCCTGGCATGCTTCTTGATTCAGGGAAGAACTTTGGTAGTTGTGAAGAAGCCACAAGCATCCAGGGAAATTCTACACAGAGAAATCCATTAACCTAGAACATGTGAAGGCAAAGAAAGATGTGAAAGTCTGCATATACACACAGTTTGTATCAGCATTTCATCACTGCCTCTCACGAGGAAGTGCTACTTTCTTGACTCTTTTCCCCTGTAAACAATCCTGCTCATAATATTTATAATAAAATGCAACAGTAATAAAATATGGTGAAAGATAAATGGATGTATTTTAGAAAGTAGTTGTACAAAAGATTGTTTATGTTGCATGGCAGACCATTTTTCATACTAAAAGTGGTTAAATTTATCTACACAAAATATTATCTTAAGCACTGCTTTTCCTGTAGAGAGTTTATTGAACACGCACTGACTTCTCTATAAACGCTTTCAGGTTTAACTTCTACTCTTTGTATATTGGACACTGGATGTTAACATTTGGCTTATTGTTGGTCTTATGTGAAGGTGAACCACTTCTCCCTGGGATTGGAATCCTAATTCCTCACTGAGCTGTATTTTTCAGGAAAATTTTTAGTGTTCATTTTGGGCCTTAACATAAAACAAAGAATAGTGGATTTGGAATAATCCAAAAGCCAGAAGTGGAGACCCTTCAAAGAGATTTTGTTTCTTCCCATGTTATGGAATAGAAAGAGTCTCAGAACTGGCCTTCACTACTCTTTTCTGGGCCTTCCTTTCTCAGGTGGAAGTCCCATGCAGGAGAAAGTATTGTTTGTTTGCTTCCACCCCATCTCCCCTGTCTCCACACCCCACCCATCTCCAGCTGACTACTGAAATCTAAAGATATTTATCAGATATTTTTCTTGCTAGTTGTTAAGGTCTTTGGTGGGGAAAGTCAGAACAAACTTACCATATGCATAAGCCTTATAACAATCCTCAACACCATTACTTATTTCATCATCTCCATAAATAAGAACATTATAATAGTCTATATATTTTATTGATCATTTACTATGTTCCTGGCACTATCTGAAGATTTTTTTCAAACATTTTATTACTCAATACTCACCACAACTTTATGGGGTAGATACTAATAATGTTTTCATTTTATAAATGATTAAGCTGGAACTTAGAAGGGCTTAAATGACTTGCCCAAGGTCTCAGAGAGTGACAGTAGCAGAGCCAGGACTAAAACCAGGGCTCTCTGACTCCAAACTCATATTCTTGAACACTGTACCACACATATGGACACAGGACAAATAGTACCCATTGTTTATGGCTTTTTACTTTGAGAACATTGGTGGCAACCTCTTATTCCCAGACCTAGTTTCATGGCCACCCAGAAGAACACACATATCTTATAAACTCATCTTAAGGAAGCACCAAGCAAAATACAATTATGATGATAAATCTATTGTTTTTAAATACATCATTCAAAATAAAACAGGCAGTTTTGCTTGCATATGACATAAGTAAGATTTGTGGAGAACTAATTCTTCATAATTTTAATTCTATATTTTCTATTCCTCAGTTGTTTTTTTAAAAAAAGCCTTTATTTGAAGGGGCATTACGATTAGCAGATGTAATTTTGGGGGGGCGCGGGGAGGGCTTTACAACTTAGAGAAGACAAGTAGTGATTCTATAGCACCTATGGACAGTGACTGTAATGAGGTTGCTGGGGGGGACCTGATGAAGGGGGTAGTTTAATAACCATAATATTGCACATGTAATTGTAGATTAATGATACCAAAATAAATTATTTAAAAAAAGTCTTTATTTGGAAGCACTAAGTCAAAGAGGGAAAAATCAATGTGATTTTAAGGATAGATTGGTCTGGATTGATTTTTAATTTTATTCCAGTTCTATACTTGAACATCACTTAGTAACCAAGATATTACTAATATTCTTCTTGATAATAAGGAATAAATTATAAATTCCCATAGTCTCTGAGACAGACTTTACAGAAAGGAACTTCACTGATACAAAGTCAATTTGAATCCATTTACAATAATAAAAGTATCCATAAATATGCATATTTTTAACAAAAATGTGCAATATTTGTACATTGAAAACAACAAAACATTGCTAAGTTAAAATAAAGACCTAATTCAGTAGGAGAGATACTATGTTTATGGATTGGAAAACTCAACATTGTTCAACACCAACTGATCTTTAACAGACATTGAAGAGGTTCAGAATATGCCACCCCAAAATATGCCCCTCTGGCAGAAAGTTTATTTTGAGCTGAAAGCAATTAAGAAAAAGTGGACACAGGACAAGTCTTTCTGCCCTCCCCTCTCCGCCTGAAAGGAGAACATAAATTCCCCTTGTGAAGGTGTCTGCACCCTTGTTTCCATACCAGGAAGGGGGAAATAACCTCATCCTGGAGATGAGATGGTACTGAGGGAGTCTCTATAAATAAACCTTACTAACTAGCCTTATCACCCTTTAGTTTCTCTATATATTCACCTTCTCACAGTTGCCACCCCTAAAAGCCTAGATTCCTTTTCCTTTGTCTTGTCACTTCTCTACAAATTTGTCCTTTGTTAAAATGCTAAGCCCCACGTTCTAACCATTCCTTTGAGTTACTCATCACTGAATTTCTGCCATGTGTATATGCACTACATGTTAATAAACTTCTGTTTGTTTTTCTCTTGTTAATCTATCTTTTGTCAATCTAATTTTCAGGGCCCCAGATCCAGAACAAAAAAGTTTTCCTCCCCTACAGGGTCAAAAAACTATGGCTCATGGGCCAAATCAGACCTGCTGCCTGCTTTTGTAGATAAAGTTTAATTGAACATGGCCATGCCTATTCATTTATCTACTGTATGACTGTTCTTGCCCCTAATACTTAAAATATTTACTATCTGACCTTTACAGAAAAGGTTTGCCAGCTCCTGACCTATAGAATTAGCGTAATCTCCATCAAAATCCATTAGACTTTTTTTTATTTGGAAATTGACACGCTGATTCTAAAATGTGCATGGAAATGCAAAGGCCCTTGAATAGTGACAATCTTGAAAAAAAAACATGAAGGGAGTAATACTAGTTGATTTTAAACTTGGACTGTTTAAGGTCTTGCCATCCATTTGGTGTTTTTCTAAACTTTCTGGGACTCCTCCTCCTCAATCTTGACCCTTGAGGAAGTGATTGCTTGGGAAGACCCTTTCCTTGATGGGTTTTACAGGGAGTGGGGATGGATCTTCACTCCATAGCTCTTGTGACATAGTTTAGTTTTGATGAAAGGCTGAGTGTTGGTGAAGGTAAAAGGGCACAACTTCTCCTACTAAAATGCAATGCCCTCTAAGGTTTGTACAGATGAGCACCAGTCCTGGGGGGAATGTCCTTCATGGGATGATTTGTGGGTCAAGCAGTCCTTGACTTGAGTGTCTCCTACCTTCTGGGATTCTTCCACTTTGACCTTCTCTGTGTCAACCACTTATCCACTGCTTCTCTTTTCTCTCTAGGTTTCAAGTCTGGGCAAAACTAAAATACCCTCCTTTCTCTTGTTCCTTTTACCTCCTGCATTATCCAGGACCCTTGAGCTCCTAGCCTCAAAACAAGCCAGTTAATTGATGAAATTTCTTATTTTCTATTGGCAAAAGGCTTCTTCTAAAAGTTAAGAGAACCAAAAGCAAAATCATAAGGAAATAATAAAACCCACAATTATCTGACTTAACAAAGCTTGGCTTTGTAATCTGATAGTACTTTAATTATTTATAAGCTACTCAATATCTACTTGGCCTCATGCTTTGTCTATGATCTATATCATCCCCAGGTAATTTCCCAGTACTTACAAACTGATTTAGATCTTCCTGGGCATTTCTTGTTTTTTTTTACCCAGTCCAAGGATTGGTGACCAATGCCTTTAAGACCAAGCCTTTTCACGATTCAGCCTCCTCTATCTGCTAAGGCTGTCCCGTTTGAGGTGTGCTTGGAGAGACAAGCCTAGGTCACAAATCACTTACAATACAGTGGTGGTTAATGCTTTCCATTCCCATAACTATGCAGAATTGACAATAAGGCACAGTAGTTAAGATGAAATGATTTTAAAATCACACTGCCCAGTTTTAAATCCTAGCTCCACTTTTGCTAGCTCTATAACTTTAGGCAAGTTACTTAACCTCTTCATGCCTCGGTTTCCTCATCAGTAAAGTGAGGATAATAGTGCATACCTTGAAGCCCTACCTTGGAAGGTCATAGTAGGTCGTCAATTGGATGATAAAACATAGTTAGGAATCCTGAAATATTTGCCGCTGTTTTGATTATATTAATTCTTTCCGGGCCTATGTTATCAGTTCTGCTCACCTCTGAGTTAACACTGGATAGGTGAGATGGCAAGTCACTTTTGGTAACACCCCACTATCAGGGGCACACCCCTAGAAATAGAGAGTAATCTGAATTAGCAGGTAGACAGCATGAGGAGCAGAGAGCAGAAGGTCACATTACTTGAGATACACTCTTCACAGGTGGGCAGCAGCATTACAGGAATGCTCCCCCAGCATTCTCCAGCACACTCTCTGGCCCCCTCAAGTCTCCAGAGTAGAAACTGAGTCCATTTCTTTCTTGTATGTTTTTTTTCCTCCTCTCCAAAGAAAGGAAGCAAAGGCCTTTGTATACTTAGAAACTGTGGCTTTGTTACTTTGTAGGTTTTCATTCTCCAAGTAGATCTTGTTATCATTCCCTTTAATCAAATTGTGATTCTTCTTTAAACTCTCTCCAGGTTCTGCATTTTCTTCTGTACTGTGAATCACCACTGGATGTGACATTCCACCAGGAGTCTGACTTACAGAGATTATAAGAAGATTATTGCTCATAGCAATAATTCCTCTATGGGAATAATTAATAATATTAATTATTAATTGTGGGGAGAAGTTTTAAGTGGATTTGTAAAAAAAGACCAACAGAAGAACTGACTTTGTTTTTCACTTTTATTATTGATTTAGATGAAAGAATAAATTGCTAGTGCAATTTTGCAGATGAGTCAGCCCTGGGTTTTAAGGAATAAGGAAACAGCAAGATTACAAATCCTGGTAAAGACAGAGGAGAAAAAAAAAAAAGCTCCTGTAGTCGGGGCAGGAAGAATGTCCCTGGAGAAAAAGAGGTTAGTGGGTGATGTGGGCTGAGAGAGACCCACTGATGAGGACCAGTAAGCCGCAAGCTCACCCAGATCTAGATCCTCACCCAATCCTCAGAAATGGGGATTATTCTCTTGTCTCAAATGAGGAAATTGAGGCCCAGACTGATTGATCAGCTTGCCCAAGGTTCGTAAGCTAAATAATTGGATTTGTAGGAATTCAAATTCGAGATCCCCAGGCACCAAAGTCTGAGCTGAGAAAAACAAGGGGTAAATGTAGAGAAATGGCACATCAAGAGGGACTCAGGTTGGAAGGCAATGGATAGGAGCTTAGGTTTTGAATGTGTTCACTAACTAGACTACTAAAGAGAGGAAGATTCAAAGGACCCAATGGCAAAGTGGGCCAACAGATGTAGCAATTCTCGCTCCAACTCTGAGTCCAGAAGTGGGGGCGAAAGGAGGAGGGCACTTTGGTACCAGAAGGATACGTGCTGGACAGATTCCAAGAGTGCAATAAAAACAATAAAGGGAGCAGAGATTTATCTGTTGGAGAGACACAGGCATCTAAGTGCCTCTCTAGCTTGCTGGAATGGGGAGGAGGGTGCCATGATGGCAACTCTTTGAAGTACTTAAAGAGTGATTAGCCTGCAACAGGCTATACCCGGGGAGTTGAAAGTGATGGAACGCACAGAAAACCTGTGATAGCAGAAAATGCTTTTTTGCAAAAGTTACAGAGTAACTCCTTGGGGCTTCGATGTTCCTAATTTTCCCAGATTCACTCCTTTTCTGGGAGTCCCAGTGTCTCCTGGGGAAAGCTCTTTCCTATGCAGCGCCAGGCGCAGCAGGTGGGACCCGCCGAGCTGGCCCTCAGGAATGCTCCTACCAGAAGCATGGCAGCTGGAAGATCCGAATGAGCTGGGCGAGGTGACGCGTTTACTTTCCCTCCCTTGGGCGTTTCCATGAGCCATTCGCTTTCATCTAGTCCAAAATACGGGAAAGTAACACCAAAAAGCTCTCCTAAGACGTTGTTATCAAATATTTAATGAAAAAGAAAAATCCCCTTCCATATGATCCTTCAGAAATGTTTATTCAGTCTTTCCATTTTGTTGCTATTTCTCTGATTTATCAACATCCAGGAGGTGGGGTGAGGAGAAGGGAGGCTGTAAGCAAAACAGAGAAAGACTAAGGCAACTTGGCGTTGCTGCTGCCCAGGAGTGACCCAACCTGCTCACCCGAGAGAAGAAAAGGTGAAATGGTCCAGCTCTTGTCTGATAAGCATGGACTCTGCCCTTGAATAAGTTGGGCATTCTAGTCAATTGAGTATTCCTCAGCTCTGTGCTTGTAGGAACATGGTGCTGGTGTCCACATGGCTGGAGACAGAGTAAGGTGGTGAGGGACTCAGAGCATGGACCTTGACATCAGATGGGCCTAGATTTGAATCCTGATTCTGTCACTTATTAGCTATGTGATCTTAGGCAGACCTCCCTTCTCAGCCTCCTGTGTGATTCTTGACTGCTCTGAGACTTGGTTTTCAGATCTATAAAATAAATAACAATTATAACAAAAATAATAGTAATGATAGTGCTAATGTGTCCATCACTGAGTGTCTACTCTGTACCAGATATGGTTCTGTGGTGTCTTGCAAATGAGTTTCAGCTCCAGGCAAGTTCGCTATAGATTCACTGTGACCAAAGAAATTTACAGCAAAGGGTTCTTGGGGTGAAAAGGTTATACCCAACTTTATTTCGAGGTGGCAGGTCAGTCCCTCGGCACTACCACCACTCCAGCCTCCACTCCGCTCCCCTCCAGCCTTCCAGCCCTGCCACCCAGTCTCTGGCCAAGCCCTGGGCAGAACTCCTTACATTAACACAATAATGTCTTATTGCCTAAAGGTGTGGAAGCGGTAGCATAGCAACAGGCCAGTTACATTTAAGTTCAGTGAGGATCCTGGCCATAGGAACCCCACTTTATCCACATATGGACTTTACACATATTGTCTCATGTAATCTTCAGAACAACCCTTAGATACAGGTAATAATATTGTCCCCATTTTCCAGGTGTGGAGCCCAAAGCACAGAGCTTAAGGAACTTGTCCAAGGTCATGTGAAAGTGGCAGAGGCATCATAATATTTGCCTCCTCAGGATATTTACTAGGGGTGAAGCAGCTAAACATGTTCGTTCCCACTAAATGTACAATATAGGTGCTCATTTGTTTAAACCAAAGGCAAGGAAGGGAGCACTCCCTTTCCAATGACCCCAACTGTTATCTTTCTTTTTTAAATAAATGAATGAGTCCATCTACTCACAATAGCCTATGTAAGAGTAATCCACAGTGTTCCTTACATTTTAATCCAAATTATCAAAGTCCATAGAGATTATTTGCAAAAGAGGTGTGAGCAGCATTTGATACTAGGTTCTAATGTAATCCCCAGCTCTGCTGAAAAGACTGTTCTGTTCTGCCAGTCAAGCAAAATAAACATACAGAAACTATTGAAAATTTGAGTTTACAAATCCTGGAGCATACTTAAGAACAAAATAAAAAGTCTTCTCTACCCACCCTCCCCCAACATAAACACACTTCTAATTTGATGTTCAAGACCATCTTTGAGGATGATACTGAGGAAAGCTTTCTTACCCAGCACCTTAGTTGGTATATTAGTCTCTTTGGCTACCATCAGATACCATAGACCGGATGGCTTAAGCAACGGAAATTTATTTTTTCACAGTTCTGGAGGCTGAAAAGTCCAAGATCAAGGTTCCAGCAGGGTTTGGTTTCTGGTGAGAGCTCTCTTTCTGGCTTGCATATGGCCACCTTCTCACTTTCTCACTGGCTTTCTGTGGTGCACATGGAGGAAAGAAAGATAACTTTCTCTTCCTTTTCTAAGGCTACCAATCCTACTGAATTAGAACCCCACCCTTATGATCTCATTTAACCTGACACACCTCCTAAAAGCCCTGTCTCCAGTCATAGTCACATTGGGAGTTAAGGCTTCAACAAATGAATTGTTGGGGGGACACAATTCAGTCCATAGCAATCGGCTCGTCTATGTAAGAGATTCATTTATGATTTATTTAAATTTTTTGTGGATTGTGGTTGTCTCTAGACCAGTAATTGCCAAAGGGCTGTGAATCAGTTGTTTGTGTGACTCACGAAGAGATTAAATGTACTAGATAAAATCTCTTGGTAAAGCAGAGTGAAAAGAGTCTCTGAATATAGGGTGGTGATGTTTTTCTAAAAATAAGTCTTGGTGGCTATTGTGCTCCTAATACTGAAGTCATTTCAGAACATGAACAAGGACCTAAAAGTAAAAGTTATATCTGGAATGGAAAGGGCCCATTCTGCAGAAGGAACATGTTCTTTCCAAATGGTTTGCATAATTTCCTATGTTGCTTTCATGTTACAGAAAACAAACAGGTGTTTTGGGTGACTATGTAGACCAAATTACCACATAACCTCTGAAATCTCACTGGGACTGGATTAGTTAATTTAAGAAGACTTGTTCTTTTCCCTCCATGTGCCACTTTAAATTTTGGAAAATGTGAATGTGCTATTTTTTTGCTTTTAGATGCCATTACTTTCTCCCTTTGCCATAGGCGTGCTCAAACCTTTGTATGTGGGCAAGGATGGGGGAGTCGGGAAATGGGAGGGTTGGATAAAAAATTGGATTTTTCCAGTTATAAAAGTCCAGGTAATAGTCAACTTCTGGTATTCAAAATAGGACCTATTTATCAAGATATCATCTTGAGAGAAGATTTTTAAGAAAAAATTTTAATTTCCTCTTTAAGAAACCAAGACTAGAGATCCTACTGGTTCTTCCCTACAAGGCAGAAAAGACATACTCTTCCAGGACAGTAAGGCCATGGATTTGCTGCTTTAGGTTGGAAGGGTGATAGAATACAGGGGGCATGTGACAGAGTCCTGCTTCTGATGGGGGCAGGGGCAGAGAAGAGCCATATAAAAAGACCTTTGTGACCTAAGAGGCATTTGAATAGGTGGAAGGAACACAGGCCAGAGAAGGCTCTGGTTCCCACTCCCTGAGGATTCCAGAAAGAAACTAACTTTCCAGCTGCCACTAAACTGGTCCGCAGGATAGAGTGCTTAGGCAGGGGGGCTCTGAGGTTTTGTGCTGCAGTTTCTGCACAGTGGCATGAGGGGTGCTCACAGCAGAGGCTAGGCTTGGAGGGAATGATGTAATGGAAACTCAGGGGGCTCTGGGATGGCAGGAGTGCTTGCAGACGTGAGTGTGGGCTAGTCTCAGCTGCACCAGGCCCTGACCAACTCGAGAGAGAGACCAGATCACCAGCTCACTGGCCACAGACCCCCAAGTGGACAAAGGGCCAGTGTCAGAGACCAGAGCAGCCAGGGCACTCTACCACTAGGCTCTGTCTTCTTTCCCACCTCAAGGTCATGTGAGCCATAGCCACCTCCCACTCCTCTTCCTCCTTCCAATCTACCACCTTAGGGAGAAAAGAAAAGACAGGAGGAGGGAGAGTGAGCACAGGAAGAAAAGGAGGAAGCCTTCTGAAAAACTGAGATTTTGTGTCCAAGAATAACCATGTGTTACTCAAGGCACTGTTTACACAATAGGTTAAGACCATCTTAAATCAGATGGAACTACATGTTAACATTTTCTTAGCTATGAATAGGAAGGGTGTCCTGTCAGATTAGTATAGACAAAGTAAAGGTTTAACATCTTACCTCCTCTCTGTACTTCTAGTGGGTGAGTGGGTTTTGCTTCTTGTATCATGGATTGCTGTGTGTGGGTGTCTTGGGTGTGGAAGGAAAGGAATGAACTGAAGTACAGTTTCATTGCATTGGGAACATGAGTGACACATTCATCCCATTAAAATGAAATTATAGGAAACGTCCAAAATCAAAACACTGCAGGAGGTCCAAAACAAACATATGTATATACATATATGTTTATGATTTTTTAAGTGATTGGATTGTAGAGGGAATTTGTGGCATCCACAAATAGCTGGGAGATCTTGGGGAGAGGAGAGCCTAAGGTTAGGATTCTTGGTCTCGCTTGAGAGAGAGTTCATCCAAATAGTCTGTTCACGTGCATGTGAAAGCTTCACTTCATACTCCCCATGCTTCCAGCATAGTGACCGAGCCTGTGGAGGCTTTGTTCTAGGGGCCACATGCCCTCCCTTGGCCTGGGACCTCTGCTAGAGGCTCCTCTTCGAGTCCAGCTTCTCCCTAGCACGAGTCTGGTCTTCTTTTCTGGGGGTCCTATCACAATCCTGCATACTTCCTCCCTTCCCTCTGCTTCAGGATCCACGGAAACAAACTTTAATATTTTCTGGCATACTCATCCTTATTTCAGTTGATAAAGTACAGACTTTCTTATCTAATGTCTTGGAATGCATCTCTATTCCTCTCTCTGATTTTTACCCCCCTGTAGGTACACATGACAAGGATAAGTGCCATCGGGTGTACTAACTCCTCATTAGCAAAGCTTTCCAGTACTTTAGTAAGGTTTATTTCTGAGAATATTTTATATATTTCAATTACAAAAAAACCAATTCCAAATATATTCAACCCAGTGAAGAGACAGCAGCAAATACCACTGACTCTCTTCCCCTGGTCTGGATGAATCCCTCACACAGGGCGAAGAAGGGGTATATTAAAATCATTCAGAAAAATGCCCATTGGCCTCTATGGACCTGAGCTCTCCTAGTCAAACACTGAGAGGTATGAACTTTTCCTTTTACCAAAGGAAAGGATTTTACCTGTGAATCAACTCTCCAAGGATTCCTTTTTCTCTCTCAACCTGCTAACCAGATTTGTTCCAGCTGGTGTAAAGACGTGGTATATTCAGTAGCACTTCCTGGCTAGAACCCCCACGTGCTACCCAGGTCATTGTGCAAGTCTTAATCATTCTTTAAATCCCAGATTTTAGTCCACTCTCTGTGACTCTTCCCAGACCCCTTCAGCTTCCATTCACTTCCCTCTCTCTCGAGAACTCCACACAACCCATTAAGTGAGCAACTAGTTTCAGCATTTAACCGTTTACTGCCTGGAACTATTACTTCCATGTGTGGATCTTTTCTCTTTTCAGTAGCACTGCTAGTTTCTTAGACAAAGGCACTTTTGTTTTCCCGCATATAAGACCCTATACAAAGCAGACATTTAATAAATGAATATTGGATGGATGAAGGCACTTGAACTGTCTCAGAGCTATGGCTCTAGAGTCGATTAAAGTACTGCTCAAAGGAATGCTTATTGTTCTGCCATTTCCTTGTAGTGGAAAGTCCCAGCCAGTTATCAATTAATAGTACCAACAATGATTTATCTAGTGCTTAACAGGGGGTGACTTCTGGAGATAACTCCACAGACAGAGCCGATTGTGAAACAGGCTGAATTCTGCCAGAGTTTACTTCCTCTCTTGTCTCAGACTAATCTCACTTAACTCCTGCAATGCCACGTGGAAAAGTTACTCTGTTATCAGTCTTATGTGAGTTAACAAGCCTGTGTTCCCTGGTCCAAAAGCACAGCAGGCTGACACAGATGTCAGTGGGCTCCTGGCTTTGTGAGTTTATGCATTCAAGGATCTATGGGTCAAAAGCAATGACATAAACATTGAAGAACCATTATTAGTGTCATCATACTGATGTTCCCATATTGTTATCAAGTCAGGGGAGGAGGAGACAAGGGCGGGACTTGGGCAAGTGACAAGACACATTAGCAGCAGGAGCAAGTGCTGTGTAGACAGTTGTAAATACCCAATGCTGAACCTTGCTAACATTTTACAGAATGCTTTGTCCCTTTTAAGCAAGCTATAAAGCAGGAATGAATTCACACAGCCTCCTTGGAGGTCAATGGGATTTTTCTGTTTTTGTGGAAGATCACTAATTAATCACAAGTGAATTTGTAGCTTGATATTCAACAAGCTGGATTTAGAAAGCAGGCGCCGCTTTGCTCAGCAGCCTGGAGGAGACAGTTGGAGGCACAGGAAGCTCTCTTCTTGGCGTCCTCGTACCTCGTACTGATTCGCTTTTGTTCTTCTTGCCTTGTTTGGCACCCTGGCACCCTAGGTTTCCAACACTGATGCTTCCCGGAAGAGCAGAATGTTGTGGGTCATTTCTCCATGGGGCTAACTGAGGAAAGAAGCTTACTCTCAGAAGACATGTAGTGAGGGCATGATTTAGGAGCAGAATCTGAGAACATAAGTGGCGAAGGAGCTGACTTCAGTGAGAAGTTTCAGGGAGAAGTTTCAAAATGTCATGATTGCCAAGTATTAAGGGACAGCATGCCATTAATTTCCAGGAAATTAAGAGTACTTAATTTTTCTCAGGGGCATCTCCACTTTAGAAAGGGTGTCAATTTAGAACCACAAATTAAATGCTGTCTTTGAGTGAAAAGAACCCTCAAGGAATTAAACAATTGGCCATTACATGGGATTTTTCTCAAATAGTCCTTGAACTGTGTGTTCTCAAAGGGACTGTGTGTGCAGAGTGGAGGGAGAGGGAACAGGAGGGTAGGAGTTGAGGAGGAGGACTTGTCTCTGAGGACTGTCGTCTCAGGATTCTCAGACAAATTGCTACAAAGGAGGATTCTGACAGAAGAAATCAAGACATGAACTCAATCTCTTGAGGTGTCTGGGCCAAAACATGTTTTATGACTTGGTTGATAAGAAAAATCTATATATTTTGAATGTTAAGATAATGAAGATCAAAGCAACAAAATTTGGATAAAAAGATTACTTTTATGTTTCAAGTTTTGGAAAAGAAGTGATTCTGTCACTTGCATCACAGAGCTCATATTTTGGGTGCCTCAAAAGAAAAAAAAAGAATCTAAGAAACTTTTACATAGAAAATTCATCATAATAACATAGAAAGAGCACATGAATTCATGCTGCATGAAAAGTTTAAAGTAGGAATCTACCATTAATGATATAGCCATTGTAAGTAGGATTATTCATTCATTTTCTACAAATCCATAAAATTACTAGATGAAAAATATATAACCACATATATGTAGGACTCTTTTCCATCCATTTACTTAAAAAACTACCTTAATATCTGTTGTTTAATTATGTTTACATCACTCCTGAGAAATTGGTTAGAGCAGGTTTTATCCCATTTTACAGTTTTGGAAGGCAGAACACAGGGAGGTTAAGTAGCTTCATAAGGTCATGCCTAGGACACCCTAACTGGGACCCTCCAGCAGACCATGAGCAGCCCCCTAACCAACTCCTCTGAGGTTCCCAAACCTACCAATGAAAGATTGTCATAGTGAAACCTGAAAGGGCCATAAATAAAAAGGGAACTGAGAAATACAATCTACAGCCATGTTCAAGTCTTCTCTAGGCTGGCTTTAGGATGTTCAGATGAATTCTATGAATGGAGAGGAATTTCTATGAATTGTTAGGGGTGTGAGAGGGGTAGCACACTGACTCATTGTCACTGGAACACCTGTTTGTGAATTCATTTGGCTTCAGAAAGCAGGCCCTTGAGAGTGTGTGATGGAGGCTTCGGGGAACCATGGGTGAGCCCCCCGAGAATGTCAGACCACTGAGACCATGCAGTTGAGTGGGACTCCAGAGAGCCCAAGTGCTACTATGGGGGGCTCAGAGTTTGGTGAGGAGAGGCCCCTTAAAAAGGGCAGGGCACAGCAAAGGGGGTCAGAGAAATCCTTAACAGGTTTTTCTGTTTTTACTTCTGCCAGTCCTTGGGGATCAGAAGAATGCAATAGCACAGGTCTTGAAGACAATCTGTGTTGGGATTTGGAACACCTGTATGATTTTAAACAAGTCATATAACCTCCCTGAGCATACATATCCTCAACTGTAACGTGAAGAGGATGGATGGACTCAATGGAGTCCTTCCCACTCTGTTATGGTTTCATGAAGCCACCTAGGAAGTTCTTCAGCTCACACAAAGTAACCCCATCCACAAGGAGATTGCCTTCACGGTCTGTTTCAGGACTTATTTAGGGATTTACCACAGCAGTTAGTGATGGCCTTTGTTGGAAGCCAATGGTCTGGAGAGTGCTAGAGTGGATGCTGGCTTTGCTCACAGCTGGACAAATCAGAAAGGAGCTGCAGAGGCAAAGACGGACAGACACTGTGGGAGAAAAGTCACTCAGAAGTGAGACTGTTCTCTCCATTCAACTCTCAGTCCCCAAACTGGGCTCCTATTGTGGAAATTAGACCTTTGAACAGTGTTCCATGTATTTATTCTACTTGTATCAAAGAGGCTTTCATCTCCCTAGAGCAAATTATTAACACATTCCACCAAAGATGTGAGGGTGGAAACCTGGCCTTGGAGAAAAAAATAATCACATAATAAAAAGCTGCCCGAAATGTGAACTTAAGAAAACTAACATAAAAACCCCCACTTTTAATGATAGTGGTTGGCCAGACGCCAAAGTCCCTGTGCCCAGGGGAGCACGGCTGGCTGATTCCTTGTCCGTGGTCTGACCCCTCTGTGCCCAGGAATTTTCCATTCAAACGCTGTTGGTGTGGGAGGTGGGGGGCCTTTGCCGGTTCAGCAGGGTGAGGCTCTCACTGCCAGTTGCCTTCAACCTTAGCTGGAGACCAGATCTTGTTGGCTGAATGAGCAATGACTCTCGGTTCCAAGCAGTAAATCTTTGCTTCTCAAGATTATTTGGTTGGGGCAAAGGGGAAGAAAACAAAAAACAAAAAAACACCAAAATCCAGGAACTCTGATACATCCAAGAGGAGAAACAGATATAAAATAAGCAGGGCAATGTTTCCATTTCACTAATGGATTACTCCCCAGGGCAAATGGCTGTGGAGAACACTTTATAGACAGAGATTATGCCATTTTCTGTAGCAAGTTTACTTGATTTACCGGAGCCATTTGGTGCTTAGGCAACTCTTTTGAGATACAGTTCAACTACATGTGGAAAAGGGCCTAGTGTGAAAGTGAATACAGGGAATTATTTATCGCTGTTGAAAACCAGGACCCAGGGTCTGACTTTGTTTTTGTTACCTTTTTAAAAAATGTTTCCAAGTAACAGCAAAATATATGATAGCACAAATCTCACATTCAGCAATTGTGACAACCAAGATTCATGGGCAGCCACGAATATGTTGTTTGACATTAGCATCAGTTTTCTCCTATTGAGGATAGAGGAGGAATAGAAAGAATAGAGAAACTGAGAATGCACGTGGGACCTGAAATACTTCTACCACTAAACGCCAGTGGATCCTTGTGTAAAAGTAGTTCAGGATTTTTAGTCCTCTCCTTCTCCATTTGGAACTAACCGCCCGTATGTGAGGAGTAACTGCCAACACTAGTGAGGGTGGGCAAATATCTTTTGTGATGAGCAAAAGCACTCCCATAATGAGGAGTCTCAAAAATCCCACCATTTCACCTTTTTCATATGTAGACTTTTAGATTTTGGCTAATCCTAAGTATCATTTGCTTAGCACTTGACTGCTTCAGAATGCTTCTCGCAGCAATGTCCGTGCTATTGCTATAATTATTTGCAATTAATGTATTCAGAGACAGGCTCAATTTACCTGAGTTTCCCCTCTACCATCATTACCCTCTATCTGAGGTTTTCAACAAAGGGCTACATCCCAATGTTCTCCACCCCCAAGGGGCGTTTCAATATTGTAGAGAAAATGAAAGTGCCTATGGCTAGGATTCTCACCTGGCCCTGGTTGCTTGCTCACTGTCCACGTGTGGGCATTATGTTGCTATTGACTCTATATAAAGAGCTCCACCCAGTGCTCCGGGCTGTGCGGCTGCAGGAGAGCAGAGGCTGGAGTGGTGGCAGCACCGAGGACAGAGATTGAGACGGCTGCGGGGGCAGAGAAGCCCAGAAGCAGAGACCAGCTTGCTGCGTGCAGACTCGCTCTGAGTGGGTGGGATTGATCTGCCACCATGGGAATAAAGTTGGGTATAAACCCTTTCACCCAAGGATATTCCACTGTCACTTTTTGGTCTCACTGAATCAAGAGTGAACTTGTCCAGGGCTGAAATCCTCAGGCAAGATAGATATCTAGAGACATTCTTGGGTGTTTCAACTAAGGGGAAAAGTGTCACTGATATTCAATGGGTAGAGGCCAGAGATGATGCTAAACACCCCAAAATGTTCAGGGCCACCCCCAGTGCCATCACAAAGAATTATCTGTGCCAAAATATCAACATCACCAAGGTTGAGAAAACCTGCTATGCATATTCTCACTTTAAAGTTCTTCATTGACTTAATAACCATTTCTTTACTGACAACTGTCAAATCTATTAGTCATTTCCCAAATTCCACATTCTCAATACTAATTGCCTAACAGAGGCCTCTACCTGGTTGTTATGTGGGAACCTTAAATGCAACATTGACCAAAAGGCATCTTCTCCACCTCCTATATCCTGATCTTGATCAAAGGCCCTGCCCTTGGGGCTTCTCAAGCTGACAATGTGATCGCCATTCTCGACCTCTTCCTTCCTATCATCCTCCTCACTCGCCCTGATCCAACCACTTGACAAGCTTTTCCAACACACCTGGGAAGCATAGCTTGCACCTGACCTCCTCTCCTTACCAGTGTTTCCATTTTAGCACTGGTCTCATCATCTTAGGATAAACTGCTGCCTTAACTTGGCAAACATTGCTAGGCACTGACTTAGCACCCATGAGATATAATCATTATCCCTATTAAGGGAAAGGCAATAAGGTACAGAGATTAAGTGGCTAGTCAACCAAGGGGCCAAGGTTTGAACCCAGACCAGATTGTGCTGTCAACCACTGCCTTCTGCTACCTCTTGATTTATCATCTTAGAGTCTTTTCCTGCATGAGTCAAGTGCTACAATTACTTTGAAGAGCTCCTTATTCCTGGAACTTTATAGAGTTTTAAACACATTTCTGTGCCATTGAAAATAATGTTTCCACTGGACAGAAACATGCAAAAGAATGAAACGGGATCACTGTTTTACACCATACACAAAAATAAACTCAAAATAGATTAAAGACCTGAATATAAGACCTAGAAAAAAACATAGGTGATAAACTCTTGACCATCAGCATTAGTAATTTTTTTCTGGATAGATCTATGTAGGCAAGGGGAAAAAAAAGCAAAAATAAACAAGTGAGATGACATCAAGCTAAAAAGCTTCTGTATAGCAAAGGAACCACCAAAAAACTTGAAAAGTCAACCTACTGTAAGGGAGAATATACTTGCAAATGATATTTCTTTGATAAGTATCTAATATCCAAAATATATAAAGAACTCATACTACTCAACACAAAAAATAGATAGTTTGATTTAAAAAAATGGGCAGAGGGCCTAAGTAGACATTTTTCCAAACAAGACATACAGATAGCCAAAAGACACATGAACACGTGCTTGACATCACTAATCATCAGGGAAATGCAAATCAAAACCACAGTGAAATATCACCTCACATTAGCCAGAATGGCTACTATCAACAAGACCAGAAATTACAAGTGTTGCTGAAGATGTAGAGAAAAGGGAACCCTCATACACTGCTGGTGGGATTGTAAAATGGTTTAGCCATTTATTACTATGGAAAGCAGTATGGAGGTTTCTCAAAAACTAAAAATAAAAATACTATATGACCCAGTAATTCCACCTCTAGTAATTTACCCAAAGAAAACAAAATCATGAATCCAAAAAGATATATGCACTCCTATGTTTATTGCAGCATTATTACAATAGCCAAGATATGGAAGTAACCTTCCATCAGTAGATGAATGGGTAAAGAAGATGTGTTACATATGCACAATGGAATACTATTTAGCCATAAAAAAGAATGAAATCTTGCCATTTGTGACAACATGGATAGACTTAGATGGCATTAGGCTAAGTGAAATAAGTCAGACAGATAAAGACAAATAACATCTGATTTCACTTATATGTGGAATCTAAAAAACAAACCAAATGAACA
This sequence comes from Smutsia gigantea, assembly GCA_032199065.1. Lineage (NCBI taxonomy): Eukaryota > Metazoa > Chordata > Mammalia > Pholidota > Manidae > Smutsia > Smutsia gigantea. Next base: position 108,823 of record JAVSCE010014229.1, read on the forward strand.
AAGAAGCAAAACAAGTAAATTCATAGACACAGAGAATAGACTGGTGGCTCCACAGGGGAGGTGCATAGGGGGATGGGTGAAACAGGTGAAGGGGGACAAATTAGACTGTTTCATATCTTGATCTGTGTGATGGTTACATGAGTGCATGCACATGACAAAACTGACCTAGCTGTCCAGTAAAATTTGTCCATTTTATTGTATGTATCTTGATTTAAAAAAAATTAAAAAATAAAATAGGAAGTTAGAAAAAAAAATGTTTTCCCCCACCTGGTATACCCTTTCTTCCTTCCTTCTGGCTAGTTACTACCAATCCT
>JAVSCE010014230.1:0-86894 GCA_032199065.1 Smutsia gigantea
CATCTGAATTTCTTCTTTAGAGAAGTGTCTATTCATGTCCTCTGCCCATTTCTTAATTGGATTATTTGCTTTTTGTTTGTTGAGGTGCGTGAGTTCTTTATGTATTTTGGATGTCAACCCCTTATCGGATACATCATTTATGAATATATTCTCCCAAACTGTAGGATGTCTTTTTGTTCTACTGATGGTGTCCTTTGCTGTACAGAAGCTTTTCAGCTTGATATAGTCCTACTTGTTCATTTTTGCTTTTGTTTCCCTTGCCCGGGGAGATATGTTCATGAAGAAGTCGCTCATGTTTATGTCCAAGAGATTTTGCCTATGTTTTTTCCTAAGAGTTTTATGGTTTCATAACTTACATTCAGGTCTTTGATCCACCTTGAGTTTACCTTTGTGTATGGGGTTAGGCAGTAGACCAGTTTCATTCTCTTACATGTAGCTGTCCAGTTTTTCCAACACCAGCTGCTGAAGAGGCCGTCACCTCCCCATTGTATATCCAAGGCTCCTTTATCAAATATTAATTGACTGTATATGTTTGGGTTAGTGTTTGGATTTTCTATTCGGTTCCGCTGGTCTGTGGGTCTGTTTTTTTGTGCCAATACCAAATTGTCTTGATTACTGTGGCTTTGTAGTAGAGCTTGAAGTCAGGGAGCATAATTCCCCCTGTTTTATTCCTCTTTCTCAGGATTGCTTTGGCTATTTAGGGTCTTTTGTAGTTCCATATGAATTTTAGAATTATTTGTTCCAGTTCACTGAAGAAAGCTGTTGGTAGTTTGATAGGGATTGCATTGAATCTGTGATTGCTTTAGGTAGTATAGCCATTTTGACAATATTTATTCTTCCTAGCCAAGAGCATGGGATGAATTTCCATTTGTTAGTATCCTCTTTAATTTCTCTTAGGAGTGTCTTGTAGTTTTCAGAGTATAGGTCTTTCACTTCCTTCATTAGGTTTATTCCTAGGTATTTTATTCTTTTTGATGCAGTTGTGAATGGAATTGTTTTTCTGATGCCCATGGATTTAAAACCATGACAGATGGTTGTCAACTGGTCCTGTGCATTTTATACCCTGAATGACAAGGTTGTCAAGTTGTAATCACAGTCCTCCCCATAACTGGACACACTGTGAGGGGACCCGATGCTCCCGGGGTGTCCCCTGCGGGAGGGACTTTCTGCCCCACCTCGCCCTGGGGGTTGGGGAGAGCTGGCCGAGGGACTGGCCTTCTTCCCTTCAGGCTGAGGCCTGGGACCTAGTCGTGACCAAGACAGGCCTGGCCCTGTCCTGCCAGAGCTCACAGAGCAGGAGGAGCGATGAACACGCGACCTGTTACAATATGGGTGAAGAGAGCCGTAATGGGGGGCACACAGGCAGCCAGGAGATCCTGAGCGCCTCCCAGCCATCCTGGTGGCTGGGGGGCTGGTGACTCCCAGACGGAGCTGTAGAGTAAGGAGGGGTTAGCTGGGAAGACCCGACGGCCGGCAGCCTGATCAGATGCTAGGAGAAGCTGGGAAGGCTGGATAGGAAGGCTTGAGATTGGAGGTAGGGAGACCAGGGAGGAGAGGGGGAGGCCTGTGGTGGGGTGGTGGGGCCAGGTGGGGCCAGGCAAGCGTCAGGGGGGGTCCTTGGGAAGGGAGCAGGTTTGGGGGCATCGCTGAGGCTGGCCCGGGCCCCACTGGGTCTGATGCCGTGACAGGGGTCCCTCCGGGCCCAGGGCAGTGTCTGCGGTGGCAGTAAACAGCAGTCAGGGAGGCATGCAAATGGATGCCAAGCAGGCCGATAGACCGAGTGACGGGCCTCTATTAGCTGGAGAGCCGCGTGGGTTTAAAATAGCATCGTGATAGCAACAAAAGCAATTTGCCTTCTGAATTTTCATTCTGAATGGATGATCTTCTTTTAATCAGGCAAGGAGTCCAAAAATGCTCTTAATAACCCCGAGTAAAAGGCTCAGCAGTCATTCCAATGACGACTTTTGGGCAGGCATGATTGAGTTTTCACAGAGCAGGTTCTGGGGAAGCGCAGCCAGAGAGGAAGGGTATAGGGGGCGGTCCGAGTCTGCCCCATCTGGAGCAGGCGGGCAGGGGCTGCGGGCGGGGAGGCCAATTTCAGTCCTGGCCGTGTGGCCTTGGGCAGGTCACCATCGGTCCAGGGGCTTCAGTCTCCCATGGTGGGGACGAAATGAGACAGTGCTTGAGAACTTCTTAGCACCGGGCCAAGCAGTTCGTTCATTCATTCATTCAACTAATATTCAATGAGATTTACTGTGTGCCAGGCCCTGCTTTAGGCACTGGAAACTCAGCAAAACCCAATATAACATCCTGCCTCCTGGGTCCAGCGGAAGAGGCAGTCGTGAAACAACAAACACACCCCATTTCACTGATTCAGAGATGCACAATTTCCGTGTTTTAGCATCTCTGAGATGGAGGTGTGTCATCTTCGTCTGGGCCATGGTTTAGTTTTCTTCCTTAGTGGGATATAAAGTAACAGGGGTTTTTCTGTGGGATGGCTTGCAGCGCAGAATCCATGGGATACAGTAATAAGTGAGTATGAGGCAGGGTGCGTTTGGAAAACGAGACCAACTATGGAAGGGAGGTCTTTTATTGATGGTGTTTTCAAAAACTTTGATGCAAACTGAGAAACTGTGCAGCCCACACCATACGTGGGGGTCAGGTCACTTGTCACATGGCATTTAGAAGGAAACCAACTGGCATTTAGAGTTTCACGTAGGATGGAGCTCTGGGTATCCGTGCTGGTCCCACACAAATCACGGGGAGATCATAGGAAGACCTGGATGTGTTGCACTTAAATTTTTGTTTACATTTATGCTGACTAAAATTCCAACAGGAGGGCCTGGGCAACTTTAGAGCTTGCGACCATGTGGCCTCTGTTATGATCTGAAATTCCCTTGGTGGGAGCAATAAACCACAGGTCTGTGGATGCTCAGAGCATCGTGGCCCAAAGGAAGCCAGATTCTGGGGAGAGGCGGGCTACGGAGCCAGAGAGGTCTCGGGGCCAACTCTAGCTCCACCACTTCCTGGCTAGGTGACCCTGAGCATGTGATGACCCCGGCTTGAACCTAGTGTCCTGGCTGGTAAAATGGGGAGGATATTAACTCTTAGCTCATAGCATAGGTAGGTGGGATTAAAATGAAATCCCTCAGGAAAAGTGATGAGCAAAACACCCAGACTGTAGGAAAGACTTGATAAATGCAACCTGTTAGAGTCGAGAGTCTTTTCTCTCACCAGAACTGGGGCCATCTCTTTCTGCCCAACCGATCAAAAAAGTCTGTCCTTACTGCCTCAGACAGGCTTGGTTCTGCTGCAGCCACTGTCTGGAAAGTTACTTGTCTCTGAGGCCCAGAGAAAGAGCTCTAAATGCTCTGGCCTGAAGGTAACATAGGTCGATTCCTGTTCTGTGTGACAGACTTGGTCACACAGCCCCGCCCAACCCAGCCAATCATAGACATCAGGGAGTGCAATCCTGCTGCGTGCTTACATAGCAGTCAGCTATCGCTGCGTGACAAGCATCCACCATATCTCTGCGGAATGCAACAACAAACATTTATTTTTTTACCCTTGCATCTGTATGTCAGTGGGGCCCAGTTCTGAATGGCAAATTGTGTCCAGAACTGGTCTGTTTCTCACTTTCCTTTGATTAGCAGCTACTCAAAGCATATTTATTTCATGGCTGTAGGCAGAACCACAAGGGGGCACATAGAACCAAGCCATCCTTCTTAGGGCCTAGGCTCAGAGCTGGCATGCTGTCACTTTTGCTCATGCAGCCATGGCCAATTCAAATCACATGGCTGGGGCCGGGGAAGTATATTCCTCCCACAAAGTTTGGGGGAAGTTTGAGTGGAATTTGCTGAATAATAATCTAATCTTCCATATCCTAGAAGGTGAAGAGCAGGAAATGTTTGGTGAAAGCATTCTCAGCTACCACACATAAGCAATATACATAAGTGCCCAGGCTGTAAGTGGAAAGTCCGAGTGTATACGAGCTGCAGGCGTGGCTGGATCCAGGATCACATTGCTCTTTGTCTCTCTGCTCTGCTTTCTCTGCATTGCCCTGTTCTCAGGCTCCATGCAGACCCCTAACAAGATGTCTGCAGCAGCTGTCATCTCGTTCCAGGTTTGAGTGCAGCAGGAAAAGCCTGCATTATGCTACTCCCTTTTCAGGTGTCAGATCTCTCAAATAGCATGTGAGAAAGAAAACAGCAACCTTCATCACTTGATTGACAGGTAAAATGAGCAAATTATAGCCTTCTTTTCCCCCGGCTCCCCTCACACTCCCAGTCAATTCAACTGGCTCATCTTTTGCAGGACAGGCTCTCCTTTCCGCAGGGTTCCCTCTCCCAGCCTTTGCTAATGCAGGGCCCCCAAGCTTGCCTCCCCCAAGGGGTATCGGATTATACAAGCCAATATCACAGGATCCCAGGGGGCTGGGTCAGAATTCCTCATTCCAGTTTTTGATCTTGCAGCCTCTTCTCAGATGGGCCCACGAACGCATTTGCTTGAACCCAAGTCGGCCAGTCCCAGAAAGGGAGCCTCTTGGCGGAGGTCCGAAAAACAGGGCAGCAGCCAGCACGGAGTTTGTTTAATTGATTTGCTCTTAATTGACTGTCTTCCTGGATGGTCCCAGGGGGAGAAGGTCAGGGCTTGAGCACTGGCTGACTGCCTGGCTGGGGGAGGAAGCTGGATGCAGACACCCAGGCTCAATTACCACAGCACCAGAGGGCATGACCAAGTGTGGTGCTGAGCTGAGAGCACTGTACAGGGAGTCCAACAGACTCAGGCTCTAGTCTCTGCTTAGCCACTTATCCACTGTGACCTTAGCCAAGCCATTTAGCCCTGGGTGCCTCATTTTCCCCATCTGTATAAACTGAGGAAGGGAATAACATCTGATTCTTGCGGCTGTTGGAAGGAAATACAACGAACAGCTGGGACTAGCAAACTTTTTCTGTGAAGGGCCAGAAAATAAAAACTTGAGGCTTTGCAGGCCATACAATTCGCTTTTCCTTTGTCACGCAAAAGCTGCCGTACGTGGCATATAAATGGATGGGTGTGGTCGTGTGCCAATAACGATTTATTTATGGCCACTGAAATTTGAATTTCATATCGTTTTCCTGCATCGCAAAATAATATTCTTTGATTTTTCTTCCCCCCCACCTTTTAAAAATGTGTAAAACAGGTGTTGGTCTATATTTGACCCTGGGCTGACCCCTGAGGTAAATACAGCATGACAATAGGGACTTAACACATAGAGTGTGCTCAACAATGTCTACTAGATAATGTTTTCTTTTTAAATCTGGAAGTCATAAAGGGGATCGCAGAGTCAGGGTGTAGGAAAAAAGGACCTCAAACATCCATTTCACCAGTGAGGCTGCTCCTCTTCCAGCCATGTGACCTGGGGAAAGTGGCATCACCTCCCTGAACCTCAGTCTCTCCATCTGTATAACGGGCATAGCATTTTAATTCCCTCAGAGGCAGAGAGACGACTGGTCCCCTCAACCACTTGCATGACTTCTCTGCCAGTCATGTACATCTCTCTCCTCCATGCTTCCAGGCCTTTGGCTTTGCTGTCCCTCCATCTAGAGCACATTCCCCCTGTCATTCATTGCCTCTGTCTCCTCGTTGGGGGTCCGTGCAGAGGCTGCTTCGTCCAGGAAAACTGTTCCAACCCCCAGGGTGGATCAGAGACCTTCTCTGGGCTCCTCCAGGGTTCCCTCTCCCATCACAGGAGATGTCACATCAGGCTAGGAGGATTAGTGTGAGGTCAAGAGGACTCAGAGCTGTCTTTTCCGGATGCGAGGTTGAAAGAGGACACCAAAAATATGTGTAGAATTTAATGTCTTTCTTCCAGTTCTTAATCTCTTACTTTCAGCTTCTCCCTCCTCCTTCTTTCCTTCCTTCCCACCCAGAAGCCCCTCAGGGCCCAGAGCCATTTCAGGCTCTCTCTCTTTGCTTCCTGTGGCAGACAGACCCTAAGGTAGCTCTCATGATCCCTGCCTCCTAGTGTCCACGACTTTGCATGACTCTGCTCCCTTGCGTGTGGGTGGGACTTATGACAGCAGACGCAATAGGTTGTCACTTCCACAACTGTTACTTTATATAAGACCATCTTGCTAGCTGACTGTCCACTCTTTTTCTCTCTTGCTGGCAAATGGACATATTGGGAACAGTCCCTGGAGAGGGCCATGTGGCAAAACTGTAGGTGGCTTCTGGAAGCTGAGAACAACATCTAGCTGACAGTCAGCAAGAATCCAGGGACCTAAGGCTTATAGCTGCCAGGACATGAATCCTACCAACAGCCTGAGGGAGCTTAGAAGCAGACCCTTCCCCCAGTCAAGACGATTGTCCCGGCTAAAATGGCAGCCTCATGAAACCGTGAAGCCGGCGACCCAGCTAAGTCATGCCGGGATTCCTGACCCACAGAAACTGTGAGATAATAAATGTGTGGTTTGAAGTTGCTAGGTTTATGGGTACTGTGTGGTGATGCAGCAATAGTTGGCTGACATACCTCCATTTAAACATTTCCTTCAGGGCTCCTCTAAGCTCAGGGAACACACAGAGGGTGCCAGGTTCTCCACTCACCACCCCCACTCCAGGTACCATGCTAATGAGGCCCACGACGTGGGCTGTAGCAGTGCCAGGGCTCTCTAAGTCAGGGAGGGGTGGCCATCACCCCCAGGCCTGCGGGGTCCAGGCTACTAGCCCCTGGGGAGGAGGAAGCAGCAGGCCTGGGTGACCTCACCCTGAGCATGGGCTCCTCCACTGCCTCCAAAGCCTCTGGGTTGTGTCCCACTCTGGACAGTGGGTCACAGTGTGCGATGCTCATGAGTGTGAGTGGCTCAAAAGATGCCATTTGTCGGCCCTGACAGAGCATGAAACTACACTGAAGAAAAAGAAGATGTATTCTCACCTTCACCCTCTAGAGCCACACTGTCCAATACAGTAGTCAGGAGCTACACGTGGCTATTTAAATTTAACTTAATTAAAACGAAATAAAATTTGACTGAAAGCAGGGACTGGAACAGATATTTGCGGATACCCATGTGCAGAGCAGCATTAGTCCCAGTACTCAATGGGGACTGAGTCTGTCATGGGGACAGAGTTTCAGGCTGGGAAGGTGGAAAGTTCTGGAGATGGAGGGTGGGGATGGTCGCACAGTAGTGTGGATGTGCTGCAGGCCACTGAACTGGACACTTAGAAATGGTTAAGATGGTGAATTTTGTGGTGTGTATTTTACCGCCATTAAAAAAAGTAATTGAAAAATTAAATTTGAAATGCAATTCCCAGAAGTTCCTGGTGGCTCCCATATAAGACAGAGCAGACCTAGACCATTCCTATCATCAAAGAAAGCTCACAGAGCGCTCTGATGCCTCTTCACATGTGCTAATTTTCCTTTTCAAGAGAGCCTGGGGCTCTGCAGGGAGACTAACTGGCTATTTTCAAGGCAGATCCCCGAATTGTTCTCACCACTGAAGCCAGGGGGCGCCCGCGAGCACCTGAGTCAGGTCCTGCCCTCACCCTCCACGGTGTGTCCTCCCCGCAGCAGCCACCCAGGGCGCCCGTGAGCACCTGAGTCAGGTGCCCTGCCTCTAGCCACAGCCCTCCAGGGCTCCCACCTCCCTCTGGGTCAAAGCCCAAGTCTTCTCCGTGTCCCCCAAGGTCCTGCACGACCTGCCCCATCCCCTTCCTGGCCTCCCCTCTTCGCTCTCACCCGCTGGCTCACTCTGCTCCAGCCACATGGGTTTCCTTGCTGTTCCTCCAGCTCTCCAGGACTGGTCCTGCCCCAGGGCCTTTGCCCGGGCTGTTTCCTCGGCTAGCAAGTTGTTTCTTCAGAAAGCTGCATGGCTCCCTCTCTCACCTCCTCTGGGTTTTGCTCAAACGTCTGTGATGAAACCCTTATTTTCATCCTAATTAAAAATTGCAAAGCCTGCCCCATACTCAGAGTTTAGAGCCATCAACGATTCTACCCTCCAGAAAAGAGCCAGGGGACTCCCTAAACAGTGCTCTTAGGACAGGGGTCGAGAATGCCTCGCCTGCCCACGACCTTGTCTGTCCCCATCTCTCCCTGCAGGAGCTCAGAAATTCTTTTGGCGCACAGATGCCAGACGGGAAAATTAATTGGGCCTTGCTAGGCTGCTCTCCCGCTTGCCTTCAATAACAGCCGTAAAGCGGGATTTATGCGGCGGGGCTGGCTCTGGATGGAAACCGGGAGGAGGGGCAACGGTCTAGAAAAGCCAGTCCCTTGCCATGTGAACAGGCAACCACCAGGGCTCCAGGACTTAAGCCATCTTCCCGCTGCCTTTCCAGAGGTCACACCTTTCCCTGGGTTGGGTGGGCAGGGAGGGTGGAAGATACCCCCCAACCCCCGATCCCCTCCTTGGTCAGGAATCACTGACCTCATCATATTCCACATTTATAAGCCCCTACTGTGCGCCAGGCCAGGGCCCAAGTGGTTTGGGAACATTATCGGTTTTAATTGGGGGATAGGGATTATTTTTCTATTTTGACCAACAGGGAAACTGGCACAGAGAGGTTAAGCAACTTGTTTAAGGTTGCATGACTGCTGCCGCCGCACTTATCCCTGGCTTAGGGGTCTGTGAGGGCTAGGATGTGACAGGGACAGTGTAGGCAGTGGAGGAAGATATCATCCCAGTGGGCGATGCCAAGAACGCTGTCCCCATCACTGCTCTGGCCAGGGACAATCTAAGCTCGTGCACTTTCTTCCAGGCTCCACACAGACAGATTTAATTGAGGGTGCTGGTCACAGCTGTAGCTCTTCAGCGGCACTTACTTGAAGCCCTTGCATATGCTGATCCTTCCACCTCCACTGCCTTTCCTCTTCCAGCAGAGCTCTTCTGGTTGGGGCTTCTCCAGGGATCCCTGGGAAGTGGTGTAGGGTCTGGGTTCAAATCTGCACGCTGCTGTGTGACCTTGGGGAAGTGTCTTCCCCTCTCTGGTCTCTGCTTCCTCATCTGAAAAATGTACATAATAATTGTGAAGTCGACCAGGTGCACAGAACAGACACAGACAGGGGAGCGTCCACCCCAACCGAGGGCTCAGCAAGTGGCCCCTATTGTATTATTATTCCTACTGTTTTCTGTTGCCCTCCAACTGCAGAGAGAGACGAGACTGCTGCATCTCCCTCTCCCTGGAGCCCTTTCTGCCACTCCCGGACCAAATCCAGCGGCCTCTTTCTCCTGCAGGCGCCACAGGGACGGTTTTGATGGACATGTTTTTTGCACGGAAAAAACCTGGAGCAATTGTATTTTGCCAAAAGTGTCAGCCGGAGAGAAAACACTTCCCTCATCTCTGGTGAGTATTGACGTGCAAGAGCCAGCACACTGGTGGGTGGTGGTGGGCTCCACACAACAGGGGCCAGCTGTCCCTCCCCCAGTCCCAGCAGCCTTTTCAGCTCGCCACCCCCACCCCCAGCCCTGCCCAGCCCAGGTCCCTACTCCCTCCTTCCCAGTCTCTGCCGGGCTTCTTTCTTTGGCTAGCCTTTCACATTCTCTCTTAGACACCCTCACCCCTTTCCCTCCCCTCAACATGTTTGGAAAGGAGTAAAGGACATTGGAGCTGTGATTTGAAAAATGAGGAGTTTGCTTGGAGAGTGGGGAGCAGGAGTAGTAAGCTAGGCAGAAAGCATAGAATGTGCAAAGGTCCTGGGGCAGCACTTTTCCTGACATGCTGGAGGAACAGTGAGGAGGCCCTTGTGACCGGAGCAGAGTGAGGGAGGGGGAGAGAGGGAGGAGGGGAGGGCAGAGTGCAGCACAGATTCCGCCTCCTGTTAAATGGAGACCATTACAACCGTCTGTATGAGTTCCCTTTGGCTGCTATAACAAATCACTACCAAATTAGTGGCGTAAAACCACGCAGATTTATTATGTTACACTTCCGGACTCTGGAATTACAAAATGGATTCACTGGGCTAAAAACCAAGGTGTCGGCCAAGCTGGTTCTTTCTGGGGACTCCTGGCGGGACTCCTGCCTTTTCCACTTTCCCGAAGCTTGCCCACGTTCCCCGGCTGGTGGCCCCTTCCTCCATCTTCCAACCAGCAGGATACCATCTTCCCATCTCTCTCTGATTCTGGCTTTCCTGCCTCTGTCTTATGGGGTGGTTACACGGGGCTCAATTCACTAATCTAAAATAATCCCTCATCTCAAATCCTTACTCTAACCATACCTGCAAATTTCCTGTTTCCTGGGCCTGCGGCAACAAGGTTCCACAAACGGCGGGGCTGAAAACAGCAGAGATTTATTCTCTCAGTAGTAAATTCTGGAGGCCAGAAGTCAGAAATCAAGGTATCAGCAGGGACCCCCTCCCTCCAAAGGCTGTAGGGGAGGATGCTTCCTGCCTTTTCCAGCTTCTGGAGTCCCAGGGGTTCCTTGGCTTGTGGCTGCCGAGCTCCTGTCTGCCCTTATACCCCATAATCTTTCCTCCCCTCAGCAGCCACCAGAGGGTGCCTGGGAGCACCTGAGTCAGGTGTTCCCCCCTCCCTGCAGCCCACAGGCCCTGCACCACCTGCCTGTCCCCTCCTAGCCCTCCCCTTCACTCACTCTGTTCCAGCCACAGAGCCTCTTAGTTCTTCCTCTTACATTCCAGGCACAGTCCTGCCCCAGGGCCTTTGCACATGCTGTTCCTGCTGCCTGGAATGCCCTTCCTCCAGACACCTCCCTAGCTCCCTGCCTCATCTCCCTCAGGTGTCTGCTCAGAGGTCACCTCCTCAGTGAGGCTTTCCTTGCTTTTATACAGTTCACTCTCCTTCATCTCTGGCGCCCCATACCCTCTTCTCTGCTTCTTGTTTCCAGTACTGTTTATTACCCAACACACCCCACCGTTATTTATAGTGTTCATGGCTCGGTGTGCATCCTCCCCACTGGATGTGAGCCCTGAGAGAGCAGGGCATGGGTCTGTCTTAGTCACTGCTTGTCTGCAGCCACCAGCCCTGGGCCTGGCCGCAGGAGGGACTCAGGTGAGCGCTTATGTGACCTGGGGGGCTTTACTTTCTGCCCCGGAGCCTCACTTTCCTCATCTGTCTAATGGGGTCATGATCTGTCCATCCTTGGGGTCACTGAGTGTCTCTAGCTGTCCCCCAAGTCTGCAGAAGCACTTGGCTGGTTGGTTCTGGCACACAGTAAGTGCCTGACTCTCGCTCCCTCGGTCCATCACTCTAACCCGGCGGGGGAGGTGACAGCCCTGCAGATGCCACTGGCTCAGGCTGTACCATCAGGGCCAAGACACTGTCACATTTGGTAAATTGCAGGCAGGCAGTTCCCGTGGCTGCAGCATCAGAGACAAGCAGGGACGTGACTGGGAATGTCTGGGCTCCCTCGTAAAACCCAGGCTGGGCTCAGAGGTGGAGGCCTGGGAGCCCTCCCTGCCCCTTTCTGGGCTTCAGTTTCCCCATCAGCAGAAAGGAGAGACCTTGAGGTCGCTGAGACATCTTTACCTTTCCTTTGTCCACATCCTGCATTGTGTCCCTGTGAGCCTTCACATATAAAGTGCAAGGGTGAAGGAGAAATAAGGTCTGACCATGGGGCTGTGGCGGTGGGGACCATCCATTTCCTTTGCTGCTCCAGCTCCCAGGACACATCCCAGAGCTCAACGAACAGTAATAATACCCACCTCATGATTGCTAAATTGAGCCCCTACTGTATATCTGACTCCACTTCATTTTATAAGGATTTTAAATCTAATATAGGACTCAGAGCAGCCCTGTGATATGGGCTACTATTACTGTTCCCATCTTGCAGATGGGGAAACCAAGGCTCAGAGAGGTGAAGGCACTCACCCAAGGTCACACAGCCAAGCAGTTGTGGAGGGTGAATCAGACCCAGGTCTCTGTGATTCCCAGTCTGTGCTCTGAACAACTACATTCTGCAGCCCCAAGAGATGAATGTCGATTGATCCTTTGGGACGGGGCAGGTGGCTCTTGGCTGCTTTCCAGAATGGCACAGGGGCCTCCAGTGTTCCCCAAGAGCAAGGCCACAGCCCAGGCTTCCTACCATCCCCTCCAATCTCCCAGCTCAGCTGCCGCCTTACCAAGAGGCAGCCAGGCGACATAGGTCTGAAGGCCCACGTCTCCTTGAGATGTCTCTGGCAGTGGAAGGAATGGAAAAATAAAAGAAAAGGAGAGAAGGGGTGCAGGAGAGGAGTGAAATCTCTCCCATTTGCCCCTTGCAGCTTCCTTTGAAGAAAAGCAAAATATCAAAAAACAAGGAAGCCAGCCACCGGCTGCATGTGAGTATATGTGAGTGTTTACAAGTGCATGCACAGATCTATGAAATATTTAGGCAGTGCCCAATGTGTTTATAGCTGTAATTAATCTTGTGTCTTGTTGGCGGAGAGCAGTACGTTAAGAAATTAGTTTCCGTGGTCTGGTTGACGTGCTGGCTGGTGAGGCCCAGGCTCTCCTGAGAGAGAGCAGGCAGAGGGTGGGCAGATGAGGGGGATTGGGGGCAGCCTGAGGCCCTGGACAAACTTCTCCTGTCCCCCATTACTGTCCTAAAGTCCCCAGCCAGGCTGGTACCCGCTGTCCTCTGAGCACTGGGCTAAGTCTTTTTTGTTGTTGTTATTTCATTCTGTTTTTCTAGCTTTATTGAGGTGGAGCTGGCATGCAATAAATGGCAAACCCTGAAGGTGTGCGGTTAGATGCATTTTCACACACACACACGCACCCGTAAAACCATCAGGACAGTGAACATATCTATCCCGCCAATGTCCCTGAGGTCCCTCTGCGCCTTCCTGCTCCCTCTCCCACCCAGCCCCGCTTTAGGAACCAATGGCCTGGTTTTGGTCGCTGTAAGTTTGTTTGCAGTTTTCAGGTATCGCACAGCAGGTGCTCTTTGCATCCACCTTCCTCAGCTCAGTGTAACAATTTGGAGGGTTGCCCGTGCTAGTGCGTGTCTCCATGCTTCGCTCCTTTTCGTTGGTGAGGAATGTTCTGCGGTTCGCGTGCACCGCTGGTTGTATATCTGTTCCCCTGTTGATGGACATTGGCGATAAAGCTTAAACTGCATAATGTAACCCACAGGCTTGCTCGAATTCTGGCCCAACTTCTGATCCTGCCACACTGGCCTCTTTGTTATTTGCCAAGTACCCAAACCCGGTCCTGCCTCAGGGCCTTTGCACCTGCTGTTCCCTCTGCCTGGACGGCCCTATCGCTGACTTGTACTTGGGCAGTGACCCCTCCTCCTCCTTCAGGAGTCAGTTCAAAAGTCACCTCCTCAGGGAAGCCCTCCCTGAGTTCCCAGTCTAAGTCGGCCCCACCCAATCCCCTCTGTGGCATCCGTCACCCTGTTATTTTCTCTCCCTAGCCCTTTTTGTTCTTTGAAATTCTATTATGTGGTTATTCACTATTTTAAAAACTCATTACACATTTACACCACACTTACTGTCTGCCCAGCCCTGCTGCAAACACGACTTAATGTGTGTTAAGTCATCTAAACTTTTTTACGACTTCGGGATTAGGTACTATCATTATCTCTGTTTACAGACGAGCAAATTGAGGGCAGTTCAGGCCACACAACCAGGAAGCATCTGAAGGCGGAAGTACAGGCTTCCAGTCCCTTCTGCCCACAGGGGCCGTCTGGCCCACCCACAGCGGTGCCCCTGACCCAGAAGAACTCAGCCTGGTGGGCGATGAGCCCCCATTTCTACAGATAAAACAGCAGAAATCCCAGGGGTTGGGTAATTTGCCTGGTGGCTGGGTCTGCTCTGAATCCACATCTTGGGCCAAGTTCTGTCTCGTCCCCAGAGCCGCAACCAGGACCCCCCGCACTGTGAGCCCTGGAGCCTCAGAGTGGCCTCCGCGGGTGTTGGCTCAGACGGCGAACAGATGCTAGCTATTTTAAACCCACTGTTTAACTCATTAAGACAGCTGTTTCCCATCCCCAAAGTCGGCGGAATTAGAATTAAATTCATTCCAGAATTAAATACACACATACACACACGCACACCCCACCACCATTTGGAGGCAGAACTTGTTAGCATTTAGGCAAGCTGTGCCTTCAAGCCTGGGGACAAGGCTTTGCTTCCGCCTGACAAGTTACATCACGGCCCAGCAGTTGCCAGCAGGGCCTGTGGCCAGAATAACCTGTGGGCACAGATTCCTATGTCTGCCCGAGTCTCTGCCATTAAAGTCCAGCTGCCACCTGAGTGTCCCCCTGGATTTCTCCCTGACCCCCTCGGGCCGGGATGACCCCAACAAAGCCCAGTGTCTGCCCCTGGCTTGGCTGCTTCTCCTGGGTCCCCACCCCCAGGGTGGCCATTCCACCTCCAGCAGGGGCTCACAGCCTCCCTCTCCTCCCCCTTCGCCTCTCATGTCTAAACGGTCAGGCTTCCCTGGTAATATTACTTCCAAACAGCTTTGCTCCACCCCTATTGCTACTGCACTAGTCTGAGCCTCCATCCCCTGCAGCCTGGAGGCTTGCCCCTGCCTCGTCCTGACCCAGTGAGAGACCATCACCACTCAGCCCGTGAGAAGCCGCTATACGTCCAATGCTCAGTTTACTCCAATGGACTTTCTGTTTGTAACAGCCCTTCCCAACCGTATGGAGGAAAGGACCCATAAAAGCGTTCCTCTTCTTTTTTCTCTGGACTTGCCTATGGTCTTGCTGTAGCTTGCTTGTTCCAAATTACAATTCTCTGCTATTCCCGAACAAACCCATTTTTGCTGCTCAAATCACCGACAGTTTTGTTTTTAAGGTTAACAATGGTCAGCTTGTTCATTTAGTTAACTGGTGCCTTGACTGTCTCCCCCCCGTCAGCTAGGACATAATCTCTGTAAGGTCAAAGTTTTGTCTTGATTATTGGTGTCTATCCAGCATCTAGCACATCGTCCTGTGCAGACAGATCCCTCTCCTCAGCAATGTTTTCTGACTCCACAAGTTTGATTATGCCGGCATAAAAACTGGGACCTTGGAGCAGGAATGATGAGACAAATGCAGCAGTCTGACCTCAGACAGTAAGCCTGTTAATTGGCAGCCAGATGACTGGCCCAGCAGGGGCCTGCCTAGGACAAAGCTGGGGGGAAGGAGGTTTGGGGAGCCTGAGGTGGGGAATGTGGTCCAGCCCCTTTTTAGCTGTGGCTTCTTCCTGGCAGAGGTGGAGGAAAGCATGGTTCCCAACTGCAAGGGCAGTAGAAAGATCCATGGGAGATTGTGTTCAGACAGTGTTTGTTGATTCTGCATGGGTCACCCTCATTTCACAGATGAGAACGAAGGAAGGAAAGGGACCACCTCAGACTCATCTGGGTCCACAAGGGCGTGACTTTGCCCTTCAAGAAGGAAGGAGAGAGAGAGACAGAGTCAGAGTTTCAGAAAGAGACAGAAATAAAGATACACAGAGTGGAGAGGCAGACAGGCCCAGGTCTCTGCAGGTGGATGACTTGCTTGCAATTTAACATCTACCCCTTGCAGACCTCCAAGTGCTCCCCCAGCCCCAGCCCCAGCCCCTGGGGTCACACTCTTCTGCATCACAGTCCTGTTGTGTGTGTGTGTGTGTATTGCATACCTGCACATGTATGAGCAAGTTTAGCATTCGATTTAGCCGATGTGCCCAAGGAAGGAAATACATGTGACTTTGACGTCTGGGAAATTAGGGTGAACATGAGACACGTCCCCTCACCCCATCTGATATGTGTTTTATCTCTAACAATCAGACGAGCCAGACATCATCCCCGGCATATCCCCTCCAGGCATCACTGAAGGAATGTTTGGGGGAGGGAGACAGAGGTGAAGCAAAAAAATAAAATCAAACTTATAATTGTGCCCAGTGTCTCTTCTCCCATGAGATTCTGCAAGCCTCCCCCATCCCTGTGAGGCTAGTTGTGTGAGAACAGAAACTCTCCCTTAAGCAGGAAAAGGAATGTATCAGTTCAAGAAACAGGGGTACAGGTGTTGTGTGGTCTTTAGGCTCACCTAGACTGAGGCGCTCAGACGATGTTTTCAGGACCTGGGTCTCTCATCTCTTTGTTCTCTTTTCCTACATGGTGTCTTTATTCCCAGGGAGCATCTTAGTTTGTGTTCCCCCAGAAGCAGACCCCGAGACTAGAATCTGAATGCAGTTATTTATTTTGGAAATGATGTCAGAAAACACTGGGAAGGAGAGAGGGGATGGGAAGCAGGAAAGGGAATGCAGTAGATAAAGGAAGCATCGTCAAGTGGGTTATCTTGGGGGGCAGCTGGAGCTCAGTCCTGCTGGGGACCTCTATGAGAGGGTGAGGGACACGCACCCCAGATTTATCTCATTTGAGGGATCAGAGAGATGGCGTATGTGCCCATCACCCACGGGTTCTGGGCTGCTCCCCCGAGGTGTTGATTCTCTGGCATCCCCACGTTCCCCCACACGTGGGCAGAGTAGGTACCAGCCGTCAGAAGAGCTTTCAGAGGGAGCGCCACCCTGCAGACACTTTGATCTTGGACTTCCAGGCCTCCAGAACCTTGAGATAATAAATTTCTGTTGTTTTTCAGACAACCCGTTTGGGGGACCCTTTGTTACAGCATTCTCAGGAAACGGATACACACTATTTATCAACAGTCCGTCTTTGAAGAACCTTCTCTTTCTATCTTTTCCCCGTTACGATCTATCTGTTCCTTTATTGACCAAATATTCCCCAAAGAGCAACTCTGTTGTCTTTCTTTAAAGAGAAAACTCTGTGAAAGTCATGAATGAAAAACACTCAAAGCTCCTGTCAGAAGTCGGCGGGACCCACAAAGAACAAAGACACCAACACCAAAATGGAGTTTCAGACTTTCAGCAGGGCGAAGGACTTGTCTCTTAGGGAAAGAAACGACTGCCTGAAAGGTGTTAAAGATGGTAGCATCCAGAGAGACTTCGTCCAAGTAATTCCCAGGGGAAGAGAATGCGGAGGGCCCCACGTGCCCCCTTCTCTTCTCCTTCACCCCCAAGTCACTCACTCAGGGCTCTTGTCCCCTCCGAGTCTCTCTCTGTCCCTTCCCCTCTGTGCCATCACCCGTCGCCCCCCCAGATTCCCTGCCGGCCTCCTCTGCTTCCCAGCCCCTTTCTCTCTCTCCAACCTGCCCTCCACGCAGCAAAGAGAGGGCTCTTTCGAAGCACAAATCTCTTTTTATTGAGGAGTAGTAAGTGAATTCATTCCCATCATAAAAGATCCAAGCCGTGCAGAAATACATAAAAGCAGAAACGGGAAGCCCAGTCCGACTGTGTCCTGCCTCTCAACTTTCCTAGGGCTCCCCGTCATTCTCTGTGTCAATCGCAAGGCCACTGACATGCAAGGTTCAGATCTGGCCCTGCCCACCCTTCCCCCATCTCTCTCCCATTCTTGAGTAAGACCCTCTTGCCAGCCACTCTGAATGGCTCGCAGTTTCTAGCCACTCAGCTTATCATCATCATCTATCTGTATTTATATATATATATCTCTATTCATCTATCTGTCATCTCTACCTCCGTATCTCTCACCTGAGGCCCTTTGCACATGCTGTTTGCGTTCCCAACATGCTGTTCACGGCCCCTGCGTTCCAAGTTCATCCTTACTCACCCTTCGTTAGCGGGGACAAGGATTCGGTGCAATTCATTTCCGAGGGCTGGTGTAACAAAGTGCCGCAAACCGGGATGGTGGGGGTGGCAGGGACTCAGAAGTCTATTCCCTTGCCATTCCCGAGGCCAGAAGTCTGAACTCAATGTGTAAGCAGGCCTGGTTCCTTCCTATCTGCTCTGTACCTGTCTCCCAGCTTCTGGCGGTGGACAGTAGCCCTTGGTGGTCCTTGTCTGGTAGATGCCTGCCTCCAATGTCTGCCTCTTGCCACACGGCCTTCTCCCTGCGCGTCTCTGTCTCTCCATCATCGGCTGAGCGCTGCTCTGGGAGGTGTTAGACCAACCGACAAAACCTCAAAAATAGTCAGTCTGGCAACGTAGAGTCGAGGAGTGAGAATTATGTTCCTGGTACAGGGAACAACGTTTGCAAAGTTCTCGAGGTCAATGAATCATGATGCATGTGGGGCAGACTCAGGGTGGGAGATTTGGGGGATGAGTGGGGTGGACATGGGGCTGGTGCCTGAGCTCTGGCTGAGGACTGGGGGACAGCTGGAGACCCAGACGGAGAGGAGGCTCTGAGGTGAGAGAGGAAAGCTGGAGCAGGACTGAAGGTCCACCAGGCACTGAGAACTGGGACCACCCTGCCCTACCAGCCCCACCCTGCCCTCAGCACCTCTCTCTCCTGAAATCAAGCCCAGTTAGATTCTGAGGACATTTGGACTTAGACCTGAGTCATGAGAAAAAGCCAGATGCGGGGAGAAAGGGTATTCCAGGCAGAGGGCACACCTTGTGCAAAGGCCCTGAGGCAGGACCAGGCTTGGCGTTGGAGGAACAGCCAGCCGCTAGAGCACAGTGAGCGATGGGGAGTGAGGCAAGACGTCTGGAGTTTGGGTTTTAAGAACTGATCT
The DNA here is from genome assembly GCA_032199065.1 of Smutsia gigantea. NCBI lineage: Eukaryota > Metazoa > Chordata > Mammalia > Pholidota > Manidae > Smutsia > Smutsia gigantea. The sequence continues at coordinate 18,427 of JAVSCE010014230.1, forward strand.
TAAGGGGAGAGGGCCCTGAACAAGTCCAGGTCCTTCTGGGAATTTCCAGAGCGGGTAACATTGGCACCTTCCTTGGGTGGTCTCTGCGAGGCACGGGGAGATGACACCTGTGGAATGTGGGAATGCTGGATATGCCCCGCTGAACGCCACCAGCCCACTTTGCGGCGGCCCTGAGCCGTAGGAAATCCAGGAGCTGGGGATGCTCTGAGCCTCTCAACCATGTTTTCAAAGGCTGCCAGGTCAGAAACCCTGGAGTTCTGTGTGGGCCACAGTCCCAGCCAGGGGGGCCCCTGAGGGCATAGTGGACAGGATGATGTCACAGAGGCTGTGGGCATCTAGAGCCCTGGGGGCTGCTGGCCTCAACATCATCTTCAGGCAGGGCTGCCTGGGTAGGCAGTTCCTCCCGGAACAGGCCTCAAAGACGATGCGTGTCTGGCCGCCACCAGCGGCCGTCTCCCTTTAGGGCCACCCAGGTCCCAGCAGCTCTGCTTAACGGCTTCCCAGCCCCTGAGCCTTGCCCACCTCCCTTCTTCTCCAGGCCACGGGCTCCCGGGAGGCCCCGGAGACGTCCGAAGACCTCCAGTCTCCTGCCCCCAGAGAGACCTAGCTCCTCGCAGCCGCCCGAGGAGTAGGGGTGGCCATGTGGTGGCCACGGCCAGTCCCGGCCCTGGGGGCAGTGAAGGCCTTGCTGATCCTGTGCACACTACTGGCGCCCTCACAGGCAGTGGTGCGGGCCGTGCTGGACAGCAACTTGAGCATGGTGGACTTTGCGGATTTGCCAGCCCTGTTCGGGGTGCCCCTGGCCCCCGAGGGTGTGCAGGGCTACCTGATGGAGGCCAAGCCGGCCAACGCATGCCAGCCCATCCAGGGCCCCTGGCGAGGCGATGGCTCCCTGGGCGCCATTGTGCCGGTCTGCCACCATGACTGTGCGTTCGACGTCAAGGTGCTACACGCCCAGCAGGCCGGCTTCCGGGGGGCCATCATACACAACGTCGGCTCAGATGACCTGGTGCACGTGACGCCTGTCTACAAGGACCTGCAGCTCCCAATCGTCATCCCCTCGGTGTTCGTGGGCGAGTCCGCCTCGCGTGAGCTGCGGGTCATCATGCACTGTGACAAGTCGGCCCACGTATTCCTGCTTCACAGCCACCCGGACATCCCCCTCGTGCTGGTGCTCTTCTGGGCGCTGAACTACACCATGGCCCTGCTGCCGCACACCCTCCTCATCCTGCAAAGCCTGTGGAACTGGCTCTGGGCCTGGAGGACCCGTGGGTCAGTGGTCAAGATGCGGGCCCACCGGAAGGCCCAGGTCCGCCCCTTCACGGGGTGCCATGACCTATGTGCCATCTGCCTGGATGAATACGAGGAGGGCGACCAGCTCAAGGTCTTGCCCTGCTCCCACATGTACCACTGCAACTGCATTGACACCTGGTTCTCCCAGGCCACCCAGCGCTCCTGCCCTGTGTGCAGACAGTCGGTGGCCAGCACAGATGACGGCTCTGACTCCTCCGCCGAGAGCTTTGATGATGAGAACCCCGTGTCCCCCGGACGCCGGCCCCCCATCTGGGCCATCCAGGCCTAGCTGCGCTCGCAGAAGCGGGAGCTGCTGGCCAGAGCCAGGCCACATCACTGCTACATCCACAGGGGTGGCTGAGGCCACGGTGTCCTCGGAGAGGCCCCCAGATCCCCTCTGAGGCCCGCAGCCCCTGGCTGGCAAAGTGCGGGGTGGGGAGGTTGAAGACTGTTTGTAGTCTAGAAAGAATAAAGCAGATTTGAAAGTGGGTTCTTGGCCTGCCTGCTCTGGGGCTGGCCGGCCTCTGGCCAATCCTGCCACCCATGTGGCCAATCCCGGCTGAGCCTAAGGCTGGCCCCCATCTTCTGCGGGTGAGTGACGCAATGTGGGGGAGGTGGGAGGTGTTTCCCGGGCCACTGTGTTCACACCGAAAGTGACTCTGTACGGACCCCCCGTGCCTCAGTTCCAATCCTGGGCACTCAGGTTGCTGACTCTGATATGCCTATTCATTATGCATTGAAACTTAAAAAAAGATAATAAACGTTTACTTTGGAATAATTTTAGGCTTCCGGAACAAAACATTTTAGATTTGCAAGAACTACGGAGAATCCCCGCGCACGCCTCCATGGCTTCCTGCCACATTCACATCTTACGTCATGGCAGTCACGCAATGAAAGCAAGCTGGGTACCCTTCGGTGGACTGCACTCCAGCTTCTGCCCGCATTTCCCCCTCATGCCAGCTGCTTACGGTGGGAAATGTCAAACACACCCAAGCAGAGAGGCTAGAATGACGACCGTCCGTGCGCGTACCCCTCACCCCCGCGGGGACCCTCCGGCCGTAGCCACTCTGCTCCCCTCTGCATGTGCGCTCGCACCCCTCCCTTGTTATTCTGTCTTCTGTAAATATTTCCGTTTGTGTTTCTGGAGCAACAATTCTCAACGGGTTGGGAGATTTTGTCCCCAGGGAACACCCAGTGGTGTCTGGGGGACATCTGTGATGGTCACAACCGGGGGTGCTCTTGGCATGGAGTGGGTGGGGGCCAGGGAGGCTGTGGAGTGACCCTCACCGTGCCCAGGATGGTCCCCCCCAGAGAACACTCTGGCCCCAGTGCCGGCAGTGCCAAGGCGGAGACCCCGGCCTAAGATAAGACTTCCTAAAAAACCCCACGGACTCCAGTACCATGTTCAAAGGAATGGTTCCTTAATAGCATCAAATGCCCAACCAGTGGGCACATGGAAATGGGGACATTTCTTTAGGTTGGTCTGAATCTGAATGTAGACAAAGTCTAGGATCCTCGATGGTCTCCTAAGTCTCTCTTAATCGAGAGCATATCCCTCCATCTCTCTCTCTCTCTCCTAATTCTCCCTGGCAATTTATTGAAGCCATAGGGTCATTCACCCTGTGATGTCCCTCATTTCGGTTTTGCCCAGCACGTCCCTGTGGTATCTTCATATGTTCTTCAGTCCCCTGTATGTCTGGTGAATTTGTAGCCAGATTCAGAGCCCAACCCAGGTGTGATTTAATTTTATGGTGAGCAGATAAGGGGCTTCTCCAGCTCCCGGCACACCCACTTTTTAGAAGAGTCGGGTCACAATGAGGGGTCTTGTGGGCAATGAGTGAGAGGCAGTTGGGGGCCATGTGCCAAGTATAATCAGGGAGGCCAGGGAGTGAACACTGGGTATGAGATTGGAATGGTGAGAAGAAGGTGAACACACCGTGAGAGCATTCCAGGGAGAGTGAACAGCCTGCGCAAAGGCCCTGGGGCAGGACCATGCCTGGTGTATCGGAGGAACAGTGAGGATGCCCAGGTGGCTGGAGCAGAAGGATTGAGAAAGAGAGAGAGAGGAAAGGAGGACAGAGAGGGAACAAGGGCCAGCCATTCAGGACTCCGTACATTTTGGCAAGGAATTGGTTTTCATTCTGAGATGTTGGGTAGAACCAGTGGAAAGTTTTAAGTAGCTCAGAGAAAATTCTGCTTAGCAGCGCTTTCGGATATCCTTTTTAAAAACGAGGCAACTGCAGCCCAGAGAGGCCACGTCACTTCCTTGAGGCCACACAGCATATGGCGACAATGGTATTAGGACCCAGCAGTCTGGTGTTGGTGGGTGCCTGAGGGAGTGTTTGTGCTTAGTAGTTTCTTGTTGTGCACACACGAAAGGGTTTTTCGCTCCTGCTTTGCTGTGTCTGCTTTGTGACGTCGCTGGGAACCTCCAAGGTCTGCCTTCTTGGATCGATGATGGCAAAGGGTAGGCTCTGGTGCATGTGGTGTGTGTGTGTATGTGTGTGTGTGTGTGTGTGTGTGTGGCGGGACACAGAGAAGTGGGCTGAGGTCTCTGCACAGCATCCATGAGGGACCTCATCTCTGTGGCATGGGCCTCACACTAACATTCTGAGGGACCTTGCTCCCAGCCTTGTCTGGGACCATGAATGGGCTACACTGTCCAGGGGACACTGTCTTAGCCACTGTGGATAGCCCTCAGAGGGCAGTGCTGCCAAGTGAGGATGGGCCTCTCTGTCCAGCAGACGTGAGAGGGAGTGAGGATGGAGAAATAGAGACAGGAAGGGACAAATGCAGCAGTCACACTCAGGGTTGGGAATGGGACTCAAGACCCAACCAGAGCAGCTGAAACACACAGTGCTCACGAACACAAGTAGTCAGTCCAGGGGCAGCATGGAGGCTCTATGGTATCTCGGACCCAGGCTCTTTCTATGTTTTTGCTCCACGTCCTTAGCAAGTCTTCTCTTCATGGGACAAGGTAGCTGCTTGAGCTCCAGCCATCCCATCTACATTCTAGTCAATGAGGAGGCAGGGGTGAGGAAGGGCTTGCCCTTTCTCTTAAAGGACACATCCCAGAAATCCCATATACCACTTCTGCTCATATAACATTGGCCAGAACTTAGTCATGTGGCCACACATGTCTGAAAGGATGCTGGGAAATGTAGTTTTTATTCCAAATGTCCATCAGTCCCGCTGAAAACCAAGGTTGCTAGTACTTTGGAAGAAGAGAGAACAGATATCAGGGGTGGCCAGCGCTGCCTGCCACATGGACACACTTGTGGAACCTGGGCCACAAGAGCCGCCCATTACATATTTGTTGAATGAGTCAATGAAGTCCCGCACCTCTGGCTTGAGTCTCCTTCAAGGTCACCGGCACCTCAGGAAAGCAGGCACAACCATGGTTCACAGATGACCTTTCTCACAACCACACTGTCCGTGGAGGGGGTGAGTTCACTGTCCCTGGGAATAGAAGTCTCACTGAAGCCAGGTCGCGGGCCACATGACTTGGTTCCACTATTAAACCTCTCTGAGCCTCAGTTTCCCAATCTGTAAAATGAGGACAGAAACAGTATCTGCCCAACGGGGTTCCCTACGCTTGGACAGTGTTCATCACAGTGCAAGAACACTCTGTCAGCAGTTGTCAGTTGACCAAGTAACCTGCTTATAGCCCAGCTGTAGTCCTGGGTGGTCAGAGGCGTGATGGGAAAAGGCAGGCTCTGGGCTAACCCAGAGTGAGGAGGCTGACCCAGTCCACAGAATCTGGGAGGATTCCTGGAGGCAGTGTCTTCTGGACTGAGAGCAGAAGGAGCAAGGACCTGCACCACGGAAGGAAGAGCGGCCCTGGCAGCTGGAACAGCATGGGCGAAGGCCCTTGCCACCTGGCCTGGCCTCCAGTGGGTACTGAATACGTGTACACAGAGTCCTTGCCCCCAGTCAGGACCCGTCCCCTCTGAGAAGGGCCTCAGCTTCACTCCAGCCTCCTCTGCCCCCGACAGCCAGGCCTGGGCCTCTCTCCAACGGCCTTCAGGGTAGCTGAGCATTGCCAAGGACGGCCAGCTTGGCGGGGCTGGCCTGTGCCAGCCCCCCCACCCCCCGGCCCTGCCTTGGCTGCTGCCCCAAGTGAGTGTCTGCGGAGGCCTCCTCCTGCCCATCCCGGCAGTGTGTCTAAGGGGGAGTGTAGCTTGGAGGAGCAGGGACCAGCCTCAGTGATGGGAGTGGGCTCAGAGGCCACGGTAGATGCCAGCGTGCCTGCTCAGCTGCTCAGGGGTCGGGCCATGCTCCCTCTGGCCCCAACTTCTTGTACCCTGTGCCAGGTTTCCCCATTTTCCAGAGGAAGAACTTGAGTTGATGAAGGAGGCTGTGGCTCTCCCAGGGCCACACGCCTGGCTGCTGACCAATCCACTGGCAACAGGGACTCGCTCCTGCACCTGAGAGAGCCCCCTCCAGTTTTCCATGCCTTCTGCTGACCTCCACCTCCCCATGGGTGGGTCTCAACTCCAACTGCTGGTCTGCCGAACAATATGTGGTGACCTCCTACTTGTCCAAGCCTGTGCTGGGAACCCTACAAGCAGCAGGGACCAGGACAGACCCAGACCCTGATTGCACGGAGCTCCCAATCTAGTGGGGGTGGTGGACTGCGATAAGTCAGTGGCAGGGTGACCAGCAGGTTGTGATGGGGAATCACAGTCTGGGAGGGTCCAGAGGGGCACTTATCCCAGCCTGGAGGGTTGGGAAACATTTCTCAGGCATGGGACATCTGTCTCAAGACCTGAAGGATAGACCAGAAGCAATTGGGAAGTGGTGGAAAGGATGTTCCAGGGAGAGGGAACAGCCTATGCAAAGACCCAGAGTCTTAGAAGACACAAGGGTTCTCAACATTTTTGGACACTGCCCCACACTCCCTTCCCAACACACACACATGTTTTTAGTTACAACTAATTGTTAGGTTCCCTTTAACACACAGCCTTGAAGGAATGTTAAGTTCCCTTTAACACACAGCCTTCGACAGCAGCTGCACCCGAGTGCAGCAAAATCCCTTATCGTCTACAGCGGTTTCTAAGACCCTACAGCAGTTTCTAAGTTTCCTATTGTCTACAACAGTTTGTGTTTCTCAGAAGTCCCAAGGCCACCATCCCGCTCACCAAGGCCCTAAATTCCTATATAAGCAGCTCCCCCCTTGCTGCCGCTGCTGCTCTCTCTCCTTTCTGAGACAGCCACTCTGCCTCTTTGTCTTGCAGGGAATAAAACCACGCTGATGGAGTTCTCGTGTCCTTCTCTGCGAGCGAGTGAGTTGGGCAGCTAAAGAACCCTTTCAGTAATGGTACTTCGAGTTCTTAGCAAAGCTTTCTTCACCAGCCTAAAAATGCTCAGGTTTGACTAGTCTAGAAAGATAATGGGCATAAGTCCTATTAATCCTGTCTTTCAGATGAGGAAACCAAGGCCCAGAGAAGTTAAGTGACTTGCCAGCTCAGAAGAGACAAAGCTGGGTTTCGAACCCAAGAAGCCCATCTTTGGAGGCTGTTTGCATCGGTTCTACACAACGCCCATGGTGAGTGGTTGGAACGACAGAACAAATGTGGAAAGAGGGGTAGAGAGATCCACCCTCCCTGGGCCTGGCTGCTTAGAGCATCCCTCACTCCTGGCTCTGGGCCAGCTCCTCCTCCCAGTCTCCTTTGCTGGGCACTGATCCACTCCAGCAAGGACTGAATGTGTTCTTCCCCTCCTCTGCTCCACACCCTCTGCTCCTAATGATATGGCCAATGAGAAGCAGGTTCCAAGGAACTATTACTGCCACTCCCAGCAGCCTGAAGGCAACTGCACAGTGGTAGAGGCCACCCCGGGGCCGGCTGCCAAGATCATATTCTTGGTGGCATCTGGAAGAGGGATGCAAAGGCTGTGGTTGATCACATGACCCTCCTTCCTTCCTCGACCTCCCCTCCTCCCCGTGCCCTGTCCTCTTCCTTGCCCACCCCTTCCAGCCTCCCAGCCAGGCCCAGGAGGGGAGGACGTTTTTTTAGAAACAGATGGCTGCCTTCCTGGCCCAGCATTCTGTCAGTTAATTAACGCCGCCTGTAATTAAACTTCCCACAAATTAGCTGTCAGCTACGCTAAAGGGAACCGTCCCTCTCAAATGCCACCTTGACTTGCTGAATTGTGAGCCTTGTCGACAAAATAATTAAAGGCAGAGGGAGGCAACCAAAATTTGGAAACTTTTTTTTCTTTCTAGTATCTCTGTTGGTGTCCATGGCTAAACCCTCCCATCCAGGATTGGGAATGCAAGGCTGCTTTCTGAGGCTCCGTGAATTAAGGCCTGCCACTGTGGAAGACATTTTTACTGAGCACTTAACTGTGCGCCAGGCATTGTGCTAGTAGCTGGGGACCCACAGTGACCGAGATGGACATAGTCACTGCTTTCTTGGAGCTTACAGCCTTCACATGCATTTTAAAAAGCAAAGGAAGAAATGAAGTTATTACAGCTGGTGGAAGAGTGTTCAGGGAGAGGGAACGGCCAGTGCAACGGCCCTGAGGCAGGACCAGTCATGATGGGGGCTGGACCAGGTAGAGAGAGCGGATGCAATAAGTGGGATAATTTGGGGTCGATTTTGCAGACAGAGGTGAGAGGACTGGCTGATATATCAAATGGAGAGGAAAGGGTAAGTGAAGGGGGAGGAAGGGAGACAGGTATCTCTGGCCCACAAAACAGAAGCAGACAGTTGATCTATAAAGATGCTGATTGCCACAGAGCACAGCCTTTTGCAAAAACTCTTAAGCCTCAGGCCAATTGTCAAGGCCCAGAGATTGTGGTTGGATGGAGTGTAGTCTCTAGCCCCAGCCTCTGCACCCCAATCTCCCCTGAGTCTCCCCAGCACCCAGCATTGGGGTGAATGCCACCCACACCTGTTAGGACATCATGAAGTCCTGACAAATGCAGAGCCGAGCCCCCAGGAGGCTCTAAAGCAGTGTGCTCACCAGATGCCCATGGGCTGCACAGCTCAACTCCTGGCTCCCTGGAGTCAGAGGAAGGTCCTGGGAGCCTTCCCAGGCAGTCAGGAAAGCCATCATGCACCTTGGTGTCCTTGCACCTCCCAAGATACTTTGCATTCCCCCAGGACAGATTTCAGGCCCTTGAAGAACCTCAGGGCCTTTGCACAAGCTGTGCCGAAATACTCTGTCCCCTCTCCACACTACTCCTTTCTTAGCCTTCAAATCTTTTCTCAGGCATCACCTCCTCCAGGAAGCCTCCCGGATGCCCCAGCCTGAGTCAAGTGCTTCCTCTGAGCCCCCACCAGGCCTGTGCTTCCCTAGCCATGGCCCTGGTCTCCCAGTGTTGTAACCACCTGGCACCGTGTCTGCCTTCTTCCCGCACCGGACGATGAATGAACCCTGAGGGTTCAGACGTGGTAGCAATATAGTAGGAATAATCACACTAAATGGGACCCCTCAAAAAGCCGATTAATAGCTAGATGTTATTAATTCTTATTCTGTTTTAGAGTCATCCCAGTGAAAAACCTCTCTTTTTAGAGTTTAGATGTTGGGATTATGAGTGAAGGAGTGTGGGTCTCAGGCTGATGTCTGCTGGAGGCTCTGCCAGGGGGGTAGACAGCCTGCATCATAGTCAAGGGCTGGCATGTACCAAAGGGCCTGGTTCACATCCCAGCCCCGCCCACCTTTGGAAAGTGGTGGGAGGCTGGTGGCAGGAGACACTGGCTTTGTGTGCCTTGGTTTTCCCATCTGTAAAATGGGGATGATGAAGTACCTCATTTGTGGTGTGGTTGGGGCAGAGAATTCAATAACTTAGTTACTTGATATAAATTTATAGCAAATTTATAGAAAGCACTTGGAGCGTTGCCTGTTCACTGTAAGCATTCAATAACTATTTGTTAAATTTTCTAAAGAATGATTAAGTAGACTGGAGAACTCGGGACAATTAAGGTTATGGGCACCCTAATCTCCAAGAACGTCACAGGGCAAAGATGTCCATCTGAAGGCACGTGGACGAAACTTCAAAACAAAGCAGAGGGTGCAGAAAATGGCAAAAGGTGAGAGCACGCTCTCTCAATCTCTCTCTCCTTATAAATTAACAACGCAAGTCCTGAGGGAGGTTTTTGGGTGATGGAAACGCTGCATATCTATTGAGGTACTGGCTGCCCGGGTGCATATATTTGTCAAAACCCACTGGACTGGATACTTAAATCACACTACAATAAAGCCCCAGAAATGTGACCGCCCCAAACGTCGGCTCACAGCACTCTCCTTTGCTGCTGCTGGGAATGCGAACTAGTACTGCTGCTCTGAAACAGCGGGTGGCAGTTTCTTTAAAAGTTACACGCACATCTACCCCCTGACCCTGTCATCCTGCTTGCCTAAGAGAAATGAGAGCATATGTCCTCATGACGATGGGTGTGACAGTGTTCTTAGCAGCTTTATTTGGAACAGCCAAACACAGGAAACAACCCAAATGCCCAGGAGTCGGGGACTAGGTAAACAAACCGTGGGGCCATGCCTTGGCTGGAATAAGACCGCAGCGAAGACAGACGGACTGTTCTAGGCACCGCAACTTGGAGGTCCCCCCAAAGCACTGTGCCCTGTGAAAAGAGGCAGGTTCCTAAGACTACTTCATCTATGATTCTATCTCTATCCATTTTAAAAGCAGGCAGGCTAACTTGTGATGATGGAGGATGGGAAGAGTTCCCTGGGTGTGTGGGGGGGTGTCGCCCAGGAGCCCTTCCCCCACACCCCACCCCCAGTATTCCAGGCGGTGGGATGTTCTACACAGGGTCAGAGAGAGGGTGGCTTGAAGCCATCTCATCCTCAGAAACAAAATTTAAGGGAACACCAAAAACCTCAGCAACCAAGGTAAGTAATATTGGACTGCAATAGTTTGAAACGCCAAAATGAATGCAAAAAAAAAAAAATCCAAGACAAACAAAATGGCAAAATTTCCAAGAAAGACAGGACTCCGCCTCGCATTTGCCAGACTTGCCTCCGCTTGCCTACCCCCAAGCCTGGGCCCTGGCACTGCCTCTCTGGGTGTTGGCCCGCAGGAGCTGTGCTTACGTTAAAAGACACGCGGCTATGCACTTCAGATTCGTGCATTTGTTGCGTGGCAGATGCACCTCAATAAGAAAGTTAAGAAAACGGAGACACAGGCGGGCCAAACAGCCTTATCTAGCCTCAAGAATACCTACAACTAAAAAGAAAAAGCCCATTAGAATGGTTCTGAGATGGGGACAAAGGAGGAAGAAATAAGCATATAAAATAAGAACCGTCGTGGTGACGGTGGTGGCTGTGGGAATCAAATAAATGTTTGTTGAACAAGGACGCAGAGCCCCGACGCGCCTTGAGCTCCCAGTAAATAAACAAGTAGACAAGATAATTAAGAGGGCTCCGCCTGCTCCGCCTCTATCACCCCTGCCCGGCTTGGCGGACGCTGACAGCGCGACGCAGCTGCCGGGAAACCGCGGGCCGCTGCGCATCCTTCCACCGCCGGTCCGCAGCCGCCGTGCTGGCTAGGAAGGCGTCCAGAGGTGACAGGCTGGTGGTGTGTCCCTCTCCCCCATACGGCGGGTTTTGCCACTGCTGTATGCCCCAGTGGGCCCCGGGATGGCAAAGAGTGGGTGCTCAATTAATGGGCAATAGTCCTGAAAGGTCAGTCAAAGCCCTGGGGTCTTTTGATTGCTGGGGCCTGAGGTGGGAGGTGGGGGGGGGGGTCTTCCCTTCCATCCTTCCGTCTTCCCTGCTCAGACTAGAGGACTGGGACGCCCCTTGGGGCGGGATCAGCCGGGCCAGGGGTCTCTAAGTCCAGCTCTTCGCTTATCGCCACCGCCTGCTCCTAGAGAAGGGCAGGGGCAGGTGGGGGACCCACAGGCAGGGGTGAGCGCAGGTGCGCAGCCCCAGGCTGCAGGGACCCGAGCCATCGCCTCCCTCGGGCTCCGCCTGCCTAAAGGCGACTAGAGAACGGCCTCCAAGCCAACCAATGGGAACGCGGATGGGACGGATTACCTCATCAAGCAGCGCGACCATTGGCTACGGGCTCCCTGTGGGCGGGCGCCCATCCAGGGATCCCAGGAGCCTGTTGCTGAGGCTGGCGGGGAGGGTCCAGGGGGGCGAAGAAGGCAATGAAAGGGGAGGAGAGTGGGGAGGAGAGCTGGAGGAGGGATTTGCATACTTTTCGGGGCTGCGAGTGGGTCTTTATAATAAACGTGTTGCCAGCCCACGCGTGCCGCCTTGCTTGTCCCCCCAAGTTAGGTGGTCCTTCACCCGTACACACACACACACACACACACACACACACACACACACACACACACACACACACAGTGTTCCCAAGGCAGCATGGCCAGACCCCCCCACCCCCACCCCAAGTCAGACAGGGCCTAAATTTGCTGGTTTGTGGCTGCGACATCGACATTCACTCCGCAGAATTCCAGGGGCACCCTCCAGCCATAGTCTTGGAGCACCCGCAGTTCGACGGCCCCACCTACCGGAGCCTCAGCTTCCCACGCTTTGAAATGCGGTTGATGAAAGTCTCTGCATCTGAGGAATTACTACGGACACTTAACTGTGTTCTGACTCCTGTGCGGGGTACTAGGGATACAGGGCTGATCAACGTAGAGCTGGGCCCAGCTTCCCAGCTATGAGGGAAATAAAAGCAAGGGGAGACGGGAGAAGGGGGCAGGGGGAAGGAAAGCGAGCTGGATGCTGCCTTAGCCCAACAAATCAAGAAGCGCTCACCTGAGGAAGTGATGGGTAGGCAGGAAAAAAAAAAAGCTATGAGAAAATCTGGGAGAATAGCATTCCGGGCAGAGGGAACCAGCGTGTGCAAAGGTCCTGGGGCAGGACTGTGCCTGGGTTTTTGGAGGGAAAAAAACAGAGAGGGGGCCCTGTGGCTGGAGCGGAGTGAGCAAGGAGGGGAGAAGGAGGAGAGAAGGGCAGGGAAGGGCAAGTCATTGTGGGTGGTTGGGCTGTGAGCACGGGAGGGTGGGACCTGACCCAGATGCTCACAGGCGCACTCTGGTGGCCCCCTGCGGGGACGACAGTCTGTGGGGGACCAAGGCAGAGGGGCTCTGCTGGTCCAGGTGAGTCAAGATGGAAGTGAGACCAGGGTGGAAGCACACAGGCAGTGAGACGGGAACGAGACTGAGGTATATTTTGGGGCCAACAGATTTCATTCCAGACGTATTGGGTTGGGGGAAGGAGGAGGCTTGGTTCCTGCACAGGACTTGGCCTCCAGAAGGTTCTGAATGAGCAGGAGAGGAGATCAGTGGTGGGATACTTGAGGGGCCTTTTCCTCCCCGACTCCCACCAAGGCCTTCACACTGCAGTGCAAATGAATGAGTGAGTCACCCCAGCTGAGAGTGGCAGGGAGAGGTATACACTGGGCGCTGACTCAAGCTTCCTGCCCAGGCATCTCTGACTCATCCACTCCCCGCCCCCTCCTCACTGTGGTGCGCCTCCAAGTGAGGTTAGTAACACATCACACCTCGCTCTACAGGGTCCTCCCACTGCCTGGCTGAGAACCCCACCTCTGCCATCCCAGACTCTGCCTGATGCAGAAATGCCCTCGTCCCCCTGAGTGGTTAATTCGGCCTTATCTTGCGTACCTCCAGGGCTAGTAGGCTCACTCTTTTTGAGGAAAAGATCTTATGCCTTCAACGGCCCTGTGTGGTCTGGCCTCTGTGACTTCTCCAGCTCACCCCTCCAAAGTCACACTCGTCGCCGTCTGCATAGTTCCTTCTCAAACTTTGCGCAAGCTGTTCTCTATCCTTGGAAGGCCCTTCTCCCTTCTTTTTATGCTTGCCTGCCTCCCTTTATATATTTAAGCACAGTTTAGATGTCGGCCCTTCTAGAGGACTTCACCCACCCGCTAGGGAGAGTTTAAGAATGGCTCGGTCCAGGGGAAATGACAGTCTCTTCAACAACTGGTGTTGCAAAACTGGACAGCTACATGCAAGAGAATGAAACTGGATTATTGTCTAACCTCATACACAAAAGTAAGCTCAGAATGGATCAAAGCCCTGAATGTAAGTCATGAAACCATAAAACTCTCAGAAGAAAACATAGGCAAATATCTCTTGAATATAAACATGAGCAACTTTTTTCCTGAATTCATCTCCTCGGGCAAGGGAAGCAAAATAAAAAATGAACAAGTGGGACTATATCAAGCTGAAAAGCTTCTGTACAGCAAAGGACACCATCAGCAGAACAAAAAGGCATCCTACAGTATGGGAGAATATTTGTAAATGACATATCCGACAAGGGGTTAACATCCAAATATATAAAGAACTTACACGCCTCAACACCCAAAAAGCAAATAACCCTATTAAAAAATGGGCGGAGGAGCTGAACAGACACTTCTCCAAAGAAGAAATTCAAATGGCCAACAGGCACATGAAAAGATGCTCCACATCGCTAGTTACCAGGGAAATGCAAATTAAAACCACAATGAGCTATCACCTCACACCAGTTAGGATGGCCAACATAGAAAAGACAGACAACAACAAATGCTGACGAGGATGTGGAGAAAGGGGAACCCTCCTACACTGCTGGTGGGAATGTAAGCTAGTTCAACCATTGTGGAAAGCAGTATGGAGGTTCCTCAAAAAACTAAAAATAGAAATACCATTTGATCCAAGAATTCCACTCCTAGGAATTTACCCTACGAATGCAGGAGCCCAGTTTCAAAAAGACAGATGCACCCCTATGTTTATCGCAGCACTATTTACAATAGCCAAGAAATGGAAGCAACCTAAGTGTCCATTGTAGATGAATGGATAAAGAAATGTGGTACATATAAACAATGGAATATTATTCAGCCATAAGAAGAAAACAAATCCTACCATTTGCAACAACATGGATGGAGCTAGAGGGTATTATGCTCAGTGAAATAAGCCAACCTGAAAAAGATAAGTATCAAATGATTTCACTCATACGTGGAGTATAAGAACAAAGCAAAAACTGAAGGAACAAAACAGCAGCAGACTCACAGAACCCAAGAACAGACTAACAGTTACCAAAGGGAAAGGGACTGGGGAAGATGGGTGGGAAGGAAGGGATAAGGGGAATAAGGGGCATTACGATTAGCAGACATTAATGTAGGGGGGGCACGGGGAGGGCAGTGTAGCACAGAGAAGACTAGTGACTCTGTAGCATCTTACTACATGTCACTTGCTACAGCTGATGGACAGTGACTGAATAGGGATGTGGTGGGGACTTGATAATGGGGGAATGTAGTAACCACAATGTTGCCCATATGATTTTATATTAATGATACCAAAATAAATAAATAAATAAATAAAAGAGAAAGTTCTTTATAAGCCAAAAAAAATAAAGAATGGCTTGGTCCCTCTCAGATACATTGTATCTCCCCTAACCCAGCCTTGCAGATTAGAATTCCTACTCGCCAGACATCTGCTTCCTTCTGAGCTGGTAATGGCCTGCACAGCTCTGAAATTCACTGGCCAAGACTTTTTCCAGAAGGTCTGCTCTCCCCAGAACAGCTGCTCAGGCTCTCCCTAAAAGCATCATTAGTTTAAAACATTTTCCTTGGATCTGCTCACTGCAGGCCACCCCCCCCCCAACCCCACAACCACAGCCAAGCCCCTTTTGAAGAATGACTGACTAACAGCCATTAGATTAATGGGCAAGGTGCAGCATTTTCATTTCTGCTGCATCTACAAACTAAATGCTCCCATGTAATTACAATTAAGGACATGCTGGCATGTGATGGCTCCGGCTTCACGGCCTCCCTGCCCCCCATTTCCCTGCTTCCTCCTTCCTTCCCTCTGCTCTGGCCTTCTCTCCTTAGTTTTCTTCCCATCTCCCTCCTTCTCCCCACCCTTCTGCCCCCAAACTCCTTTTTTCCCCCCACTTCTCTTTCCCTTCAGGTCTGTCTCTGTCTATTTCTCAGTTTCCTCCGCCTGTCTGTCTCTGTCCATTTCTGTTTCCATCCCTTTCTGTCTTCACCCATCTCTCTGTGTCTGTCTCCCTCCATCTCTCACTCTTTTGCTCTCTTTCTGTCTTTGCCAGTCTCGGAGTCGTTCTTCCTCTTCTTTATCCGGGTCCAATGTACATTCTGTAGGGCACAAGTCTTCCGTGTGCCGCCTAAGGCATCATTACGAAGGGGCCCCACAGATCAGGACATAGAAAATTCGAGCCGTCAGACCCCCTCTCGTGTCCCCTCCCAGTCAGGGCCCATTGAGGCCAAGTCTATTTTGTTGTTTTCTTTTCCTGCCCTGATCCTGGGAACAGAGCCCCCTTTACATCTCCTGCCCTTCCCTGTTGCCCTTCCAGGTCAGGGCCAGGCCCAGGGCTGTGGACCTGAAGGCCTCCTATGGATGAAGCAGCCCTTCTGAGAAGCCAAGTAAGGCCTGCTGAGGCCCCCAGGGGAATCACAGGCCAGGACCCAAGAGAGGAAGATCCCTATGTAGCCATGACACCCTTTGTCCTAAAGCTTTCAGATTCTGGTCCAAAAATCTCCCAATACAGCTGGTCAAGCTCTTATGAAGACAAATACTTTCCCGGAGGTCCCAGTCCCCTCTGACCGGAACTACAGAGAAGCCTTTTAGCACAGGGGACTTGGGAGGACCAGAGATGGGCTTCCTATGACCGAGAGCGGGTTATATAGCACTCTCTCCTGTAGGTGCCCTGGTGTCATCGATCTGTCAGCACTTTCTGGGTGAAATAGGACACATGACAGATAAGCTTTGATGGAGAGAAGAGTGGGGCTTCTGTAAATGAATCTAAGCCTGTCTGATCCTGTCTGTATCCAAGATTCTCCCTGACCTGCCCAGCCTCAATACCCATTCAGTGGCCTGTCCCCAGTACATTTCCGTTCCGGATCCACTTCCTACCCCTTTGCTTAGGCCCGTGCACTTCCCAGGCCATCCTCTGCCCCCTTCCTTCCCTGCCCTACCCTAAAGCTTTCAGCCTTTGAAAGCAGGGCCGGAGGCTGACACTTCTCCATCCTGTTCCCTACAATGGCATAACCCAGGGCTGCGCCTCTAGTTGGAAAACACTATCAGTGTTGGCCATCGTCACCATTGGTATCACCATCCTGGCCTTTAGTGACCATACGCTGTGTGCCAGGCACAGGGCAAAGGGCTTGACCTTAATCCTGTTGGATTACCTGCTGTTCACTCGTCTTCTGAGAGAAGGGTAACCATGCTCCCATTTTACAGATGAGCCCACCGAGGCACAGGAAGGGCGGTGCTTGGCTCAAGGTCTCGCGGCCAGTGACTGACAAAGCTGGGATTTGAACCCTGGTCTGCGTGACCCCAACACCCCCCACCCCTCGCCCGGAAGCAGATGTCAGAACACAAGCTCAGCTTCTCCTCACCCTCCTGGGGGCTGCAAATGGGTTTGCAGATAACGAATGCCGGCTGTCAGCAGCTCCTCTGAACTCTGATAAATAGAGAGAATTAAAATCCATTTAGAGGGAAATCTCTAAATAGGTCTGGGTTGTGTTTTGTGTGTGTGTGCTTGTGTTTTTTTCTCTGTCTTTTTTTCTTCCCCGTGCTGTCTCCAGCTGGGTAATGTATTCCAGGAGCAGAACTGAATCTGATTTAATTGAATTTAAAAGCAGGTATTACATCTGCACCTTGTAAGAAGCAAAGACGGGTGGAGAGTCACCGCCGAGATGGAGCGTTTTTACCCGGTGTCTCCGAGGAAGTGGGGTTAATCCCCATTTGGGGCTCCCTGCTGGGGGCCTCCCTGGGGTGGGTGTTTGGAGGGGGAGAGGCCCCGGGAACTCGAAGGTGAGGTGCTGTGGTTGGACCTCCATCCAGACAATGGGTACAGGGAACCCTGTTGCCTGCAAAGACCACCTTTGGAGGTAAGGCCAAAAGGAAGTCATCTCACCTCTCCTCCCAGCTTCCTGTTGATCCACCTCCGAAACACCCCTGGCCTCCCCCTTGTCACCTGTCCCCTGCCTCCACTCCGGCCCAACCCCCCAGCATCGCTCACCTGGACTGACTATTCCATCTTAGATCTCCCACAGCAGCCAGAATGCCTCTTTTCTTTCTTTCCTTTTTTTTTTTTTTTTTTGTTAAATTGTAGCTCTTTTAAAAAACATCACGGTGAAATAGGTATAACATAAAACTTACCATTTTCACCATTTTTAAGTGTACAATTCAGTGGCATTAAGTACATTCAAGTTGTCACGTAACTACCACCACTCTCTATTTCCCCAATTTCTTCATCACCCCAAACAGACACTCTGTACCTATTAAGCAATAAGTCTCCTTTCTTCCTTTCTCAGCCCCTGGGAACCTCTCATCTCCTTGCCATTTCTACGAATTGGCCTCTTCTAGATACCTCATAGGAGTGGATCATACAATACTGTGTCTTTTGGGGGAAAAAAGGCTTAGCTCCCTGAGCATAATGTTTTCAAGGTCCATCCACATGGGACCAGCTATCAGTGCGCCATTCCTTTTTCAGGCTGAATAATATTCCACTGGCTGGGACGACACCGTGCATTGGTCAGCAGACTCTCGGATTGTTTGCGAGCCTTGGCTATGGCAAGTACTGCTGCTGTGGACACGAGTGTCCAAAGACCTACTTGACTCCCTGCTTTCAATTCTTTAGGAGATATACCTAAAAGTGGATCACTGGGTTATATGATCATTCTATGCCAAAGTGATCTTTTTCTTAAACAAATGGCACTTGCTCCCCCATCCGAAATTCTTCCAAGGCTTCCATTGTCTACAGGAAAGTTGAAAGACCTTCCCACAGCCATCAAGGCAAAGTCAGCTTCTCCCTCCTTGTCTCTCCCACCCTCCAGCCACACCTAATCACTTTGACCTGCCCCTGGGCCTTTGCACATGCTTTTTTCCCTCCCCAGAATGCTCTTTCCATTTCTTATTTTGGTTCAACATCTAACCATTCCTCAGCCCTCTGCTCTCAGCTTTTTCTAACTCTGGGAAGCCCTCCCTGATGTCCCAGCCTGGACCAGGTGTCCTTTGTGCCTTCAGAGCTACTTAAAAATCCTCTGTCGTGCCCCTCATCATGGGCCTTGGGTGACCTGTCTGCCTCCCCCATTAGGGGCATGGGCCTGGGTCTGTCTTGGTCCCTGCTCTGTCCTCAGTGCCCAACCTGGGATACAGTACACAGTCGGTACTCAATAAGTGCTTGCTGAATACTGCCATGGTTCCTTCTCCTGTCCCACAGAGAAATGAGACACAGCCACTTCCAACTCCTTCCATCTAACGGTAGATTTTAAACAGTATCTCAGGCTGTCGATTAGAAATAGATACCATCAATGTGCTTGTTTTTCATTCTGTGGTGCGTCTGTGATGGATGGGCAGGCGACTGGGAGTGCTATTAAGCCAGAGAATTTTCTATATGTTCCAGGTTCTGGGCAGACTTTCTTCAAAAAGCTATCTGGACCGATCTCAAAATGAGAGTCATTAAGTACACACACTCCCGCATACACACACACATATTGCAGGAGACAATCTCACTCTGGAAAAAAAAACAAAAACACAATTAACACACAATTGCCAATGTCGCAGTCTGTGCGTGGAGACAGCGAGG
Source organism: Smutsia gigantea (assembly GCA_032199065.1). Classification (NCBI taxonomy): domain Eukaryota; kingdom Metazoa; phylum Chordata; class Mammalia; order Pholidota; family Manidae; genus Smutsia; species Smutsia gigantea. The sequence goes on from JAVSCE010014230.1 coordinate 37,252, forward strand.
TCCACACCCAGTCGACAGGGTGTAAGAGGCAGTCACTTTGGTTGTTTTTTTGTTTTTCCTCCTGAAGCACGTCAAAGTTCTCCCTGGAAACGTTGGCAGCTGAGTTAGAGATTTTCGCTGCCACTGTCTTCGGTTGGGTTCCGTGGAAGCAGCCCTGGAAAGGAGGATTTGGGGGCAGTTTATGTGGGAGGTGGCCCCAGGAAGCCCCAGGAGGGACGTGGGGACATGAGCGGGAAGGGAAGGGGCCGGCGCTCACGAGCAGGTGATTGCCAAGGGCACCTGGGGCTTACTCCCACTGGCAACCCCGGGGACACAGCAAAGAGATGTGCCTGGGCTGCTCCTCCTGAGGGATGAGACGGCTGGGGTATTTGTCCAGTAGCTCCTGTCCATCACTGACCCAGGCTGCTTCCGGAGCGACCCCTTCCTGGCACTTCCCGCCTGCCCCTCCCCCAGCTGAGAAAGCCTCCTTGAGTGAGTGGCAGGGGGTGGCCGGAGGTTGCTGTCCACCGGTGCCTCTGTGTGGGTGTTGAGGGCATGCGGGTGGGCACCCATGGCATCTGTTACACACAGTGGCATTCTCAGAGTCTCTATTTCCAATGGCCATTCATTCATTCCGAAAGATGTATTCAACCCCTACTGGGTTCCAGGTGCTGTGTTGGGGGCTGGGGACGGTGGTGGACAGGACAGACCCAGGCAGTGGTAGGCCTGTGGCAAGGGACACCAGGACAGCTGTGGCAGATCAGAGGAGGCCTCTCTCTCGGCATCGGGGAGGAGGCAGTGGAAGCTTTCTGGAGAGGTGACGTCTAAAGGGGAGTTAGATGAATAAGGAAGCATGGAGCAGCTAGACTAGAAGGAATTTTGAAAAAGAATTTAGACTTTTTCTTGAGGGCACTGGGGAGCCATGGGGAGCTATGGAGGAGGAGAAGGAAGGGGGTCAGACTTACACTTACAATCGATCTCTCTGTCTGCTGTGTGGATGCTGAGAGGCTGTTAAGGAGGCTGCTGCAGGAGCTGGTGTTTGGGCAAGGCAGCCAGGGATGGGGGGGTTGCTGGTGATAGGATTGTGAAATCAGTAAGACTTGGTGACTGTGGAATTACAGGTGAGGACAGGCAAAGGAGATACTGAGTTATTTCCAGCTTTGCAGAAAAATGCTGGGGCCACTGATGGATGGGATGGGGCACAGGAAGAGTGGCTGGTGTGGCGGATAAATTGATGCACTGGTGGACAACCCAGAGGAGGCATCCTGGAAGAACTGGCTGGAGCTCTGGGGCCAAGTCTGGGCAGAGATGGAGGTCAGGACATCAGGGTGGTGAAAGAGGAGGAAACAAGTTTCTGAATTTGGACCACCTGGGAAAAAGGCCAGAGCATTAAAAAAAAATACTACTACTATTAAATGAAGTTCTTTTTTTCCTCTCCCAGTAGCAAATGTTAGACACCCAGCACCCAGCTCTGCGCACTGGCCCAGCAGCCTCAGCGCCACCCAAGGGTGGTTGTCCCTGGAAACCCATCAAATCTCTCTATCTGCATGTTTCGGCCACGTGATCACAACTGACCTAATCAAGAGGCCAGAAGAATAGGATTCCGTGATTGGCTGAAGACACCTAAGCTCCATCCAGAGCAAGGGGCACGGCCAATTAACCCTCAGGATTGGAAAGTGGTAGAAAGGTGTAGATTGGTCAAAGTAACACTCCGTGCTGGAATAAACGGGCAAACCTCTGTGACCTGGCGCAGCAAAAGTTTATCTGTTGCTCATGTAAAGGTGCTCTGGATAGCAGGCGGCTTTTCTCCACCCAGTGACTCAGGGATCAGCCCCTTCTGTCTTCTGGTTCCTTCATCTTCCTCCAGAAAAAAGGCGCATGCGCCAGAACTGGAAGTGCGGTTACTTCTGCCCACACTCCATGCGCTAAATTCCATCACGTGTTCACCCCAACTGCAAGGGCTGCTGGGATCGTAGTCTTGCTGTGTGCCCTGAGGGAAGAAGGCATGGGTCTGGCTAAGGCTCTAAAGGTGTCTATGATGTGCAGAGCTCCCACCAGGGTGCAGCTGCACGCTGCTGAAGATGGGGAGAAGCATGCAGGTCCGAAAAGGCACACATGTCCAGCACAGTGACCACTACCAGGAAAAAAATAGAAAGACCCTCCTCCACCTCATATTGCTCAAGTGATGGAAAATGTCTTCAAATCGGATAGCAACCCTATGTGTCTTGGTCACGACTGTGTTGCCTTAACCTAGCATACAGTCCGTGCTGGATATATACTTACTGAATGGATGAATGGATGACTGGTTGGGAGGATGAATGGGTAGGTGGTGAATGGGTGGTGGGTGGATGGGTGAATGGGTGGGTGGGTCTATCTATGAATGAAGCTATCTCTTCTCCATCTCTGGAGATGCTGGTAGGGTGCTGACAGTATGGACCCCCAAATGGATCCTTGGCCATAATTCTAGAATTCTGGGGTTGTCTTCTGGTAAGATGTAAAACCACTTGAAATACCATTGAATCTCATAGTGAGAAAGTGCTTCCTCTCATGTCTTTTCATAAAAACAAAATGTTAAGTGGGTGCTAATTAGTCTTGAACATTTCTGTGACACTAGGAATCTCCCCTTTGGACAAGTCTCCCATCTCAGAGCCTCAGAGACAACCATCTCTACTCAGAAATTAATAATATGATTTTGTTTTCATCGAATTAGTTTCTACTTATGGTCAGTGATTCTGGCTTTTCATTTACAGTCATGATAAACAATTTCCTTTTAAGTCGATTTAGACTTGAAGGAAAACATTCAGAAACTAATAGAAAAGGTGAGGAAGTGGTGAAAGGTGGAGTGCCCTTTGGAAATCCGAGGCAGCCTGGCAGTTGCTGTGTGGCCCGGAGGAAGTCACATCACCTCTCTGATGCTTTCAGTAACTCCTGTCAGGAAATCGCTGTGGTGATTGATTACATGAGATAATACAGCCCTGGGACCCTGAGAAGAGGTCCCTCCCCTCAGAGGACAAGCAAGGAATGGAAATTTTCTCCTGAAGCAAGAGAGGCCGAGGATGGATTTGTTATGGATAGCAACAGTCTCATACTTTTCGAGGTCCTTGAGAGATTTGGGGGTGTCTCTTGTTGTGAGGGAGAGTCCTTTTTTAAGCTCAGGAAAGATTCTGGGTCTGTCCCCTGTGCTGTGTTTCTTCTCCCAGAAAGTGATGGTGGCACTGTCACTCTGCACAAAGTTTTCAAGCATTTGGCAGTGTGTCTGGGAGACTTGAGGGGGTTTACAGAGAGCTCCGGGATAGTATTTTGTTCCCCCCCCAAAGTAACCTGTGCGCTTCCAGCCTGCTGACACTGGGGCTGATCACCCCCGACCTTTCTCCAAAGTCCGGGCTGCGTCCTCCCCTCCCACCCCCACCCGCTCCCAGCCCGGACCACTGTGTTTTCCCTCGATGACATTTGAAATCTTTTAATAGTTGTCACATTAGCATACATTAGCATACATTATGCTAATCAGGCTATTTATTTTTGAAAAAACACTTTGACTTGTGGGGCCCTTTCTCACCGGGGAACTGGCACCTAGTTTTCCCTTTTCCTAGACTGTCTTGTTCCCTGGAGACGGGGGGCTGCACTCAGCCTCAGCCCCGGGGCAAACACCTGCCAGCGGGGACAGACTTGTCGCCGGCCTGGGCCTTGTTGGGTGTCTGCACGGCCACCGTTCTCCTGCCCATTTTGCAGACTAGACAACAGAGGCAGGATGAACACAGTGTGGGGCGGGCCCCCGATCCGCACTCAAGGCCATGGCTCCAGACACAACCCCTTCCTCCTCTGTTACATAGGTGGGCTCTGCAGGCAAGTCTCTTTTACAGGAAAAAAATTCAACTTGCACTTGGCTTCACCCCTTCTCACGGCAAAGCTCCGAGTTCTCACTATCTCTCTCCTGATGGCTCCAGGGGGTTCTCACACCCTCCAGCTCCTCCACCGCTGAGACCCCTGTTAAGGTCAGTGCTGGCCTGCCCCAGCCCCCTTGCCCCCTGGGCGGAGTCTGATCCCGCCATCCCCCTCCTCCTGGGAGCTCCTCAGGGATCTTGCTGCCGGCTGGCTTCACCTCCCTGGGGCCCCTCCGTGTCCCCCGCTTTCCCTCCTTGGCCCTGGGCTGGGTCCTTGGGCTGCTTCTCTCCTCCAGCAGCACCCGTCCCAGATGGCCTTGTCCACTCTTGTGTCCTGAACCCCGTCTACACCCTGAGGACAGCTCACAACCCTGTCTCCACCGCAGGCTGACCCTGAGCGCCAGACTCGGGGTGCCCTGACTCTCCATGTCTCCACGCAAGGAGATCAAGGGGGTCTCATGATCAGCACAGCTACACTCTGCCCGGCCATCCCCCCCAGTCCGCTCCTTCCCATCGCCCCCTGGGGCTGAGGGCAGCCCGGTCCTTGCAGCTGCTCAGCCAGAATCTTGGTGCTGCCCACATCCTCTGCAAACCTTGGCCTTCCACCTTTAAGAATTACACGACGGTCTCCCCTTTCCCCAATTCCACCCTGAATTCTCCCTGCTGACCTCCTTGCTCTCATCTCTCACCCCCACACACCTGCGCCCTCTCCACTCCAGCCTCTCTGCTCCTCTAACATGCCTGGCACAGTCCTGCCTCGGGGCCTTTGCACACTCCTTTCCCTCTGCCTGCGGCGATCTCATGTAAGTCTGTTTTCATTTTTTGTATCACCAGCACCCAAAACAGTGTCCAGCACCCAGAAAGAGGTCAATAAATATTTGGCACATACAAGTGAATATATACGCACAGAAAAATACTCTGGAAGGAGGTATCCCCCGACATTAGCTGTTGGTATCTCTCAGTTGACAGAAGATTTCAATGTCTTCTGAACACTTATTTGCATTTTCTAAGCTCCATCGCGAGGACTGTAACTCCACTGGGCGCTAAAATGAGAACACCTCAGGGCAGTTTGGGTCCCGTGCCCCACCAGCTGTGTCGCCCCGAGCAAGTGGCCTCCTTGGAACCTCAGTTTTCTTATCTGGAAATGGGGATGATCCTAACACCACCACTACCCTAAAAAATCTCTTGAGAGCTGACCTCCGAGCCTCAGAGAAAGAGTTAAATCCAACCTGGGGCAGTGGCATTTGCAATGCATGAAGTTTAAACATTTTCAATCAAGGAAAACAAATCCAGACCAAAGCACTTTCTGATTTATAGTAATTGTGCTAATATAATTGTCTGGCAGAGGGGGTAGTGGGGAGCTCCACTCGGGGTCCAAGCAGCCCTGGGTGGGCTGTGGCCAGTCAGGTTAAGAAAACGCATTACTTTAATAACCTGGGGAGGCGGCTGGAGGCATTAGCAGGAGGGGAGAATAAATATTATCCCAAGAAGCTGCAGAATGGGTGGTTTTATCACCGAGAATTGTCCCCGTGCTGTTTACTTTCAATTTAGATTTTCGGGAAACTGGCTCTTGGCACATTTTATGTATGAAGGAGAATGACTAGAATTGAAAAATGACCTGATTTTGCCATCCAGGAAGAAAGGAGTCACGGTATTTCGTTTTTCATAGTCCTGCTCCGTCCCATGGCGTCACTTTCCCTCCGGGTCGCGCTTACAATCTGGGCACAGAGACCCAGGTGTGGGCACATTCTGGGGGCACTGGAGTTTGCCCGGAGGGCTCCCAAGACCTCAGGAGCACAGAGCCAAATATCCAGGAATGTGTCTTCATGTAATTATAACTGACCTCCTATATCCTCTGGTCTGGGCTGTTTATTGATCGGGGAAACCAAGACTCAGAGTGGTAATGTCATGAGCTACTTGTCTACGTCCTCTTCCCAACTATACCTCCTGTCACTCAGAACCCTCACCAGCTCCCTATGGTCTCCAGGTTAGAATTATAGTTAGGGTATGCATCACACTCAGAAGAGAATTCAAAATGGATTATAGACCTACGTGTAATACGTAAAACCATAAACACTGAGAAGAAAACATAGGAGAAAATATTCAAGACCTGGTGTTAGGGAAAGAGTTTGTAGGCATGACCCCAAAGGATGAACCATAAATGAAAAAAATTGATGAGTGCAAGAAATCAATAACTTTGGCTCTCTGAAAGGTACTGTTTAAAAGGATGAAAAGATAAGCCACAGACTAGGAGAAAATACTTGCAAATATCCAGTAAAGGGTGTATATTTAAAATGCATAAAGGATTCTCGAAACTCAACATAAGAAAATAAACAATCCGGCTTAAAAATGTTCAAAGACAGGAACAGACATTTCACTGAAGAGGCTATGCAGATGGTAAATATGCACATGAAAAGGTGTTCGACATCATTAGCCATTAGGGAAATGCAAATTAAAACCACAGTTGGCAAATCACTACACCCCTGTCCAAGTAGTGAAATAGAAAAAAGTGATAATGCCAAATGCTGGTGAAGATGCAGAGAAACGGAACAATTTCCACACTGCTGGTAGGGATGTCAAATGGCATAGCTTCTCTGGAAGAGTCTCCTAGAGCTCCGTTGTTTTGTTTTATAGAACGGAACATGTGCTTGCCATATTGCCAAATTGCAGCCCTAGGCATTTATCCCAGAGTAATGAAAATTTATGTTCATACAAAAACCTGTGCGTGGATGTCCAGACTAGCTTCATTTGAAATAGCCAAAACCTGGAAACAACCCAGATGTTCACTAATAGGTAAATGGTTAAACCAAGTATATCCACACCAAGGAATACTACTCAGTAAGGAAAAGGAATAAGTAGCCATAAACGCAACTTGGATGGATTTCAAGGGAACCATGCTGAATGAAAAAAGCCAACATCAAAAGGTTATATACTATATAATTTCATTTATACAGAATTCTTGAAATGACAAAATTATAACATGGAGAACAGACAAGTGGTGTCCCAGTGAGGAAGGGGCCGGTGGTTGTGGCTGTGAAAGGGTAGAATGAGACATCCTTCTAATGGAATCTGCTTTATGTATTGACTATGTGGGTGGTCACAGGAATCTACATGTGTGATTACATTGCCTAGAAATACACACACACACACACACACACACACACACACACACACACAAATGAATACACATAAAACTCGAAATCTGAAAAAGCTTGGAGGATTGTATTCATGTTAGTTTCCTGTTTATGATATGGTAAGATGTAACCATTGAGGGAAATTGAGGAAAGCATATCTGAGAGCTCTCCGAATTCATATTTTCCATTTTTAAACAGCTTTCTTGAGATAATCTGTATACCATGCAATTTACCCATTTTAAGTGTGACAATTCAGTGGGTTTTAGCATAGTCACAGAGCTATGCAGCCTTCATCATAATACAATTTTAGAACATTTTTATCACCCCCCAAAAGAAATCTATTAGCAGGCAATCCTCATTCCCCACTCTGCCCAAGAGTATAGCAACCACTAAGCCATTTCCTATATCTCTGCAATTGCCTATTCTGGACATTTCATAGAAAAAGAAGCACACCCCCTGTGGCCTTTTAGGTCTGTCTCTTTTCCCCGAGCATCACATTTTCAAGGCTCATCCACACTGTGGCGTGTGTCAGTGCTCTGCTCCTTTTCATGACCAAATAATATTCCATTTTGTGATGCACCACATTTTACTTATCCCTTCATCCATTGATGGACGTTTATTTTTTCCCCCATTTTTTTTTAGCTATTGTGAATAATGCTATGAACATTCATATATAAGAATTTACATGGACGTCAGTTTTTATTTCTCTGGAATAGTTCTTAGGGGTGGACTTGCTGGATCATAAAGTACCTCCTTGCTTAACCTTTTGAGGAACTGCCAGATTGTTTTTTGCCAAGCTGGGACTTTAGGGAGCTGGTGGCCTAAGATTCCAGTTGTACGAGGGGGTCATTGTTTGATAATGTTTAATAACTCTATGGCTTGTCATATGAGGCTTTAACCCTCCAGAAAAGGGCTAAGACACATATGGTTCCATAACTGAATCATTTGCACTCCTGGAAAAACTGGACAGTAACTCAAAGAGTTATTAGGGAATAATTAATAAAGGAATTATTTAGAGGTAGGCAGAGTAGTGGGAAACCCTCAGGGCATAGTGTGGTACCTGGGATCTGCAACTCTGGAGAACTGTTACCATGTGTAGGACTGAGAGGGAGAAAGGTGACATAGTTGTTGGATTCCAGCGGATTTAAGACTTGGAAGGGGCTCAGCTGCTAGGCAGCAATGCAGCAGAACAGGAGTTGGGAGAATAAACACCCCAACGTCTCTCTTTTTCCACTTCCTGATCTACTAATGCTGCCTGCCATTGGTTGAACCCAACAGGATTTAGCCAATGGGAGACTGTGGATTCTGTCTAGGCAGATGAACCTTTCCCCGGGGTATGAGCACCGATGGGAAGGAAAGTAAGAGTGGATCTGGCAGAGGGAAGGAGAAATGTAAAATTTTCAGTGCCAACCCAGGGCTCCAGCCTTCAAAAGGTCTGGCGTCTGAGTCCCCCATAGAGTCTGGCTGGCTCACTGATAATGCTAAATGTGGGTTTCTGTGTCTCTTGCTTTGGGATGGTCTGGGGTTCGTTCCAAGATGCTGAGATGTGGGACATGAGCCAAATCAGAGCCGGCCCAGGTGGCTCTGGCTAGGACTGGACTGAAATGTTTTCTTCCAGGATGGGGCCCAAGATTATTCATCCTGATCTGCAAGATCCTCTCCAGCCCAGCTCCTAGCCTTTCTTCCCGGCATCTTCTCCCCTAATCTGGTTCTCCCAGCCCTGCCCACCTCTCCGCCTGCACATACTGACATTCAGCTGGTTCAGTCTCAACGCTCTCAGCACCAAGTTTTTGTCCACACGGAGCTCCCTGCCAAGCACACCCTCCCACTTCACTCCCTCCTCTCCAACTCCTACCACTGCAAGATCTGGGAGGTGCATGTGAGCCAGGGCTTTAAGGGTGGGAGGGAGCTCATCACAGGAAGAGCCTGGGGCAGAGCATGTCAGGAGAAAGCACTGCATGTGCAAAGGCCCTGGGGTGGGAATGTGCTTGTGGGTTGGAGGAACGGCAGGGAGGTCAGTGTGGCTGCAGCGGAGTGTGGGGCAGGGGAGGAGGGCAGAGCAGGAAGGTCACAGAAGGGCTGGATTTGGGGACCTCTTTCAGGCCACGGTGGGGAATCTGAGTTTGACCTCAGCCCAGTGAAGGCCCGCTGGGTTGGTGTCTTGGTCAGTTTGGGCTGCCATGACAAAACAGCTACCACAGAATGGCTCAAGCCACAGACATTTCTTTCTCACAGTTCTGGAGACTGGGAAGCCCAAGGTCAAGGTGCCAGTGGATTTGGTTCCTGGTGAGGACCCTCTGCCTTCTCCGTGGGCCATCCTCACGTGGACAAGAGAGCATGAGCTCTGGTCTCTCCTTCTTCTCATGAGGACCCTAAATCCTGCCACGGGAGCCCCACCCTCACGACCTCACCTAAGCCTGATCACCTGCAAACACCACCCCACCGCAGGGCGGGGCTTCAGCATGATAAATTTGGGTCGGGGGAGGACATAGCATTCAGGCCATAAGAGACAGTTTGAATGAATGAGTAAATGTTTGAATGGATGGATGGATGGATGAATGAATGACTAACAGCGCATGAGACTGATCCATAGCGTCAGTCTTAATCCACCTGGTCAACCTCGATATCCCTCCAGACTGCCTCCTTCCCTCAACTGGACCCCCACTTGTGTCCCTCCAGGGGAACATGTCGCCTCAGGATTTGGAGGCGTTGCAGGGGCAGGGCCCATCCCGGCACTGCCTTAATGACACCCAAACAACTCCATAAAACCAAACAGCTCATCGCAATTATTATAAAATATTAAAATGACTCACAAAATAAATTATTCACACACCTCCTTGTTCTGTGGTTCCAGGTGTTTGGGGACTAATGAGATTTTTTTAGGCGGCAAGCAGGGAGTGGCCCTTGGGAATCTGAGGGGCTGAAAGATGGTTTACTGATCATGTCACTGTATGGACGGAGACACTGAGGCCCCGCGAGCGGCGAGCAGAGGTGGAGGTGGAACCAGTCGCTTACAATGGCTGTTTCCCAGCAGGGCGAGAGTTGAGAGTCTTCACGTTTTCCCCACCTCGGGCAGCTGGAGGAGGCCGGGTTCCTTGCCGGCAGGGGGAAGGGCCTGCAGCTTTCAGCGTGGGGGCTGCGGGGAGAGGTAGACACAGAGAGACACACAGAGAGACACGGGAGACAGAGACAGGGACGGAGACGGAAGCCCATAAAGACAGAGACAGAGACAGACAGCAACAAAGAGATTCAGAGAGATACAGAGGCAGAGAGAGACACAAAGAGACAGACACTGAAAGATTCCATTGGGTCTGTAACCATTACCAACTCATGACCCCCGAATTCTCCCTCAGGTAGCCGGCACGGAGGCTTGGGCCAGGTGGGGCAGGTAGCATATTCTGGCTTGGTCCCAGCTGTGCCTCCAGCTCCCAGACAGGGCCTGGCTCACAGCACGTGGTCCATAAATTTTGTGGAATTAACAAATCATATGACCAGTCAGAAGAGTTTGGAATGACGGCGGGACCTCTAGCATTGTGAAAGTTCGGGGTCTGCTGCTGAATCCCAGGTGTAGAACCAGAATTGTTGCCACATCTTAGAATCAGAAAGAAAGGAGCCTCGGAATCTTCTCACTCCATTTCTTCCATGGCCTCTGGCTTGCCTTGGTTACCTCCCATGATGGGGACCTCATTACTATATAACAGCAGACCATTCAGGTTGTAGATAGTTCCGTGGGTACGAAAACCCTTCCTTAAGAACCAAGCCCACATTTTTCACATCGCGGCTCCCTTTGGTCTCAGAGCCCTGCCCCACTTCTGTCTCATGCTGGCCCCAACCGGTCAGCAACCTCTGTCCTGGGGGCCGGCATGGTGGGGAGGAAGGGATCTGAGGGCAAGGATCTGTTTTCTGAGGCTTAGTTCCCCATTCTTCAGCCTTCCCTGGACATCCCTGACAAAGGCAATAGCTGAGGTGTGAGCTGATCACCAAAAGGTTACCTGATAGAGGGCATGCTGCAAGATGACTAGACTATTAGGTCGAAACTAAAGGGCTTTGGCCAACAATCCCTCCCTCTCTCTCTCCCTCCTTTTCAAGCATTTATTGAGCACCCACGGTAGACCAGGCCTAGTGTTGGGGTTGGGCGTCACAAAAAATGGGTCAGGTGCAACGTCTCCTTTGGGACACTCAGTCTGACGCATCTGAGATCTAAGCTGTCCTGGGCGCCCCAAAGCCAGTAGAATCTAAGAATCCCAGTCGCGGAGCTCTCCTGGAGGACTGGCCGGCCGGGGGCAGAAGCTCCCCCCCACAGCTCCTGCCTGCTGGTGGGTAAAGAAACCTCTGAGTCTGTCTCTGCGGTTGGCACTTCTGGGCGGCTCGTCTTTCCTGCGTGGGTGGCAAGCGACTTCATCTGGCCCCAATGGCTGTCACTCAGCCCTAGTCAGACAGGAGACAACACGGTTGCCATGGAAACGAATATGCTTCCCCCTGGGGGGCGGCGGGTGAGCCGAGGGAGCCAGAAACTGTGTGTGGATGTGTGAATTCAGCACAAAGTGACCCAGGCCTGGTGACTCCAGTGGGGGTGGGGGAAGGGGGGCTAACTGCCTCCCTCCTGTCTGGCCCTACTGTCTGCCCAGGGTCTGGGGCCTCGAGGGGCCAGGGTTTCAGCATCAGAGTTCGGAGTGGCTGGTCCTGCAGTGCCTCGAGCTGGACTCTCACTCCAGGCAAACTAGACTCTCTGTGCCTCAGTTTCTCTGTCCAGGAAGTTGGCATGAATCGATGCACTCACGTATGCAGTCCACAAAGGGACATTTACTAGATGCCTGTCATGTGCCGGGCGCTGTCCTGTCTCCCTCCGGGCTCCTAGACCGAGGCGGAGAGTCAGACAACAAAGAAATAAGTGAATTAAAGATAAACCAGAAAGCGTTTGGGCAGGGAAGATAAAATGGAGGGATGGCATTGGGAGGGAAGTGGGGAGCAGGAAGACAGGAGTCAGGGAGGAGCTCTGAGAGGAGGTGAAGGAGGTGACATTCGACCTGAGACTTCAGGGATGAAGAGAATCCTGTCATGGGGATGTCTGGTAGGTGAGCATTCCAGGTTCTGAGAACTGTATGTGCAAAGGTCCTGGGGCAGCACTTTTCCTAACATGTTGAAAGAATGATGAGGAGGCAGGTGTGGCTGGAGCAGAGTGAGCCATGGAGAGAGATGGGGAGGGCATGGAGGGGGTAACAGAAGGTGATGCAAGGTCTTGTGGGCAGTGGGGAGAGCTTGGGCTTTGACCCTGAGAGAGGTGGTGGCCCCAGAGGGCTGTGCGCAGAGGACAGAGGACCTACTCAGGTGCTTGTGAGCACGCCCTTGTGGCCGCTGCGGGGAGGACAGACTGTGGGGAGAGGGCGGAAGCCGGAGGACCAGGGTCGAGGTAACTGTTTTGGTCTCAGCAATCAGTGATAGGGCCCCACCAGGCAGAAGCTGCCTCTGCTGACCTTGCTGTGTCTTCTGTCACGATTGTCCTAAAGCATTGAAACACACTGAGTTTTATTATAAAGAATATCCTTTTTATTTCTGCTTTATATTATAAGGAGTAAGTTATGTCTTTTTAAATTACATGTGTAGGTTGGTTATGTTGTCTATGAATTTTACTCTAGGATGGGCTGAGACTCGCAGCCCTGGAGGGCCCCTGGTGTGGAGCCGTGTAACAAGGCCTGGCACATAGTAAGTGCTTGGTAATTGGGGTCTGTGGTTCATGGGGTCACGGGACAGAGATGGGAGGGAGGTTTAGTCCTCCTTTCGCTCCCAGGCATTCCAGACATGTTGCAGCCCCATGCATGGCTCAAGGACCCCATCACGGGCTCCTCACAGCTCTCTTTTTATGGATGGAGAAACGTTTCCAGAGAGGGCAAGCCATTCTCCCAACATCACACAGCCTGTCGTGATGAGCCCAAGACTTAAACCCTAGCTGTTTCAGATGCCGTCGGGTGACAAATGGAACCCCTGCTCCCCCACTCCAGGCCTGCTGACACCTTACATACTTCTGACTTTGGGATAACCCTGAGCTGGTTCATGGGAACATCACATTCCTTGTCCACAGCCATTGGTTCAGGGGTGGCGTGTGACCTGAGCCAAGCCTATCAGAATCAGCCATGGACTCTGCTGGGACCAATAGGCAGGAGGGTTTCCCTTTTCTGCTTGGATGGCTGACTGGGAAATTGGCCTGGAGCTTGGAGTCTCTTTTGATTCCATGAAAGGGATGCCTAGCTGTGCAGAAAGGCCACCCAGGGGAGGGACAAGCTGAGAAACAGAAAGAAATCGACTTCTAATAATGTTATCTCAGCTCCTAGATCCAGCTATGCCTGAAGGTGGTGCCCTTGGATCTCGCAGTTGCTGGAACCTGTTTGTACGCATTTTTTTCCCTCAGACCTGTTTAAGTGTCTTTGCTTGCAACCAAAACAGAGCCCTGACCAAGGTTTCAAGATCTCAAGGTCCATGTCCTGTTATGTGCCACACTTTCTCCATGGGCTGGACATGCATTATAAAGGGGTGCAAGGAAACTATGGGGAAAGATCAATTTATTGTCTTGATTGCGGTGATGGTTTCATGGAAATAAACATATGTTAAGGCCTATCAAATTGGACAGTTTTGCATATTTATATGTCATTTATGCCTCAATAAAGGCATATGTTTAAAAAATAGCGTCATTTCAGCTCCTGGATCCAGCCATACCTAAAAGTAGACCCCTTGGGGATCTCCAGAGACACAAGCCAGTAAATGTCTTTCTGGGAAAAGAATAATAACTATTTTTAATTTTGATTTTATTGTTAGTTTTGTTAACCTTTCTCTGTCTCTTGCATGTCACAGTCTACATGCAAGAGGAGACCCCGAGAAGGCAACAGTATGAAGAGACCGCCTCCAAAAATATGTCCAAGAAATGGCTGTTCAACAGGCATTTCTTCTGCAGTACTTGTCAGAGCCTTTAATATACGAATGGGACAACTCTGAGGTTTGCTCTCTGTGGTATCCCAAAGGGCCACAGCATGACTGAGCCCTAGATGCATACAACAGTCACCTGCTCATCAATTCCCTGTACTGGCTCCTTACCTCGCCAGGCTCCATCTCCGCTCCCTTCTGCTGCTTCTAGAATCACCTCTCAGACACCACTCCCTCCCCCCCGGAAAGCTCCACACAGTACTTCTTCAGAACCCAAAGCCCCAGGCCCCCTCCCACTTGGATCTCATTGTTCAATTGCTTTGTTTCCTTCCCCCCTGGAAAACATCAGACCGACCAGGAGGCCCCGTTCCTCCTGGCCTGGGGAGGAAACCTCTCCCAGCTACGCCGTCCCCTCCTTGGCGCCTCCTCGGAGCCTTTGCTTAGGCTGTGCCCCCTGTCTAGAACACCCTTCCCCTGCACCTAACCAAATCCTCATTCTGTAGGTCAGGATTCCCCTCCATGTTGGGGCCCAGAGTGATTCTGGGTTATGAAATGAAGAGTATTAATTTGCAAGATGGGAAAGGAGTCCATTTCCAATCCTCTTATTCCCTCTGATGATGTAAATGTGAGAGTCTCCACCGGGGACAATGGAATTTTTAACACTTTTCTATGTCTCCCTCGCCCTCTTGTAAGCCAAGCGGGAGCATGCTGCAGGCTCCCAGCCCTGGACGGCAGGAATGCCTCACTCGATGGAATAACCAGGTTGTGTTTCCATCCTGTGCGTTTTGTCGCCCACCTTCTATTTGCGGCAGGTGCGACAGGCTCTCCATTTCAAGCACAGACACAGACACTGTTTTAAATACGCTTACTGAAGGAGACATGAGCCACTTGGAAGGTAAATATTAAATAAACGGTGGAGCAGGTGCGGCGCCAGGATGACTCTTTGGAAATGCTGGCCCCTTTCAGGAAGCCCTCCCAGATTGCCTTGGCCAAGCTTGTGGGCTCTCTGCTTTGCCTCCTAAGGCCCCACCTTTTTCCATGAGGCCCCCCCGCCCCGACGTTGACACACACGCGGTGCAATTTTCGTCTCGGAAGGGTAAGCTGGGACAGAGCATCGGCGTCTCTGGACCTCAGTGTCCCCCTCTGCGCCAGGATCTGGCGAGGGGTGGGGGCGGGCGCCTGGGCGCCAGCTGGGCTCGCCTCCCGCCTCTGTGGGCGTTGCCATGGTTACCGAGCAAGCATCTTCCCCCCTACACACCCGCCAGCCCCTCACCCTCAGACCAGGGCCTTCCAGGGCCCGCGGCTCCCGGGTGTCATGGAAACGGTTTCCAGGCACCCGCACAGGGCTCCCTCATTGGCTGGCTGAGCCTGCCGGCAAAGGTCACCCCCAGGGTCACCTCTAGGAGCCGGAGCTGGGTTTCTTCAAGGTCCCCAGGCACATAAAGTGGCATGTCAGGTGTGGAACCTAGATTTTTCTCCCCTTCGCTCCTGCGGCTGCTGAGAGCCTGAGGCCACCCGGCCGGGGCTGGAGCCTTTAGCCACGCCCCCTCTGAGCTCCCGAAAGTCCCCCAAACCTCTGCTCTAAGGGAGCGCATCGGGCTGCCTCCGCAAATGTGGCACCGAGAGGAGCCGCCAGGCAGCCCCTCCCTCTGCTTCTAGCACCTTCCCTCAGCAGTGGGGGCTGCCATGGAGGAGGGACTAGGGACCAGGACCCTGTACTCAGCATGCCTGGGACTGGACCCTGGTGAATTAGAAAAAAAAAAGACAGCAGTAGCTACTGCTTTGGGGTGATTCCCAAGTGTGGGGCTCTGTTTTAGGTATAAATGCAGAGAATGCAGTTTAATCCTTACAAGGTTAAGAGGTAGGTACCATATCCCCGTTTTAGAGATGGAGAAACTGAGGCCCAGAGAGGTCAAATGCTTTGTCCAAGGTCACATAGAATACATAAAAATGGCAACCTGGCACTGGAACTCGGTCACAGGGCTCCAGGACCAATGTTCTGCAACAGGCTCCGGTGCTCTGATAATGCAATTGAATGTTCCAAAGCGTCCCTGCCATTGGAGGTGGGGACAAGCGTCCGGGACAGAGAGGGAGATGCCAGGAAGGGCCAGGACCTTGGGTAGCCAGAGGGAGAGACGGGCATGCTGAAGCGAGGTTTGGGGCTGGGGGCTTCAGACACTCCTGACATCTCCGGCAGGGACCCGTGGAGCCATCCCAGTGAAGCTGACAAACTTAAGATGTCAACCCACTGGGCAAACCCAGATTCAAGATGGTTCGCTCAGACCTCCAGCCGCTCCCTCCCTTCCAAGCACAGGCTGCGGCCAACCCCAAGATCCATGGAAATTTTGGAAGGAAACCCAGGCCAAGAAGGAAAAGAGAGTTCAGGTCAGCACATATTTGGTGATGGCTGCTGTGCGTCCAGCCCTGTGTTGACAGGTCCCCAGGAGGTACCTGGAGGGTGGCGAGACAGAGCTGGACACAGACACACAGGGTTCCCTGGGATCCTGGAGAGGGAACCTGGGAGGCTCTGCAGAGAGGGGAGATTGGAGGAGGGGTCACTGAAACCGGGGCTAACAGGATGAGGGATTTGCCAGGCAAAGGAGGAGGGTTCTGGGAAGAGGCAGCAGCCAGGACAAAGGCCCTGGGGCAGGACAGTGAGTTTCAAGGGTGCCCCTGTGGCTAGAGTGGCTTGAATGAGAGAGACCCGGGACAAGGCTGACTATGCAAGGGAAGTCAGGAAGGCTTCTAGGAGAAGGTGATGTTTGAGCAGAGACATGGAGGATGAGGAGGTGGTGATGGGGAGATCTCTGGAGAGCAATACTCCAGACAGAGGGAACAGCAGAGGCAAAGGCCCTGGGGCAGCACTGTGCCTGGCGCGTTGGAGGAAGAGTAGGGAGGCTGCTGTGTCTGGAGCAGAGTGAACGACCAGAAGGTCAGGGAGGTGGCTGGGACCAAACCAGAGAGGTACTACTGCACTAGTCCAAGCCAACAATGGCCTCCGCGGGCAGCGGCAGCCCATGCGGGGGTGGAGCAAAGTCCTTGCATTCAGGGTGCAGTTTGGACATAAAGGCCCAGGTCTTGCTGAGGGAAGGAAGTGGGGAGGCAGGGAGATGGAGGTTTAGGGATAACAACCACCATGTGGGGCTCTTTCCTCCCTGGCCAAGAAAGATTGTCAGGCAAGATTGTCAGACAGACGGCGGAAGCAGGAGGCTACTCAAGGCCACCCGACCTCCTGGAGATGTCGCCGTGCTTCACGGAGTCCCGGCTCCCACCAGCTGCTGGCAACACGCGGCCCAGATGTTCCTTCACGGAGACATCTGTGCGGGCCTTCCCCGGCAGGGAGCAGTTTTGCGGGTAGATGCAATGTCGGGGATGCCCTGATGGGAGGTGGCGGGGCGGAGCTGGGGCTACAAGGGGGACCCCTGTTCCCGGCCAGGAGGCCCCCGCCAGCTCTAGTGGGGAGGGTGCAGAACCCAGAGTGGTGGAGATGCATGGCGCCAGACATGGGGGTCTGTGCTGCTTGTCAGAGAGGATCCCTTTGGAAGGGGAGAGAGCGAGGGGCCCTAAACCGCACGCTCCGGGGGATCACCGTTTCTAACTGCAGATTCCCTCTGAGCCTTTGCCCCAGCCAGGAATGACCTGCTCACTTCTCCGTGTATCCCTCCCCCCAGCAAGTAGGTACTGAGTACCCTTGTGTACCAAGCATGATTCCAGACACCAGGAAGATAATAGTGACCCAAATCCTACCTCCCTGGAGGTAGTCAGGGAGGGCCTCTCAGAGGAGGCAGCACTTGCCCTGGGCGCTGAAACAGGAAGATGAGCCAGCAAAGGGGAGTGAGGGAGCAGGTGAGGGCAGGGAGGTGAGCTGCGGCCACTGTGGCAGTGGTGGTGGGCACGGAGGGCCCTACCAGGGTGTGGGCTTAGCCACGGGTGGGGAGGGCTCTCTGCACCAACAGAGTAGGGAGGACAGGGGCGGGCAGGGCCTTTTCCAACAGACTTCAGAGAGGGGGAGAGAGTTGCCTGCAGACACACAGCAATGCTCAGTCCCAACCTGGCCTTTCCCCACAGTCCTGAGATTTGGACGGCCCAGAACCCGATAGAAACTTTTATCCAGGAAAAAAAATTTTTTTTAATTAAAAAAAAAAAAGACCTGTGCCGTCTGCTCCATGAGACGTCCCAGCTGTTTCAGGAGGCAGCAGAGGAAGAAGAGGGAGAAAAAAGAAAGAAAAGAGAAAGGTGCAATATTTCTATTGTCCTTATCCAAATAAATGGAGATGTATTTGTGAAAGTGTCAAGGAAAATCTCCAGGAGGAAACCATAAAATCACACAGCTGCTCTGAGGGCCTGTGACAGACAGCTCTGATTAATGTAGCTGTATTTTTATGGTCTGTTAACAACTGATATGGGTTTTAAATATATTATCTTCCATTGCATTGTCTGTCATTTAAAAAACTGCTCATGTCTCCTGCGCTTGCTTTTAAAAGGTTCTGATAGAACATTCCGCCGCTGAGCTCCCAAATCTTTTATTTTCTTTTTTTTTTCCTGTAGATATATCATCACAGGTCTTCTCCCCTCCCCACCCGAGCTAGGTTTTTCCTAGTACTTTCATGGGCAATTTACCACAGAACCTATTGGAACCCCTTGAGTTTCTTAATTCAGGGCACCGCTGCGGGAGGCTGGATTCCTGTCTAGTTGGAGATTTCTGAGATGTGTGGATGGCGCTGCTCCAGAAGGGAGAGAGAGCGTGAAGTGTGTCTTGGGCCACCGTTTCCACCTCTGTCAAAAGCCGCCTCACTTTGGAGAGTTTGGTGTTTTTACAGAGCCTTGTGGCAGCCAGTTAATACTGTGATAAGACCGCATAACAAATCACCTGTCGCATCTCCGGGACTTCTAACAGCAAACGTGGTGTCTGACCCAACAATCCACCTTAATCTTATCTCTGGGAAATGAAAACCACCTACTTCCTGGTCTCATTCTCTATCCCTCCAATTTACTCTACCTACAGCAACTAGAGTGTTTATTTCTTAAAAAAAAAATTAACCTGATTAAATCTCTCTCTTGCTCAAACCGTCTTGTGGATCCCCAGAGGGTAAAATCTAAGGCCCCATCACTTGATTTTCAATGTCCTTATATAAGATTCTCATTCAATTTTTCTCTAGCTCCCTAAAATTTCCCTGGCCATAATCCACACTCCACCTAGACTGTTTCAAAAATTCTTACCTCCCACCTTAACACTCAACTCTTTCCAACACCCAAGCCTTTAACATGCTGTTCCCTCTGCTTGGAATGCCCTTCCATCTCACAAACTCCTATGCATCCTGTCTGACCCAAATGCCATAGCCCCTTCTCCAGCAGAGGGCGCCTGTGTCCTGGGTGACACTCTACCACCAGGATTTGTGGCTCCCACAAGCACAGGGCAAATCCTGCATTTTCCTGTCTTCCCCCATCGGGCAGTGATCTCCCTCTAGGCACAGCCTGCATTTTCCTCCTCCAGGCACTGCCAATCCCCACCCCAGGAATAAGCATGGCTCTAAACTGTACAGAGGGGAGAGGACAGACTAGTACAAGGCATTAATCACAGAGTCCAGACAATTAGAAACAAGGTTGGTAGACTATAGATGAGCAGGTAACCACAGAAGCATATATAACGAGGTACTAATTGTGCAGAGAAGACAATTAGGAGGGGAGGTTTTGAGTCAACGGTTCCACCGTCTGGACAATTAGACATCGGGCCGTATATAAAGGATGAGCTAATCGCTTGGTTCGGACGATTAACGGGGCACCCGGGAAATAATAGAGCAAAATGCCACCATGCAGCGAGGCACAGAGCCAGGGGGCACAGCCTTGGGGGTCGTGGCTGCCCAGACTTCAATCTTCTCATTGGTCCTTGAACAAGAGACCTTGCCTTGCGGCGCTCCATTCTTCTCACCTGGAAAATGGGGATGTCTGAGGCGCATGCCCCGGCGGGGGGATCCCGAGCCATACGGACAATGCCTGGCACACACAAGTAATATTTTACAAATGCCAACAGGGCAACTAGGAGGTGCTCATAGCCAAGTCCAGGATGGTGCAAGATGCTAATTTCCCGGCCCAGCTGATGCCAAGGATGAGACAATGTATATGAAGAGAAAAGCAAATGACAGACACAGAAGCGGGGAGAATGCAACAAGTTTCTCGCTGTGAACAATCAGATGAGGCCAGTGGGATACCCGCACCCTGTCCCAGCCCTTGTAACCCAGCCCATGTGGATTTGCCTTTAATTATGTTCCCTGGGGACATGGAGCTGGGAACTGGAGTGCACAGACCAAACATACGTACTGTGCGACACCTCATGACAGACCCTCCCCGAACAATAATAGGATGTCGTCTATTTTCATGACTGCTCTGCACATAACTGTATGAGATGATCATGAAGCCCATTTGAAGACCCACCCCACCCACCCACATGGTATGTGTCTTTCACATGGTTTTCTCATGACAGTAAGATAACCAACCATCTCCGTTTGCCCGGCGCTGAGAAGACTTTTGGTGCTAAAACCATGAAACATGAAACAGTGCCTTTAAAAAAAATCTAAAAGATGAACTGAGTCGCCCACATGCCCAGGACAGCTTAAAGGCACCATGAGATATCATGCAAGCAGCTCGTGCAAGGGTGTCTTTTTTTTTTTTTTTGCTGAGCACGTGTTTCAAAAAATCAGTAAAAATAATATCAGTAAACGAATTCCTAATCTTTGACCTCAGAAGAGGAGGTAGAACACAGCTGAGCCAGCAGGGTGGTGGCAAAGAGGCCCGAATCCTGGCCCTACACCTGGCTTGCTGTGTGACCTGGGGAACATGCTGGGCGTCTCTGGGCCTCAAAGGGCACCTCTGGCTAGGAGGACAGTTTCGTGGGGGTGGCTGGTTCTAGGATGTCTCCAGCAGGTGGTGTTGGGGAGGCGAGGATATGCCACTGCTCTGAGGATGAGCAGCTCAAGGGGGTGGTAGGTGAGGCTGGAATGTTCTCCACCCTCCTTTGTATGCACCTGGACCAATGCAGTTGCCCCTGACAGGTCCCCTTACCCACGCTCCTGTGGCTTGTCCTCCCCGCATCATCCACCAGAGGGCGCCTGCAAGCCCCTGAGTCAGGTCCCCCTCCTCTGCCCACAGCCCTCCGGGGCTCCCACCTCCCTCCGCGTCAAAGCCCAAGTCCTCCCTGTGGCCCATGAGGTCCCGCACAACCTGCCCCAACCTCTCCCTGCCCTCTCCACCTCCATCTCTACCACGGCTTACTCTGCTCCAGCCACACCAGCCTCCTTGGTGTTCCTCCAGTATGCCTGGCATGGTACCCTCTGCTTGGGACACCCTTCCTCCACAAGTCCCCACGGCTGTCTCCTCATCGTTCAGGTCACAGTTCCAATGTCACCTCCTCAGACAGACCTTCCCGGACGGCTGACCTTTCACCTTTCTGTATCCCCCTGCTTTGGGGGGATGCCTATCTCCTATTACGGCCTGAAATCACCATTTTATTTGTCTTTTTCCTTGCATGCATATTCTCTGTCTCTTCCCAGCTTCCAGCAGCCCCCTACCTGGCGGGCACATACCACCGACTGCACAGGGCACCTCCTGGAACGCACCTGGTCGCACACACGGGCAGGCGCCCCTCTGGGCCTAGGGCCGGGATGGGGTTGCCGCACTGAGGTCTTACTTGGTGCTCCGCGGGTCCTGTTCTCTTCGTCCTCGTCAATACTTGATTTCACCCAATTTTTTCCAATTTTTCCCCAACCTGATCAGTGCAAAGCAAGATGTTGTTCTGGTTCGATTTTCCATGTCCTCCGCTGCAGTGGCCTTTCTCCCCACTCCTTCTCTCGGGAGAAAGGACACGCTCCGGAAACGTGGCCACTGCCGCCCACAGACGCACAGCTCGTGTGCGGAACGCCGCCCGCCCGGGGGCCAGCGCAGCCCAGGGATGACGGGGTGGAGGCTGGAGAGAGGCCTGGAGTGCGTGTGTGTCCGTGCGGAGGGCCCTGACCTGCCGGCGGGGCCGCCCCACCACCGCAGCAGCCCCAGTATGTTACAGCTAAGCCAGGAGACGTGTCCCCTGGAGCAGCCGCCCCCGGATCAGCTGCTGGGAGGCTGGAGTCCAGCAGCTGCTCAGCGGCCCCTCAAGGCTCTCTGACCAGAGCATTTTGGAGGAATAACCAAGAGAAGGGACAACAGGCGTGAATCCGGATTTTTGCCCCTGGTGGCTACAGGACCTGGGTCAGGTCCCCTCCCTGAACCACTGTGTCCGTGTCTGTGAATGGGTCATGAACAGCCTCTGTCTCCCAGAAGTCACTCATTCATACCCTGCACAAGTATTTATTAAGTCCTCCTGTGTGCCAAGTCCCCTTTTAAGCCTTGCCATGTACATCAGCTAGACAGACAAAATCACCACCAGGTTGGAAAAAAATCTCAGGCGACACAGGCAATAATCAATGCAGAGAATAATGAAAGGTTTTGAAAGGGCAATGAAGAGAAATAAAGCAGGATGAGAGGGTAAAGTAGTGATGTGGACATGATTCTTCAGGCAGAGTGGTCAGGGAGGACTTCTCTGAGGAGGTGACATTTGAATAAAGAGTTGAAGAGGGTGGGAGAGAGACCCACATGGGTCTCTGCGGGGGGGCGGGGGGGGGAATCACTCCGGGGAGAGAGCACGGCATGCACAAAGGCCCTGGGGCAGCACTGTGCCTGACCTGTTGGAGGGACAATGAGGAGGCCCGTGTGGTTGAGGCAGAGTGAGCGAGGGAGAGACAGGGAGGGAGGGAGGGGCACAGGGCGGGGACCGGGGCAAACTGTGGGTTAGGCACATAGCCTTGGGAGCCAGACCCTCTGGAGTGCAAATCGTGCCCGTGTTCCTCAGTAGCTGAGGTATCAGGGAGGCCTTGTCATCCCCATGCCTCTGTCTCCTCGTGGAGCGGGATGGTGCTGTATCGTTCACAGGACAGAGGAGGGTCTGAGCAGAGAGGGAAGAGGCTTCCTCGGTGATTTCTTTCCAGAAACTCTTTATGTGCTGTCAGGGGCAGAGATGGAGTCCAGGAGGCCAGAGGAGGCTGGGGTGGTCTCCAGACAAGAGGTGACAGTGTGTTGTGAAGGTCTGTAATGCCCTACATAGTAGGGCTTGTCAAATCCTCACCATAAACCCATGTGGTCTTATAGATCTTACTTCTGTTCCATAGGTGAGAAAACCAGATAGTCTCTCACCAGCGCCTCCCTTAGTAAGGATAGAGTTGGGCTGGTGCCCCCACCTCACCCCCATTGTTACTTTGGTTTCCTTTATCCCTCCCTCTTCTTTCTTTAAGAAGATTTTTGTGATGGAATTTATCCCCACTCTGACCACAGAGGTAATGCTGCTGGCTGCAGAAAATTTAGAAAATCCCAACACACTGAAAAGAAAGAAAACAGCTGTCATCTTGTCCCAGAGTGTCAACATCTAAGTCCATTTCCTTTTAGTCTTTTTTTCTGTTGCTGTATACATTGTAATTCATTGAATGGCAACACAGCATTTTTTAAATTAATCCCCTATTGTTAAGCATTTAGGTTGTGTCTGATGTGTCACTATTATACAGCCAGAAATAACACCTCAATAGCTACCTGTATGGTCACATCTACAATGACCTTCTTGGGAAAATGTCCTGGAATGACTAATCAGCGGGGCAGCCATGATTATAAGGTCTTTCTTTCTCCTTTCCTCCCTTCCCTTCTTCACTAATTTAAAACAACTTTATTAGAAATTTTCATATAACCCTCTTGATATCAATGTTCACACGCAAACACACAGAAAATGAAAGAATAGAGACCTATATCCTTTGAGTGAACAATTATGGGATTAAGCCCTTCCTGCACATGGCCCACTGAATGAGCCTACCCTGTTTTCTTTTTGTCCTTAGAAAAATCTTGTTTGCTTATTGATTCTCGGTTGGGAGAACACTTATCCAGGACATTCTATGAAAGCTCACAGTCTGAGATTTTTATCTGTACTATCAATTTCACCATCATCATTAGGTTCCAGGATGAGTCTGTCTTCGTGCTTAGTATTCGTATCTTTATTGCGGTGAACTTCACCTAACGATCAAAGAGTTTTTGATGTATATTTCTGATGCAGATTACCCAGGTCTCAGCCATCCGACCCTGCAGGTAACCGCTGTCCCTATGTTAATGTATTTCCTTCCAGTCTATTTTCTAGGCAGGCTGGTGTACGTTCTCTCTCCACTTGCTTTGCTTTTTCCCGGGTTACAAATGAACCCAATTCATTGCAAAAGTGAGGGCAGTTTTGTCTGCCTGCGTTACTGGGGTGTCCCTTGTGCTTAGAGCAGCCCGCCACACAGTAGGCGCTTGGCAAGTACATATCGTGTTCATTCATGAGCCATACATCAAGACTTGTTTACATGTTTCAACCCAGTGTGTTGACATTTTGGGCCCTTTTGGCAAGCGTGTGTGTGTTTGGGCATGAAACGACCCGTACAGACCCAAGCAGGTGTCTCTCCAATCCAAATGGAGATTCACAGTGGAAAAAGTGCCACCTCCTGTTATATTCAGCTTAGTAGAAAGTCAGGGCATCACCAGGGTCCTCTGCAGCCAACCAATCTACCGTCCATTACGGTGGGGGAAACTGAGGCCGAGAAAGGGGAAATGTCTTGAAGCAAAGAAACACAGTGAAATAATAACAAGAGAGTCCCTTCTGCAGGCAGATCTTCTTTCCCTGAGCTATACCCCCAACTGAGAGTCCTTTCTGGTTTTGAAGATAGTGAATCGGGGTCGGGGGGTGGGAGGGTGACATTTGTGACTTTGCCCTGTGCAGTCACATGCCCTCCCACCCTTTTGATAAATGACAACATTCCCCAGCTCCTGCCCACTTTACAGCTGGACACCCAGGTCCTGCAGCCCCACAGAGAATACTATTATTGTTTATGGAGCATTTATTGAGCACGTACGATGTGCTAGGCACCATGCCGCACATGGATTCTCTCTTTTAACGGTCCCAACATTGAGGTAAGGGCTGTCATTCCCACAGCCATTGCACACAGAGGGCAAGGGATTCATTCAAAGGCTGAGAAGAGAGGCAGGAGACGCAGCTCACACAGAGGCTTGGAGGTGAGCCCCAAATACGGTGCACAAATATGGCCAGAGCCGCATTGGCTGAGCGTCAACTCCGTGCCGGGCCTGTGGCTGAATGCTCCCATCCATGGAATCCAGGGAGCCGGTTTGACAGATGAGGAAACTGAGCTTAGCTTTGGGAAGTGACTTGCTGGAGCCGAGAGACAGGTCTGGCGAGGACAGCCGAGGAGGACCTCCAGGCGAGAGTCCCTTGTCCTTGGCAGGGAGGCGGCTTTTTTGACTCAGTGTCAGCTCCACCAAGAGGTGACGGGAGGTGATGATGAATCTTGCCATGTAGAAAATTAATAGGGAGGACATTTATTTCCATAGTGCGTGGAGGTCCCGCTCTCCCCCTCCTCCCCCAGGCCGCCCACAGGACGGGAGAGACAGAACGGGGAGCCCATTCACTGAAGTATGGATGTTCTCATCAGTAGGGCGGAGAGAGACTGGAGTCCCCTACTATAGTGTAGAGAGGGGAAACTGAGGCTCAGAGGAGCAGGCACAGACCCACCTCAGCCCTCCCAGCTCACCCACCAGGCGGCGTCTGTTCATTTGGGTCAAGCCCCCGAGCCTGCCAAGCCCTGTCTCCAGCTGAGCACGCAGCCCTTGGAGCTCTGGGTAACGACAATCTCACACACACACACAGTTTACATGGCCCTAGCAGCTTGGGCGGGAGACATGCTCAAGGTCACTCCGCTAGGAGTAGCTGGCACTCAGGTCAGCTGGAAACCAGAGCCTGTAATTTTTCAACCGCAGGCCCGCCTCTCTCCTCTCTCTCTCTCTCTCTCTCTCTCTCTCTCTGGCTGGGTCCCTCCCTCCTTCCCACAGAACCATTTAAAAGATTACAAAGATGCTATTTTTACCTCGGGGAAAATTCAATTATAGACATTGACCTTTCCGTGTTTTTCCCAGGCTCACGTGTTGCTGGGCGAGAGCGCAGGGCCAGATTCTCTGAACATTGTCAGAGAATCTCCCCAAAGTCAGAAACTCGAGGGGTGAGAGGCAGAGCGGAGGCCAAGGGTGGAGGTCCTGGTCTCAGCCCACGGAGAGAGCTGCGGAAGCCCCAATTCCCTCTCTGTTGCCGCAGTCTGGAGGCCGAGGTCGGGAAAGTCCAGTCTGGGCTGGTTATGGGCTCACCCGCCTGTCTCTAAATGTATTTTCTTTTTTTCTGGACCAGTCTCGCAGGGTCTGGCAAGAGTAGATGTTCATAGAATGGATTGGGACTTCCCTTAAGTATTTAATTATTCAACAAATATTAACTGTGTGTCAGACGCTGTCCTAGGTGCTGGGAGGATAAATGGGGAACAGAACAGAATGAAAATCTCCGTTTTCATGAGCTCACATTAGATGTTATAAAGTAAACAGGTAACATATACAGTGGGTCAGATGCCTGTGAGAGCTTAAGAAAAAGAAAATTAAGCAGGAAAAGAAGATGAAGATTTATAGGGAAGTAAATCTTAAACGGGTTGGTGAGGGGTTGTTGCGGGGAGGGAGGCAGGGGGCCCAGCACGTGTAAAGGCGCTGGGGCAGGACCCGGCCTGGTGCGTTGAGGGGACAGCCAGGAGGCCCTGTGGCTGGAGCAGAGTGAGGGAGGGGGAGAGGGCAGGGTGGGGTCAGGGCAGGTCGTGCGGGGCCTGGGGACTGCTGGGAGGACTCTGGCTGTGACCTTGAGGTGGGCAGGAGCCCTGGAGGGCTGTGGCCACAGAAGGGGGACCAGAGTTGGGCGCTCACTCGCTCCCTCTGGTGGCCGCCGTGGAGAGGACAGACCTTGGGGGCAAGTGTGGAAGCTGATTAGGCCGGAGGTGATGGTGCTGGACCAGGGGATGTTGAGGAGGGGGCCTTTTCTGGATAGTTTGTGAAGGCAGAGCCAATGTACTTTTCTAAATTTTCTGGTTGTGGGGTGTGGGGGAAAGAGGAGGGTGACGATGACGCCTGGGTGTGTGCCCTGAGCACCTGGAAGGGTGGGGGTGCCATTAGCCGGGATGGGGAGGAGGGAGGAGCGGTTGGCAGGGAAGGCGGTGTGAGATTCCAAATCTGGCTTCAGCGGGTTACTGGTGCCCACAGGAGACGTCCAGGGGCCGGCTGGATCTTGGAGCCCGGCGTTCAGGGGAGAGATGCCTCCTGAAGAGATAAATCTGGTGGCCAATGATGGAAGAGGGGATTTGAGCCCATGGGGATGGGCGAGGGGTGAAGGAGAGAGGAGTCATGAGGGCTGTCCCGGGTTTGGAGACGGAGCAGAGAAAAAGGACTGCTGCCAGACTTTCAGAGCATTAAGGAGAGGGGACAGGGCTGGGAGGGTCCAGGTGGGTGCAGGCTCCCAGGAACCAAGTGAGGGCAGAGCTCCTGGGAGGAGGCGGGGCCGGCTGGGTCAGGTCCTGCTGGGAGCGAGAGGTGGGTGGGGACTGAGGAATGACCACGGGATCTGGAAGCTGGGAGGTCGCCTGGACGGGGTCATCTCAGGACCGCAGTAGGAAGGGGTACCACTGAGATTTTCGGGAAGAGCTTTAACTCTCAGACCTTTAGATACACCAACTCTGCATTGAAAACATCAGTGGGACCTCCTCCAGCAAAGTCAGTCCTAGGGTTTGGTGAGGCCATGTGCTCAGCATGTAGTCTGCTTGGTGAGACACAGCTGGGACCAGTGGGCTATTGTCATTACAGTTCAGAGTTAGCAGTGCTATCTCTGCACCCACCCACTCATCCACCCATCCATCCATCCATCCAACCATCCATCCATCATCCATCCATCCATCATCTATCCATCCATCCATCATCCATCCATCCATCCATCCATCCATCCATCATCCATTCATCCAACCATCATCCATCCATCTATCCATCCATCATCCATCCATCTAGCCATCATCCATCTATCACCCATCCATCCACCCATCCATTCATCCATCCATCCATCCATCCACCCATCATCCATTCATCCATCCATCATCCATCCATCTATCCATCATCCATCCATCCATCCATCCATCCATCCATCCAACCATCATCCATCCATCTATCCATCATCCATCCATCCATCCATCCAACCATCATCCATCCATCTATCCATCATCCATCCATTCATCCATCCATCCATCCATCCATCCATCATCCATTCATCCATCCATCATCCATCCATCTATCCATCATCCATCCATCCATCCATCCATCCATCCATCCATCCAACCATCATCCATCCATCTATCCATCATCCATCCATCCATCCATCCATCCATCCATCCATCCATCTATCCATCATCCATCCATCCATCAGCCATCCATCCATTTTTACCCATCCATACTTCCAGCCAACCCTCCAGTGGCTAACATGCTGGGCCCTGCACTCTGTTCAATCCAAGGCCTATCCTACTGCCTCCCCAGCACCTTCTGGTCATTCTCCCAAGATCCCCAAAGTAGCACCCAGGTCCATGTCCTTGATTTCCTCCGCTACCCCTGGGACTTGCCCATCATTGTTAACCTGTGTTTGTCGAGTGGCCCAGAGCCAGCCCACTACCCCACCCCGCTCCCTGGCTGCGGGCAGGTCAGACAGAGCTTCCTCCCACCAAGCCCTTCTCTGAAGGACAGGATCTGGAGTCCAAGTCTAGGGCCCACAGCATTCCTATCAGCTGAAAAGAATCCCTTCAGGGGGCTTTGCTGGCCCTGGAGCAAGGTTGGGGCAGCCGATCTCCCTCTGCCCCCCAAACTCTGCTCAGCGATGCCCTCCTTGGTCCGAAGACCTCTTAGCACCTGCAGCACGTTTCTGCAGGTGAATCACTGCAACCTGCTTCTGCTTCTCTCACATCCCCCGAGAAGCGGGCAGAATTGGATAGATGTCATCCATCCATCTAGCCATCATCCCCCGCAAAGGGGTCTTGTCCCAGCTCTGCCCTGCCCTCCCGCGCGTGGCCCTAAGGCATGTCCCCTCTCTGGTCCTGTTTCCTTATCTGCACAGCACATAGTTGGTGGTTGATCCATATTATTATCAAATAAGTGAATTATAAGTATTATTATTTAAATCCTCATTCTATAATAATGGTTAAACATTAAATTCTATTATTACTTCTTACATTGCAGTCCCCAGACTTAACCACTGCTGTCATTACTGTGTGCGTTCTTCTGACATTTTCCTGGGCATAGAAATGGGTTGGGGATCATAAATGGAATCATATTTAAAACCACTTTCTCCCAAAGAAATCACCGATGACAACAACTGCCAGAGTTAGGTCTCTTAACCCAGAGCCGGGCATTTTATACCCTGTAAAATTCTCCCACCAGCCCTAAAATGGAGATGTTTTTATTAGCTCTAATTCACAAAAGAGGAAAAGGGTCAAACAGTGAGAAGAAAATCTGGATGGGAACCCAGATCCACCTGAGTCCAGAGGCTGAGTGGGTCGGCCAGGCCAGGCGCTGGGGGACGGGAAATGGGGTCCCTCCTGGGGCACCCCCGGCCAGGCTCCACCCCAGCCAGAGACTTCCTCCTGACGTCATGGCAACAGGCTCCTTCAAGATGCTAATCAAGACAAATAGGAGCCGGTTCCCACCCTCCAACCTCCCCTGAGAACAAAACACCTGGGCAGGTGAGGTGCTGCAGGAGCGCTCACGGCCAGAGGGACTTGGTTTCCCCAGGTTGCATCACTTACTCTGAGGCTGGGTCCCTGGGTGCTGAGGGGTGAGCTCACCAGCTCAGAGACTGCACATGCTATCCGCGGGCTGGGTGCCAGGAGCCAAGCAATCCCCAAGCTTTGAACATATGACCATCCAGTTAATGTTCAAAAAATGTAGTCTTAGATATTTCTTTGTTTGAATACGTAGGACAGAACAGGGTATACAAGTCAAGAGCAGTGCTTAGACGGCTCCTGCCTTATGCCAAGGCCTATTTTCACACCTGATTGCTGGTAATTCATCCTATCCTGTCCCAACAGCCCTCCGAGGTGGGTATCACCATTCCTATTTTGTAGACAAAGACACTGAAGCACAGAGAGGTTAAGCGACTTGCCCAGGGTCACACAGCTGGTCAAAGGCAGCGCTGGGCTTGTCATGATCATGCTTTTCTGCCTTTGAGGTGCAAATGAGTTCACAGGGAAAATATAATTCCCCATCCTCAGGGTGGCCCTGGTCCGCCAGCACCTATCCCCAGAGGCAGTCATTGTTACAGGTCCCTGTGTTCCTTCCAGGGACGGCTACACACAGAAGCACATGTGGATTTTCCTTCCCTGCCTGCCTTTTTCATGCATATGCCTGTTTATCCCAATGGGCTCCTGCACGCTCTCTGCTCTCCCTTCACAAGACATACTGAGATCATTTCTTGCTGGTACATGGATTCGCCCTTACGCAGTTGCCTACCACTTCTCTGAGGAAATAAACCAGACTTTTTTCTTCGACGGCGGTCAGATGCACATTGTATCCAATGCGCTATCTCGCCCATGCCCAAGTGCACAGCTCGGTGACATGAAGCGCTTTCCCATGGCGTGCAGCTGTCCCCACCCTCCACCTCCAGCACTTTCCAGCTTCCCAAACGGAAGCTCTGTCCCCACGAAACACTCACTCCAGACCCCCTCCCCCAGCCCCTGGCCTCACCATCCACTTTCCGTCTCTGTGGTCCCTGTGGATGCAGCTCGTCGGGGGACCTCCTGGCAGTGGGGATCAGACAGGGTCTGTCCTGCTGTGTCTGGCTTGTTCTATTGAGCATAATATTTTCGTGGTTCACCCTTGGAGCGTGTATCAGCATTCCCTTTCTGTCTAAGGACGAATGATATCCCGGGGTGCAGATGGACCCACTGTGGGTGTCCACGCATCTGTGAGGGGTGTTCGGCCTGTTTCGCTGCTCTGAATTTGCGTGCGGGATTTTGTGGGAGCCCCTGTTTGCAAATCTTTGGGGTATCAAACCAGACTGTTGCACCGCTCCCTGAGCACGGACATCTAGGTGGTTTTCTGCCGGTCTGTTTTGCACACGGTGGACCAGAGGAGCCTCCGTCTGGCTGCTGCCATGTTCACTAGCGCTCGCAGGTGACCCTGCAGTAAGTTCCCGTACCCGCCCTGGGGGGGCCGGGGCAGTCATTTCTCTGCTGGGCATATTGTCTTCCTCACCCGGAACACGGGCTCTACTGCTTGCTACCTTAGAGGACTGTGGGAGAAGTCCATGAGGGAACTGCAGGAAAGGGCTGGCAATGGGACCCGGCAGACCAAGTGCTCAATGAGCGTTGGTCCTCCTGGGAAGCTCGGAAGCGCCTCACCCTTCCGCCCGGCTCCGGAGCATCAGCCAGGAGGCAGCTGGATGATGGAATGTGGTGCGGCAGGGAGGTGACAGGGTGGCAGGGGGATGCGGACTGGTGTGTCACAGGGGTGGGGCAGGCCCATGTGGCCATGCAGGGCCCGGCACATGTGAGGGAACAGTCACACACGCTCCCACGTGTGCCCTCTGACATGTGGGCAGGCAGGTGCCCAGGCAGGGATGCAACGGCCAAGACTCACTGGACATTACGAGCCCATCTGCCGTCCCTCCCAGGCAGAGCAAGTCCCCATACTTGTGGGGCTTCAAATGCCACAGGGCCATCTGCATCCTGCACTTCTCTGCTTAGCCCCAGCTGATGGGCCCCAGAGAGACAAAGCAGGATGGAGCTGGGCCCACAAGAGTCAGTGAATCTGCCCCCTGCTCTGTTTGTCCATCCACTCCTACACTGGGCCCCTACCATGTGCCAGGCACTGTTCTAGGTGCCAGTGCATAGCAGGAAACAAAGTGGCTGGCTGAGGCTCACCATCTGGTGGCTCTTACCCCATTTGACAGATGGACAAACTAAGGCTCAGAGGAAGGCGGGGGCCTGCCCAGGGTGGCACACCTCTAACAGGAGAGGTGGACACTGAACAGGCAAATAATCCCAGACAAATGCAGGGATTTCTACCAAGTGGGGATTGGAGCTAAGAAAAGAAAAGCGTAGGGGCCGAGAAATCATCTGGCATGTGCTCAGATGGGGCGATCAAGGAAGGTTTCTCGGTGGAGGTGACATTTAAGCTGAGGGCTCAGTGGTGAGGAGAAACTTGGGATTCAGCCAAGAGTTTGGGAAACAGTGTGTCAGGCAGCAGAACCAGCCCATGCAAAGGCCCTGGGGCACGACAGTGTCCTGACATAGTGGAAGAACAGCAAGGAGGCCCATGTGGCTGGAGCAGAGGCGGCAGGTGGGGAGAAGAGGGAGAAGGAGAGGGCAGGGAGGGGACCAGGGCAGGTCGTGCAGGGTCTCGTGGGCCACAGGGAGGCATGAGGACTTTATTGAGAGCACCGGAGCCCCACAGAAGGGTTTGGTTGGGGAGTGACTGATCTGATCCAAGTTTTCAAGAGATTCCTCTGGCTGCCGTGTGTAAAACAGGCCGACGGGTACTGTTCATACCTTCATTCTGCGGTCATCCCTGAACAAGCCTTACCTGCAGCCGTTCTGCCGATGAGGACACCGAGTCTGAGCGAGCCGGAATCACCATCCAAAGTCATTCTGCACATGGGAGAAACAGCTGGGATGCGAACCCAAGTGTGGCAGGCAGACCAGAATTCCAGCCAACAAATCTCTTGCCCCAGTGTCTGCTCCTGACAACGGGGCGCCCGTGGAAGTGACTCCTTAGAGCAGTGAGGATTTCAGCGAGAAGACACATGCGAGGACAGGCTCAGCGCCTGCTGCAGAGCTAGAGCTCCAGAGGCGAGTGGAGCTTTGATGGCAGAGACACAGGCAGCAGCAGAAGTCTGGAGCAGGGGGCTCTGACCCAGCCTGGGGGCACTGCCTCAAGGGTGGACTCCATGGAGAAGCGACTTTGGAATTGAGACTTGAAGGTTGAACAGTTGGCCAAGAGAAAGTAGGTGGGAAGAGCATTTGGGTAGAAGGAATAGCATGTGCAAAGGCCTGGGGGTGAGACCCGAGATGGCCTCTGCGAGGACACGAAGCAAGTTCAGGGGCTTGGAGCCCAGCTGGAAAGAGCAGATGCAGGGGGGATGAAGAGGGGAAGCATGGCTCAGGGGCTGTGGGGGCCTCCTAGGCAGCAGGAAACCTGGGATTTAGCTGGGGAAAAGGATAGTCACAGAAGAATCAGAGCAGAGAAGGGACAGGAAAAGGCTTGTGTCTTGAAATGTTCCGTGTCGCTGCTGAGTGGAGGGTGGAGGGTCAGGGGCGTGAGGAAGGCGTGGGGGTCAGGGGGCCGAGAGGGGGGTGCGGTAGCTGGGAGGGGCCGCCTCTGCCTTCTGTCCCCAGCTTGCTTCAACCCAGCCTTATCCTGGTCATTTCTTTCTTTCCAAAGTCAGATACCTGCAACGTGTTTTTGAGGTGTCCCCTTGTCATGCTTCCCCAAGATCCCTCTGGTCAGTGCCATATAACAGAGGATGCAAAGTGGTCCCAGCCACCTGCAGACATAAACGTGGACGGTAGGACAGCAGGCCAAGATCTGGGAGACAGCCAGGCATAGGGCCAGTCTCCGCTCAGGTTGGCAAGGAGCACGCTCCCGGGCAGGCCCAGCTGGGGAGAATCGAATGGAGGCCAGGTGTGGGACCCCCACCCCCAAGGGTCCCAGGCCCATCTCTCCCTGTACCCATTTTGTTTCATATGCACTGCCTCTAGATGGGGACACGGCAGTGCATGGTGGATGCAAAGGTGCTGGCCGTTCTGGGGACAGAACCCAGGTGCCAGATGCAGCTGAGGGTATCCAGCCAGGTCTAGAGGGCAGAGTTGGAACCAGCCCTGCGGTTGGGTCTGAAGATAAAATTGACTTGGTTTCAGACCCTGGGCCACAGTAAGGGGGGCCCTGAGAGGCCGACAGCACCCACCGCCGAGTCCTCCTGCATGTTGACCATGTCACACATACCACTTCTTAGAATCCACAGAACAACTCCACAAGGGTGAGAATTCTGTTCCTTCTTTGCAGAGGAGGGAACAAAGCTCAGAGACAGGAAGCCACTTGCCGAAAGTCTCATAGAGAAGAAGCAGTGCAGCTTTTGAACCCTGATCTGTCTGAGTCCAGGATCCATCCTACTATCCTCTTCAGGAGGGTGTGGAGGATTTTCCTGGAGCAGAAACAGTCCATTAACCCATAACAAGCATGTAACAGACACACCACTATAGACTTTTCGTGGTCCATGGCAGACATCATTAATCAGTAACAGACCTCTTTCTCAAGGAGACCGGACCCAGGCATCACTAATACGTTACAGCCCCTTTTCTCCTGCAAAACTGGGACACAGGCTCAGAATCCTTCTCAATGCAGCCCCCAAGCAGCAATTTTCCATCAATGAGCAGGTGTGCAATCAAAGATGTGGGGTAAACACAGGCTGGATTTTCTCTTTTCCACATTGACATTTTTAAGCTGCAGACTTAATCCCTTCCGTGTTCAATTTCTTTTCATTGTCCCAGGAATGAAAACCAAACCCCTGGCCCTGCCTTTGTGTCCCCTCTGCCCCCAACCGCATCGCTTAGCTCTTCAAACAGCTCCCCTTAGATAACATGGCTCAAGTCTCCCCAACGCCTGCCCCTCCATCACGTTACCATGTTTTTATTTCTTTGTAGCGATTTGTCACGGTCGCAATCATCTTCCTTCTTCAGTTACTCCTCCCTCCCCAGGGCAGGGGTGCGGTCGTGTCTGGTTGCTCTGCGGCCCGCCCTCCAAACCCCTGGTCCAAACTGCTAGGACAGGAGGGGTGGGGGTCACACTGTGAATAAAGCAGGGGGCGCCATGTTCGTGGGGTGGAGAGTCGGGGGCAATTCTCAGGAAAAGCCCCCGGGCTGGGCAGACACCCCAGAAGAGATATTAACAAAAGCAACAAAAGAACTAATAATAGCAGCAAATAATCACAGCGAATATTAACGTTTTAATGCTCAAATTTTAACCCATGTTTGGCCGATGGGGAAACTGAGGCATAAGAAGAGCGTGCAGTGTATTCAAGGTCACACCGTGAGTCCCTACAAATCCG
This sequence comes from Smutsia gigantea, assembly GCA_032199065.1. Lineage (NCBI taxonomy): Eukaryota > Metazoa > Chordata > Mammalia > Pholidota > Manidae > Smutsia > Smutsia gigantea. The sequence goes on from JAVSCE010014230.1 coordinate 72,207, forward strand.
CTAGAAGCCTCCCTCCCCAGGGGGATGCCCATTTGTGACAGATCTGATCCAGACCAGCTCCCGCAAATGAGAAGAACCCCTTCCTCCGGGGCTGAGCACCTACTCTTTATTTTTAGGAGGGCCCCCAAGGACAGTTCCCTCCCCGCAGCATCACGCATCCTCTGTGACCTTCATTCAGTCTTGGCATGACTCCGCGGACGTGTAGGGCTCCAAACTCCGGAGCAATTACGTTCTCTTCGTGGCTGCCGTGCCCAGCGGGGCCCAAGGGCCTGACACCCGCCACTGCGGACAGGAAGTGTCTATCTTTATATTCCGGCATTAACGAGCCTCAGTCTTATCTAAACGGCAGAGAAAACGAACGGGGGTGGGGGGTGCGGGGAGTGAAAACATTGTGATCACATGAACAGGAGTAGGGAGTGCAAAAGTAGGGAGGTGACTGTGCCAGTCTCTCTGCTCGGATCCTCCCTGGGAAGTGGTTTCACTTCAGAAAACCCCGATAAGCTGGAACACGGGGAGAAAGTAGGTCGAATAGGGCATAACACGTGCCATTCAGTCTTCTCATTCACAAGCATTTATCAAGCACTTACTGTATGTCTATGTCAGGTTCATTAACGTGTGTCAGCTGCAGTCCAAGGTGCTGGGGCTACAAGGGTGAAAAAAGCAGATAAAAACTGCTGCCCTCTGGCACAGAGAATGTGTGGGAGGATGGATGATAGGCAATTAATTACATAATTAGCTTTCTCTAATTATGTAAACTCAATGATTTAAACTCAAGAAGGGATCCGGGAGGGGTCCTCCTTTGACTTCTAACTGCCTTGTAAAGGATGAAAAGCAAAGGACACTGGAAGAGCATTCCTGGCAGAGGGATCCGCCTGTGCGAAGGCTGTGAGTCAGGAAGGGGCTTGGTGTGGTGGAGAAGAAAGGGGACTAAGTGGAGAGACGTCGGCTGGGCCTCGGGGGTTCTGGTGAATGGTGAGTGTTCCTCTGGGAGCCCTTGGAAGGCTCTTGAGAAAGCTCAGACTGGAGCATCTGAAGAATAATCAACAGCTGATAACTGAAAGGAAATAACATTTATTTGACAAACATTTATTGAGTATCTGCTGCATGCCAGGCCCTGAGCTGGGCACCGAGGCCCCAGAGGCAACCAAGATAAGGAATATTGTCCTCTGTTTTACAGATGAGACGACTGAGTCTCAACGAGATGGTATGGCTTGCCCAGGGCCACAGGGCTGCTGAGTGGCGGAGTGTTTGACTCCAAACTGTGGGATTCATCTGTTCTCCAGTTCTGGTCCCTAGCGTGAAAGCTGAAGGGCTGCCTGGAGGAGGAGAGATATCCTGGTAAAAGGAGGGATGGGGGGAGTAGGAAGGAGGAGTCAGTCAAGGAGGGAGACTTTTTCTGAGCAGCTCTAGAAGGCAGGACAAAGGAGAGAGCTTAAAGGGGGATGGCAGAGACCATCTAGATTAAAGGAAAACTAACTCTTAGCATTGCCCCAAGCCAGGGTGGATCTCCCAGGCAGAGCGTGAGGGTCCCATTGCCAGAAGTGTGCAAGGCCAGCCTGTAGCAGGGAGGGGATTCTGCTCTGGGGAAATCCGCTCACCTTCCACATCCTTGCCTCTCCCGGAGTCTGTCAGATGTGTGTAGAGGGGACCCCCAACCTGAGACCCCAGGGCAGCCTTGGTTTGGCTTGACTCAATGTCAAGAGACCTGGATTTCAATTCCAGCTCCACTGTGCAGACCTGGCTGGTCACCTGCGCCTCTGCACCCCACCTGTAACATGGCAAGTGGCACAATCACCTCCTATTTTTGCATTCCATACTTCTGTTAATACAATCAAAATGTTTTCACTTTTTTTTTCTCCTTTTTTTCTGCTTTGCTCAGGCCTGTGAGGGGGGGGGGCGGTCCCTGGAAAGCACCGGGAACAGTGTCTGGAACAGAGAGCGTGCTCAATGGTGACACCTCTAGCCCCGGACATGGTGGGGCTGCAGTTGTCACTGGGACCTTGGCCAGGTCTGACACACACTGGGAGCAGCTGGCGGCAGCTGACAAGCCTCTCAGAGTGATGTCATTGGTGTCCCCAGCTCAGCCCTCTGGGAACTCCTGCCCAAATGCTCCGGGTGGAATAGGTGACCCTCCGCTGACTCATGGGGGCACAGGCTGCCCTGCCAGGGAACTGGGGCTTGCACACCTCAGCCTTGTCACACAGCCTGGGGGTTGTAGCTGTAGCATCCAGAGGACTCAGCGACTGTGGGCGCCAGCACTGACCGATGCACACCCACAGGCCGAGTCCTGGGCAGGTAGCAGCCACCTGGGCCTCTGTGCTCTGGATGACTAATACACATGTGTCCCCATCAGTCCCTGCAGGTCACCCAGGCCCAGAAAGACTGCAAGAGGGTTGGAAGTGTGGCTGAGGGTCACTGCATCTCCTGTCTGTCCCCAGCCTGGCCACTTCCCCCCTCTAAGCGGCCTCCATCCTGTCTGGCCCCCATCATCACTAACCTGGACAAGTGCAACTGCGGGCACCCTGGTCCCCAGCTCCTGCCCTTGCCCCCACAGTCTGCCCTCCCCGCAGTGGCCACCAGAGGGCGCCTGTGAGTCGGTCCTCCTCCAGGGCTCCCACCTGCTTGAGGTCAAAGCCCAGGTCCTCCCCACAGTCACAAGGCATGAACTGCCCCTTCCCCCCCCCACCCCCCGCCCTCTCTCCTCCTCCTTCTCTTCCCCTCACTCACTTAGCTTCAGGCGCACTGGCCTCCTTGTTGTTCCAACAAGCCAGACACAGTGGTGCTGCCCCAGGACCTTTGCATATTCTGTGCCCTCTGCTTGGGATATCCTTCACTCACTGCCTTCCGGCCTTTGTACAAACAAATAGTGAGGGCTTCCCTGACCCCCTATTTAAAATTGCAACCCCAACTCTTCCTCTTTCCTGCTTCATTTTCCTCTCTGGCCCTTCCCACCATAGACTTATTTATCTGGCTTCAGGTGCCTCTCTTCTCTACAAAGTCAGCCCAGGGGTGTTGCCTGTTGTTTTCCCAGGATCAGTTAAGTCTCTGTCAGATGCATCGATGAATGAACAGGTGGGCTGAGTCGGACCCAGGCCCAAAGCCCAGCCCTGCCTCTCCTGTGCTATGGGAATGTCAGTGTATCCCCTCCCTCTCAGCCTCCGTTTGCTGTGCTGTAAAATGGGCAGAAATCACCACCCTCACCGCTCCCTGGGCCGCCTGCTGCCCGCTCAGAAACATCCTAGTATTTCAGTTTCTTTCTGATTCAAACAGAGTCATGATACTATTGGGGCACGAGGACCCTAGGCTGGGGGTGAGGGGTGTGTGCAGCATCTGAATTGCTGCGGGAGCCCCGAGTCTCTCAGGAAGCGGAAAAGCAACCCCCAAGGGCCCTGGAGCGCCATCGCCAAGATAGGAGCCCCGCGGTAATTGGGACAGGAGGTGAGCGGATTTATTTAGCACTTCCCGTTTTATCCTGCGCAAGTTCTCCGCCGCCAGGACGATCCCACTCGCAGCCGCGTGGTCGGGTGGGAGCCCGAGAAGGTGGCAGGTGGAGGTCTCAGTTCCAGCCCTGCCAGGACACGCGTGCCCACTGTGTGCTGCCTGACCATGTCCCCTCTCCCGAGGACCACATTCCTCTGGAGGTGTAAAAAAACTCACTATGACATCTACTAAATGATCCGTCTGGGCCACGTACCGCTCTGAGAACTCCATGTGTGTCCATGAGAAGCCACATGGATGTTTGTTGACTGACTTAGGGACACCCACAGTGACTAACACAGGCTGGACTGAATTGCCTGCCCATGGTTCTTGCTCACTCAATGCACCCAAATGGCAGATAAGCAAACTGAGACCAGCTTCATTATCTTCTGGAGGAAAAACACACTCCTGGTTGTCCGTACCTTTATGGTTGGCCTGTCATGGGGAGAAGGGATGTCACTCATTGACCCCACAGCTATTAGGGTGATCCGTAGCTCACTCCTTCCTGTGCCCTCCAGCTCAGAGCCTTCTGGCTTGCCCAGAATAAGCCCTTTCCTCTCTAGTTCACCTCTCTGGGTGGTCCAGGACTCCCCACCCCTCACTGTAACTAGGCTGCTTCTACTCCCAGGAGGCACCTGGGTGTGGTATGCAAATGAGCGAGTTAAACCTGTTCACACACCAGGAGGCCCCACGCCCTCAGCAAGCCCTGGGGTGTGCCCGGCTCTGGGATGGGCTCATGAGTCTCCTGCCATCCCTGGCCCCTAGCCCAGCTTTCATAGTGACTTAAGTAAGACCAAGGGCCATGGGCTGGAAAGGTCAGGGGGCCTCCTGCAGGTGCCACGCAGGAGTTGGCAAAAACATGGAGTGGCAGAAAGAGGCAGAGAGGGAAAGCCTCTCTGGAGTGGCAGAAAGCGGTGGGCACAGATGTGCGGAGACAGGAGCGTTGTGGAAGGAAAGGTTATCGCTTTTGAGGTTAGACTGGTCTTTGTTCCATATTTGTCCCTGAGCCTGTGATGTCACCTCCCAGAGCCTCACTTTTCCCATCTGTAAAATGGGTCTCGTGAAGGCACAGACTGCTTGGGTGTCACTGAGTTTCAACAGGATAATTCAACCTTCCCTCCCCAGACACTGGAGTCCTGGGTGTGCCTGACCTAAATATTTTTTTCAGATCCACTTGTTTGCTTTTAAGTGACTAAGTTTCTGTTTTAAAAAGAAACTTCCCTAGTGCTGCATTGAGGTACAAATACAATGTATACAGAGGGGAAGGAAAACTAACAAGTCAAACGGATAAATAAGGCCGACAGTTCACAGAGGAAAAACAGTGAAGACCCAGGCTTGAAATTAACAAATGCGAGAGAAATTGTCTGATCGGAGCTGTGGCCACCGGTTCTTGACACGGACACCTGGCCAGGCGAGCTCCTTCCTTCCTGGGAAAGGCGTTGAACAGCAGTGAGTGAGCAGAAGGTCAGAACCCATCTAGCACTCACCTGGGACTTTCTCCTGCAAAGAAAATGGAGAAGTGAACAACAGCTCTGGGCGTCAGAGATTCTGTGGTGTTTTGTGCTGTGTGGGTAGAACTTGAGATCATGCAGATGTCTAGGTGTCAGGCTTGCAGGCCCATGCTGATGGAGGTAGGAGGTTTGGAGGGCAACCTAGCTTGGCAAAAGGTTTGGGCAGCAGGTCTGGATGGCAAGGCCAGGTGTGTCCCTCAGATCCTGGATACAACACCCCTCCCAGCCCCCCTCCCTGGTGGAAAATCCAGCCTCTGTCCCTGAGAACAGGTGAGACAAAAAGCCCCTGCGACATTTTCAACAGCCAGTTTGAAAGATTGTCATTGGGTTCCCCGGGGAGGTGGTGCAGTAGATGCCCTTGATGTCTCCATGTGCTGGGCGAGTCCCAAAGCTGGCCTGCAGCGTCAGCATCCCACAGCTTCCCCCAAAGCCTGCATCTCGTTGCCGTCAGTGAAGGGAGGCTCGTGGTTTATGGGCCAGGGTCCAGCATCACAGTTAGTATGTCTTGGGGAGATTCCAAGCCCCTTAATTACCCTGGGACATCTAACGTCCTGTATGTGTTGCTGCCGAGTCACCTTTTGCACAAAGGTCTGTTATGGGTTTCATTGTGTCCCCCAAAAGAGATATGTTGGGGTCCTGAACTGCAGAACCTCAGAATGTGACCTCGTTTGGAAATAGGGTCTTTACAGAAGTAATCAAGTTACAATACCGTCATGAGCATGGGCCCTAATCCATTATGACCCGTGTCCTTATTAAAAAGGAAAATTGGACCCAGAGGCAGACTTGCATAGAGGGAAGACAATGTGCAGAGCTTCAAGGAGGAGACAGCCATCTACAAGCCAAGGAGAGAGGCCTGGAGAAGGTTCTCCCTCACGGCCCTCCACGGGAACCAGCCCTGCTGACGCCTTGGTTTGGGACTTCCAACCTCCAGAACCATGAGACAATATATTTGCATTGTTTACATCACCCGGTCCGTGGTCCTTTGTTACAGCAGTGCTAGGAAACTCCTACAGACTCAGGTTCACAATGCCGCAGGAGCAAAGAGGTCCACATAGGAAACCCTGAGCTCCGACCTATGTCTGCCCCCTGCTCTTCCTGCTCCAGAAGTTTGGGGCTGCCTCAGTTTCTTCTCTGTCCAGAAGAGCTTAGATGGAGAAAGGAGGTGTCTGAGGAAGAATTAGGGAAAGCATTACACAACCAGGTTAGTATAACTACCACCACAATCAGACGACAGACTTATTCTGTCACCCCAAAGGGAGAACGATGCCATTAAAAAAAAATTGTTTGAGTGACCTATCAATTCCACAACCTGTTCAAGTTTGATGGGTTTATATGCAAATAGGTGCATTTGTTCATAATAAAATAATAGAAGGATAAGTTGAAAACTTAGGTAAAGGTAGAACATGATCCTCAAAGCTCTTCGCTTGTGTTTTCACTAACAGACGATCCTGGATATCCTTCCCTGGGGGGGCGGTCCACGCTGCCAATCCTTTTTCATAGCTGTATACTACTCTGCACTAGGATTGGACCTGGTTAATTCAACCTTGTTCCCTTCTCTTGGATATTTGGATTCATTTATTTCTTTCCACTTCCCAAAATAATTTTCTGGGTTGTGGCTCTGTGGACCCTCATAAAAACCCCAAGTGAGGTAAATCCAATGATACCTGATTTTAAGGCAAAAACTGCAAATAACAGGAGACAACATATGGTTTGCTCAGGGGTGGCATAAGGCGAGGTGGCATAGCTAAGACTTTTTTTTAATGATACTTTTATGGATATATTCTTCATACACCATAAAATTCACCCATTTGAAGTATATAATAGTTTTCAGTATACTAACATACCACATGGTTATCACCAACCATCTACAATCTAATTTTAGAATATTTTCATCATTCCCAAGAACCCAGGACCCAATCCAAGATCATAAAGATTTAACCCTATGCTATTGCCCAAGACTTGTAATTTTAGCTTTTACATTTAGGTCTGTGATGCATGTTGAGTGAATTTTCATATATGGTGTGAGGTAGGGATCCAAATTCATTCCTTTGCATGTGGATATGCGGTTTTCCAGGACCATTTCTTGAAAAGACCGTTCTTTCCCCCACTGAATTGACAACCTTGCTGAAAACCAATTGCCCATAGATATGAGGGTTTATTCTGGCCTCTCAGTTCTGTTCCATTGGTCTGTATGTCTGTTCCTATGCCAGTACCAGATGGTCTTGATGGCTCTGTAGCTTTGTAATACGTTTCAAAATAGGGAAGTGTGAGCCCCACAATTTTGTTCTTCTTCAAGGTTGTTTTGGCCATTCTGGGTCCCTTGAATTCACATATGATATTTAGCGTCAGCTTGTCAATTTCTGCAAAGAAGCCACCTGGGATTTTGGTAGAGATCAGGTTGAACTCATAGATCAACTTGGGGAATAATGCCACCTTAAAAACCTGAAATCTTCTGACCACATCGCATCTTCTGACCTTCCACAAGTGGGATATCTTTCTCTTTATTTAGGTCTTCTTTAATTTCTTTCCACAAGTGTTTTGTTGTTTTTATAGTATGTATAAGCTTTGCATTTCTTTAGGTAAATGTATTCCTTCATATTCTGTTTTTTTTGATCAATTATAAATGGATTGGTTTTCTTGATTTCATGTTGTTTATTCATTGCTACTGCATAGGAACTACAATAGATTTTTGTGTATTGATCTTGTATCCTGTAGCCTTGCAGAGCTGGTTTACTAGTTTTAACAATTTTTTAGTGGATTCCTTAGGATTTTCTATATACAAAATGATATCATGTGCAAACAGATAGTTTCACTTCTTCCTCTCCAATCTGGATGCCTCTTATTTCATTTTCTTGCCTAATTGCTGGGTTATAACCTCCAGCACAATGCTGAATAGGTATGGCGGTAGCAGGCAACCTTTTCCTGTTCTTGATCTTAGGGGAAAAGCATGAGTGTGGGCCATGGTGCCCTTTATCAGGTTGAGAAGTGCTTTTCTATGCCTGTCCTGTTGAGTATTTTATCATGAAGGGATGTCGGCAAATGCCACAGCCAGGATTTACACCCAGTTCTAACTCCACAACAACCCCAGTGCTTATCTGATATGCTAAATCAGTGGATCCCTTCCAAAGGAGCCCCACATGGAACCCAGTAAATAGTGGGTGCTCAGCAAATGGGGTGTCCCGAGCTGCCCTTTTCTCTCTGGCATTTGAAGTGAACTTGCAGGGAGCTGGGGGGACCACAATGTTTAACTGGAAGGAACGTATAACAATGTTGGAATCTCTGACATAGGGCAAAGTTGTAGGGGAGATGTCTTTGATTTGCCTTGCAGAGATTTAAGACTGCATTTGGTGCAGACAATCCTGAACTTGGCACGAGGAGGCCTGTTTATATACAGTAATGGGCAGCTGATGGTTCCCTTGAAGTTGTCTCAACAAAAACACAGTGGAGCTAATTATCAGGTTCTGGGAGATGCTGGGGCAGAGGGAAGGAGGAGGAGGGTGGGGAAGGCCCCCCACCCCTTGCAGAAGATGGAAATGTTCATTGACTGAGCTTTTCACCCAACAAACAATAAGTCACAACCACAGCTTGCCAGGTGTCATGGTTGGGAGACATGCTACAGACCTTGAGCCCTTCATGCCCATCTCCCAATTTTAGTGTTTTCTACAGTGTGGAACTTTGAGGTTTAAGCCATGCCCCCGGGAGAAGCAGATGATCTGTTCCCTCCTTGGTTCTCTTCAAGCTTTGGCTTGCAGAAAGTCTTGAATCCTTAACACCTTTTTGACACTTGTCAACCTCCTTGGACTGCCTGGAGGCTGTGACAATCTCAGGCTAGAATATTCTGTTCTTGTATTGATTCTTTACGGTCACCTGGCTAGCTAGCCTGGTCTTTTCATTTCCAGTGGCCACACTTATCAAGCAACCTCTTATTGGCCTACGTACCAGGAGCTTGACATGCTGTAACTCATTTATCCTACCAATAACCCTGAGACAGAGACTATTACTACCCCCCATTTACAGGTGGGCAAACAGAGGCACACCTAACAGACAGAAAACAAGCAAACTGGCCCAAATATAAAATCATTCCAAATTGTAAAAAAAAATAATCTGGCACTGAGATGAAGATGAACTTTAGCAGGATGGTCAGAGAGAGTCTCTCAGAGATTGGAAGGGTGGGGAGGATCCAGCCTTGGGACAAGCAGGAAGAACAGCGTCCTGAGCGGAGGGGACAGCCAGTGCAAATGCCCTGAAGCTGGGCTATGCCTGATGTTTGCAAGGAACAGGGAAGAGGCTGTTGTGGATGGAATTGAGTGAGCAAGGGGGACGCTGGAGGAGGCGAGGGCAGGGAGGTGACAAGGGCAGGACTTGTGGGCTGCAAGGAAGACTTGGGTTTTTACCTTGAGATATTGTCTCTCTCTTCCACGGAGCTGTTAGCAACTTTTTCAGCCTGTTGTGCTTACTTCTGTGTCCTTTTGGCTCTTAAAGCAGCCTTCACACAGATTGATGGATGGTCTGAATGGGTGGGTTTTCTGGGCAAACTCCGCACCCTATTTACTCCCATTTTCCTTTGCTGCTCCCAAGAACCCTCGAAGGTAGAGAGGGTTGTCCCCTTTTTGCAGATAGGGGAACAGTGAGGTTCAGAGTGACCCGATCAAGGTCCTCTCCCTCATCATGCCATGGCCCTCCAGAGCCAGCAGTTTAATTCTGCCTCCACTGAGCATGCAATGCTTGGCCAACTACTGCATATGAGAAACGATGCTAACTAAGCATTGGTGCACAGATCATCCCGTTTGATCCTCCCAGATGGAGTTGTGCCCCCATAGCCTGGATGAGGAAGCCAAGGCTGGACTGTCAACGGCTAGGTCAGGGTCACCCAGCTAGGAAGGAGGACTAAAATAGGCTCTGCAAACTCGGCTACTGCACTGGCCGCTGGGAAACTCCAAGCTTAATTTAGGCCCCTTGTTTAATTATTCATTCTCTCCTCTCTCCTCCTCTATTTATGACTTCCGCCTTCCTGTTTTGCTCTTTGGGTTAATGTTCTTTGGTTTTACATCGGCATCTTTGGCCCAGAATGAATGAATCAACGATTTTGGAGGAAATAACCTCAAATTCTAAACTTTGAGTCCTTTTGTGGACAGGAGGCCCTCTCCAAACACACACCTTGAAAGAAAAAAAAAATGCTTTCACCATGTCCACACCACTGGACGTGCAATCTCATTTGGTGTGTTTGAGGTCTTCCACCTCCATTGGGAAGCCTTCCCTTTTGTTTTTGTGTCCTTTTTTTTTTCATCCCATTTCCCAGCATCAGTGATAGGCCAGACAGGCACACTATCGCACTTCACCTTTACACTCGACTTGTGCCCCGTTTCATAGGTGGGAACCTGAGACCCAGAAAAGCAAACCCATTTTTCAAGTGGGAAAATGGAGGCTCAGGGCCGTGCACAGCAGGTCAGTTGCCTGAGCTAGGGTTCCTACCCTGGTTTGTCCTGACTCCAGGGCAGCAGGGCATGGGAATTAGGTAGGATGCTTGGAAAGTGTTTACTCTGTAGGAGATAACGCTGCAGCCAGTAACCAGTACACAGGGATCCCCAAGCCCCAAGGAGTCACACCTTAACGTAGCCATAATGAAAACAGGATGACAGGACGGAGAATGGACCCGGCTGGCGGCTGTGGTCAAGGAGGGCTTTTCCCAGGAGCTGCCGTTTGAGCGGAAACCGGCAGGAGAGGTAGGGTAAGATCTTGGAGGAACACCATTCCAGGTGAAGGAACAGCAGTGAGCAGACTGGGGGAACTGTAAGGAGCTGGCTTGCCTGGAGCTTGGAGACCCAGAGGCAGAGGTGGGCGCGAACTGTCACAGATAGGCCACACAGAGGACGCTGAATTTTATTCACAGGGCACCGGGAACCCACTGCAGAGTTTAGAGCAGTGCTTGTCCGGCACTGCTTTTGCGCCAAGCGCACACAGCTTGGGTCTCCTGCTCCGAATCGTGTGCGGACGGGCCCTTGAGCCGCAGAAGTCCCCAACATCGCCGCCCACGTGTCCCGCGAAGCCCGGCTCCCCGTGCCCCACGTGCTCCAGCGGCCCTTTAAATGCCCCCGGCCCACGTGACGGCACCGTACCGCCTCATTGGCCGGGGGCGTGGCGGCTGCGCGGTTGCGCAGTGACGCGCACGGGCCGACCCCGCCCCGGCTCCGCCCCCTGCTGGCGGCGGCGGCGGCGGCGCAGGCGGAAAGGATGACGTCACCGGCTGGGGGGCGCGCGAGCCGGCGCGAGGGGAGCGCGAGCCGCAGTGAGTGTCCTCGCGCCGCCCGCCCGGCAGCCCGGCCGGCGCGCGCACGCCGCGAGCCGCTGGCGCTCGAGCTCCGCTCGGATCCCATGCAACAGCCAGGATGTGAAGCGGGACAGAGCCGGGGGAGCCCAGCCCAGCCAGCCGCCAGGTAAAAGGACAGAAAAATGAGGAATTAGACTAAAAAAAAATGCAGGCGCTCCAGCGGGGTTCTGGAAGGCAGCGGAGTGGGCAGCGCGCCGGCTTTGTGCCGGGGAAGCCTGCACGGCCATTGTGCTCGGAGGATGCTCCGCTGCAGCCGGCTGCACGCCCAGCCGCTGCGCCCGGCCAGCAGTGTCCGAACAATGCCTGGAGGAGCTGGGCTGGGGCGGGCAGGGGCCTCGGCGGGCGGGGCAGGGGGCTTCGCCGCGGCGGGGAGGGGGCTGGGCGGGCAGCGCCCGGAGCGCGGTGTTGGAAGCTGCCCAGCGCCGCCGGCTGCACCACCCCGGGCTGCGGGCGGGGCAGAGGCGCGCCGGGGGGACGCGCGTGTGTGCGGAGGGGCTGCTGGTCCAGGCGGCGCCCAGCCGGGCTCCCTGGGCGGGCCCTGGAGGCAGGGGGCGCTGTGCTGAGGTGGGCGGGCGCCGGGGAGTGGAGACCAGCCCGGGACCGGCGGATCCGGGTGGGAGCGAAGGGGGCTGGCCAGTGCGCCCAAAGCGGCTGTTGTGTCTGCCGGCTTCGCTCTCCAGTCCGCCTCCCCTGGAGCCCCCGACCCAACGCCGTCTCCCCCTAGTGCCCTCCAGGCCTCGTCCATCCCTGGAGGGCTCGGGGGCGTCCCTTTGGCACCCTAGCCTAGCTCCACCCTTTTGCAGCCGCGGCGACCCCTCCGGCCCCCCCAGGCGGGGCGAGGCTCAGCCCCCAGCCCCAGGGACTCCGGTGGACAGGCGCGCGGGTGCCGGGCACCCGACCTCCCCTTGATGCTGGGCGCCCCGTGGGGATCCCGGGAGAGGGAAGCCACCCCTCGAGCCGCCAGCCCGCCGCGGGTTCTGCACGCCTCGGGAGCCCCCTCGGGGGCTGGGGGGAGGGGCGGTGACGTCACCTCGGGGCGGAGCCGTCGGAACCAGGTGCAAGGGGGCGCAGGGCGCGGGCCCTGAGGGGAGACCCCTGAGTTAGAGCGCCTGTGCCCTCAGCACAGAGGTTTCGGACAGGCTGCGGCCAAGTTCACTGCTCCTTATGGAAACTGCTCCCAATTTTAGGAACCCCCTTAGCACTTTCCCCCACAAATGCTACACACTTTCCCCACGAAACCCCCCTTGATCGGAGGACTCCCTTTCATCTGCTTTCTCTCCCAAATTCTCAAATCAGGGAACACCACCTCCCCCAAACGAATTTTCTTTTCCAGCCACACCTCCCCAAATCTGGAACCTCCTCCACAGGGACCCGACCCTTTGGTTCCAGATCCTCCTCTGGTAGCCCCGTCAATACGCAGCTTTTGAGTCTGTCCCTTCCTCTGCGACCGTTCCTCAAATTTAGCCACGCTCTAGGGACCTCTTCCCCCAAATTAACAAACCTCCCCAGTGCCTCCGTGGGGAGGGGGTGCCCCTCCTCCCCATCCTGGGCTCAGCTAGGGTTCCCCTGTCCTCCATTTCGATATGGGGGACTCCCCATTATGACCATGGGGTCCTCTGCTTCTGGCCAACACAGCGGGTGGAGTGGGGTGTCTGAGATGTCCAGACTGGGCATTGGGACGCTAAGAAGTGGGGACAAAGCCAGAGGGTCCCCGAGAGTCCCAAGGACAGGGACCCAACCGCTCTGGGCCCTCAGTGGCCTCCACCTAGACTTTGGCTACTGGGCCTCTGGCCTTGTCTCCAAGGCCCCCATGGCTGCTTTCTCTGGGGTGCAGAGGTCCCCTTTTGTGTGGGCAGCCGTGCTTTTTCCTGGTGCTGCCTTCCGCCTAGAGGAAGAGAGCCAGCCGGCGCCTCTACTCCTGTGATCCCAGCTGCTGCCCATGGTGCTGGTATTAATGGCCGAGGGACTCGCAGATTCGGCCATTTGCACGGCTTCCCCCCCCACCCCCCCAACAGGGTCCTTTTCCTTTGTGCCCCTCCCCCTGCCAATCTCGCCTGCCTTCTGTCCTCAGCTTTCTTCTTCCTCTGCCAGCTGATACTTTGGCTGAGGAAGGCAGGCAGCTGGGGCTGGGGGTGGCTGCTTCCCGCCCTCAAATCCCAGAGCCCACCAGCTTGGACCAGGGGCTCGGGCTGGACCACCCAGGCCCCCACAGTGTCCTCCGCCGGACATCTCCTGCTGCCACCGTCTGTCCCTGTCGGTGTCTCCATTCTTCTCCAGAAAGCTGCATCCTGCCCCATTCCCCAGGGCCCTGGGGGCACCTTCACCATGACGGTGCACTTCTGCGTGGGGCCTGGGCGCCCCCAGCCCCTTGGGGGCTGCCACCCGCCATTCTCGAGTGCCCTGAGAGTTGGTATAATTGGGCTCAGGCAAACGAAACGTTGGTCGCGGGAGACCCGGCCTGCCTGGTGAGCTCATGTGCTTTTCTATTCCTGCCACCCCAGCCGATGACATCGGGCCTCCAGGGGGTGTCAGGGTCTGGTGCTGTCCTGTCAGTGGCCTTCCTGCAAGGAGAGGCACTGGCCTGGCTGTGCAAGACCTGATTTCACCCCTGCAGGGGACGGGCCGGGTCATTCTGGTGTGGCCCAACTGTGGCATTGGAGGGTGTTGCTGGGGTGGCGGGCTGGGCTCCCCGGGGCTTCCGTCCTGACCCAGAGTCCCTTGCAGGCCCCTGAGCTGGGCCTGTGGTGGGTGCAGAGGGAGGGTCACTGAAGGCCAGGTGCCTGCTGCTCTCCACGTGAATGTCTTTGCCCTTTGACCAGGCTTCTGTTTCTTCCTGTCTGAGCCTTCTAATTGCCTTTTTCCTTGCTTCCTTGGGGATTCTGGGCATCTTCACATGTCTGTGGGCCCCACTCGGAGACTCAAGGCATTTTGCTCCCAACATTGGGACTGTGGCTCTGGGCCGAGGTTTCAGGAGCTCATGGAGGGGAGAAACCACCTGGCTGTCAGGGATTTAGTGGTGGCATCTAGCCGGACAATTCTGGAGCCATCATTATCTGCCTGTTTTCTTGTTTGTTGGGTCGCATGGTGTGTGGGGCTTTGCCTGGGGTTTCCTGGACCTGGGACCTGTCGAGGAGACAAGTCTACTTCCACCTGGCAAACTGCTTTTGGGGGAGGTGACTCAGTTTCCCCTCCTGCCTTCTGGGTTGGCACTGAACAGCATGTCATAACTGTGGGAGTGGAGCTCACACCTCCAACTGCCACTTCTGGGAGCTAGATACCGGGAGACCTGATGGCTCAGTTGATTTTTCTAGCAGCTGCGTGGCCTCCATGGTGGTCAGCAAGGTGTCTCAGGAGGGTCAGACACAGATGATG